>WAAB01025976.1:55707-102462 GCA_013389865.1 Piaya cayana
AAAATAAAAGAGAGAGGGAAGACATTTCAGTGCCTGTGACTTGTCCAGGTCTGTGTCAGAAAGAAAAAAAAAAAAAAAACAAACACGTTCAGCTGAATCAGTAAACTGACCTTTATTTTTAAAGCACTTTGACCAACACATTTTTCTAGACTGAAATTCTACAGAGCAGCGTCCAGCCGCTCCGCAGTGGGGTAACACGCTCTAACCAGGGCTCGCTCCTCGTTCACAGCTGCCTCCAGCGGGAGGAGCTGAAACCTGAATCAAACCCTCCGCCCGGGGATTGGATCCCTCCTGCCGGCAGCCAGAGAGCCCTCCCAGAAAAGAAAAGGAAAAAAAAAGAAAACCAGCCTCTTTGGAAAAGCGCTCGAGAACATCCCGAAGCGATTGGAGGAGCGGGAAACCCTTCCCCCCTGCACCTGACTAGTGGGTATTTACAGCACTTTTCAGGGCGGCCCCGCACTGCCGGCGCCCGGGCTGCGCGGATGGGCTGCGCGGGGCGGGCGGCGCAGTGACCGATGCGCTCGCAGTGACCGATGCGCTCGCGGGGACCGATGCGCTCGCGCTGACCGCGTGCCCTGCCCGCCGGCCGGGGACCGCCACCCGCACCCGCCAGCAGAGCCTGGAAGGAGGACGGAGATCTCTACCCCCGCTTCCAAAATGCCGCGCTCCTTCCTGGTCAAGAAACATTTCAACTCGTCCAAGAAGCCGAATTACAGTGAGCTGGACACTCACACAGGTAGCAAAGCGAAATCCAAGCGCCGCTGCGTGGGTTCTGAGGTCGCGATTGTCGAGGGGATTGGGGTTGCTTTTTGGGGCTAGTTCTTTGTGAACGCTTTTCCCTTCTGCTTGCAAAGAGGGAGCTTTGAGAAATATGTCAGGGCTGCTCAGAATGAATCACGAAGTTTGCTCATCCACTTGAACTCTGTTACTTACAGAGGATTTGGAGATTTCCTGGTGTGTATCAGCTGGTGGTGGAATTGAAACTTTTACACAAATCCTTCAGGAAGTTTCACTGCTTCATTGTATCAGGCTGCATGGATTTAGAAAGGGCAAGCTGCCTTGAAGACGCTCACAAGTGTAATTTACTTGTTTGAGGGCACTGTCTCTACCCATCAGAATTTATGTATGAAATAGTATTCCTTAATCCTCCATATATCAAACACCGAGTGTTTGATTTATGCACATTTTAATCTGCAAAATTTTTATTTTGCTGCCTTATGAAATGATTTTTGGTTCTCTTAACTTAACATTTTCTTCTTTCTCCAGTGATTATATCCCCATACCTGTATGAAAGCTATCCAGTCCCTATCATACCACAGCCAGAGATCTTGAGCTCGGTAGCTTACAATCCCATTACTGTGTGGACTACAACGGGGCTGCTACCATCTCCATTACCCAACGACCTCTCTCCACTTTCTGGATACCCCTCAGCTTTGGGAAGAGTCAGCCCACCTCCACCTTCTGACACCTCCTCCAAAGATCACAGCGGTTCAGAAAGTCCCATTAGTGATGAAGAAGAGAGAATCCAGTCCAAGCTTTCAGACCCCCATGCAATTGAAGCTGAAAAGTTTCAGTGCGGTTTATGCAACAAGACCTATTCAACTTTCTCTGGGTTGGCCAAACATAAGCAGCTGCACTGTGATGCCCAGTCTAGGAAATCCTTCAGCTGCAAGTACTGTGACAAGGAGTATGTCAGCTTGGGAGCTCTTAAGATGCACATCAGGACCCACACACTACCTTGTGTCTGCAAGATCTGTGGCAAGGCTTTCTCTAGACCCTGGCTACTTCAAGGACACATTAGAACTCACACTGGTAAGAACCACTGCAGTTGCAGTTTCTCATAGCTATAACATCAGGATGTCTTTTTGCTCTTTTTCTCCACAGGTGGGAAAAAAGAGCAGTGTTTCCTTACTAACCTTGAAGTACATATGCAGAATTTCAAATATGGCATTAAGAGGCTGAATTCTTCCTCTTGGTGGGTGGGTGAGAGGGGAGTGTAGTGTGGTCTCATAACTGTAGGCCAGATACTGTCATAAACCAGGATTACTCCCTTGGTAATTTTAGGACAGTTCAGCACATTTCCAATTGCTGAACGGCTTGCTTTAAGGATTTTATGTTAACTTTCAGGCTTTGGAAATTGCCGACTTTGAGAGGACTCCAGCTGACACTGAAATCAAGCAGCAAAACAGAAAAGCAATGCATGAGGGGCCGCTTTCTAACTCCTTAAGCAATTGCCAAGTTTTGCATGCACTATCTCAAGTCCTTAAGAATCAGAAACACATCATCACCAACTTTTTTTTTCTTCTGAGGCAAAAACTTGATTTTTACTGTAATACTGAGTACAATGCAATGTCTGTACAGCTCTTTGCTGGTTTTCAGTCAAATTCCCTGTCCCCAGTAGTTCATACAGTGTTAAGCAGAAAGTTACATGAAAATATTTGAAAATGTTGGGAGGAGCCCAGCTTAAAAGTACTGCCTGCACCTGTAGGTGCAAGAAGGTGTCAGCAACTTGTCTTCAGAGACCGCACTTAGCAGCATATTCTGAAAAGTCTGAGTCCTGCAAGTACCATCAGCAGTTCTGAAAGATGTTATATCTGTGGTTTGATTAATTTTATTACACATTCTTTACTGTAACAACCCTTTCTGGTTTTCATTTGATTGTTTCTTAAAATAAAATTGGGTTCTACCCATCCTAAACATGTACTTTTTTTAAGCATTACCCTATTTTCTTGTTGATGTTTCCTTTTTAGGAGAGAAGCCGTTTTCCTGTCCTCACTGCAACAGAGCTTTTGCAGATAGATCCAATTTGAGGGCTCATCTGCAGACCCACTCGGATGTGAAGAAATACCAGTGCAAAAATTGCTCCAAAACTTTCTCCAGAATGTCTCTTCTGCACAAGCATGAGGAATCTGGCTGCTGTGTAGCACACTGAGTCATGCAGTCAGTGTTTACCTGGACTTGATGCATTTCTCCAACCCTGTTCCAGATGATAAATGGAAATTCAAAGGCNAAGAACACAGAATGTCAGTAGAAATGAGTTTTAAGTACTTTCTCTTCCGTCACTTTCACATTCTTAAGTGAGAGTTCTGAAATGTGGGGAAAGACACCATGCTTGACATTTCAAGTAGATAAAAAGGAAGAATCATTATCAGCTTTCTTTATAGATGAAGCCAAATGTATGTAGTCTTTTCTTCCTTACAAAAGGCTACAAAGTTAACAATACATTCCTGCCAGCCATTTCAACCAAAGAAACAGTATTTTAAGTAGAACTTTAATAAAAAATACTACCCAAATGAATTTTGCTAGACACCATTTGTCTCAGGTGCCTTTAAAAAGTATTCCGAGTTTACCTTAGTAAATGTTTAATATTATTTGTTGCTGTGTTTTTTATCTTTTTTTTATTAGAAGCCAAGGCCTTCGTTAATGATCTGAAATGCTTTAAAACTGCATAACTAAGAGAAGAAAAAAAAATCTAAGAATGTACAAAAAATCAAAAGCCACAAACTAACCGCATGTGCCTTTTTAAAAAAAGACAAACCCAAAAACTGTAGCTTCAAACATTCCTGGTACATGCTTGACCATCTTTTAATATGGAATAGTTCCTCTAAACTTTAATTTTTTTAAAAAAAACGGGAATAAGTGCAAGAGAGGGGATTCATGGGAGTTTGAATTTTTTTTTAATGCACAAAGGAAATGCAATATTTTCAGCATTACCCCTCCAAGTGCCTTTTTTATTGATGATTTTGTAAAGTATGTGGATATAATGTAAATATTTTTATTTTTATATGATTGAATGTGTTATGAATGAAAGTGAATTGTTGCAGCATCTATAGATAACTTGAAGAAAGCGTGAAGTGAAATTTATGTTGTTTTCTAGACACTTTTTTACAATAAACATTTTCAAGTAAAATTTCTGTTGTTTGTTCTAATAAAAGAAAATAACCATTTCTAGTTTATCAAGACTTTGGAACACAGAAGAATTTAAGTGTCCTTATGTGACCAGAAGAAGACAAAAATGAATTTCAGATGCTAATTTTAGTTCACAAGTACTGAATATTAGAATATATCCATTGCACTTTAAGACATTTAAAAGCATAGAGAGCATTTTTCTAGAGTCACTGCTTTAAAATACCTTTGCTCTTTTGCTACTTGTAACACTATGACAATATTGTAAAATATATCAAAAACATTTAAAAGAAACCTCTTTCTTGCATTTTAGCAGCTGAAATGATGTTATCATTACAGTACTTTTTCTGATACTCTGACATTAGGAAATCTGGACCTGATCCAAACTTTATTAAAGTCAGTGGAGCCATACAGGAGTTCAGCAATACTTGCATGATGCTCTTTTAAAGTAGTAGTCAAGTCAGTATGATATACTTTATAAGGCCATTTCAGAAAGATTGAAAATATTTTTATTGAAGTATCTTACATATCAGAACTGCCAAGTGAAAGCATAATGACTGTCTATCAGCTAATATATCACAGGAAAGAATTATTCAGTAATAATATGTAGAATTATTTTTCTGCTGATGATTTGACTAAGAACTGTAAGATCAGAATATAAACTCATTACATCAAAAAATCATTTCTGATCATCACTGACTATTGCAACACTATTTTCAACTTCTAACAAGGTGTAAAGCTAGAAAACAGATAAGCATTACTTGGCATCCAGCCTAAAGATTGCTGTGCCTACATTAGGGTACCAGCAGGAGCAAGTAATAGCAAAAACAAAATTCCAACAATTTAACAAGAATATTACTGATGGATAAACACAAGGTGCACATTTCACAAAAAAAAAGACTACATTTCAGCAAAATAATACAATGTACCATGCATACCTTGTGTCTCCTCCAGCTAAGTCCTGCAAGAGTTCTTCAGCAGGACTGCACTGGAGTAACATAGGCAATAAGCACGTGACGGAATTTTTGTACCTTTTCTCCACAGGAAGAATGATACTTTAAAAAATCCGGCTCAAATGATGTTTTTCATATTCTCCAAGCATCATTAAAATCTCAAGGTTATAATGAATCCCTAAGATCTGCTAGACTTTTTACAGGAAATAGCTAGAGAGTTAACAAAAGATAGGGTTGGTGAGAATTTGTTAGGTAACATTTCAAAATGAACACATGAAGGAATCTAATACCCTTGAAAAGTTTCATGTGGTTACTCTATTACTTTGCACTTCCATGTCACTCGCTTTGAAGTTCCTAGGCTCCAGCAGCTTATTGTGCAGATTTCTCAGAGCAGTTTGCTAGAGTATGAGTAAAGTTCTGGCAGTCAACAGCTATTTGTATTGTCAAAGTTCTAGGTTTGCTCTTTGTGTCATGTCACAAAGGCATTTCCATTGTTTTAATTCACACTTAAAATTCTCTACACCTACAGTAAATGAAATAACATAAGAGCTTGACTTCTTGAATGAGTGGAAATGTTACTGTTGTCCTTAAGGGAAATCAGATGAAAATTTCATCAAAATACAGTATGCTAAACCAAACACAAGTGGAACTGGTCTGATTTGGAGATGACAATTAAGATACACTACTTTGCATGCCTGTAACACCTGTACTCATAAAACACAAAGATGGGAAAGGCTAGAAGCTCTTCTGACTTTTCTCTTTAATTGAAACAAAGTGCTCTATCACAGATAGAAAGCTCTCTGACCAGTTGCAGCATAAACTTCCCAGACAGTTGAATTGCTTTGCTTTTCCTGTGAGACTGCTTCCTATTTGTTATCAGGATGTTTCCCCAAAACATTTTCCATTAACAGTTTCATCTCTTTACTCTAGAAACACACTTCTGTACCTGCAATAACTATTTATCAATGCAAATTAAACTCTCTTCTGAGCTGCTGGTCAATGACTCCTTTTACATTCTTGAAAAATGATGGAAGTCTCCCTCCATGTTAGATCTACCTGATGAATCTCTTTGGTCATTGCTACATTTCTCACAAGACACCTTTCATTCTATATCCAAATAATCAACCTTTTAAATCTTCAGAAAAGATGCTCCCTGTGCTCTGAATAGCTTCATTGCTCTTTTCTGAAATCACTCACTCATATTTTACTTTTAATTTTTGGAACCAGTGGTAAATGTAATTATTTTCAGTGTAAAGTTAATCTATCAAAAGACCAGTTTCTCCTCTAAAGGTACCTGCATAATAACAACCTACACACAATGTGACTCACAAGGTTTTTTAGCTCTTCACTAATGAGTTGTTTAAAATCAGTAGACCTGGGAAAGGGATTTCTGACCAGAGGTTACTCCAAATCTTTAAATGCATACCTGTTTTGTTATATGATTGCCCACTATAGGGAATGAGGGCTAGATCCTTCCTTTAGGATGTTCTGGCAATTTATTTTCATCTCTTGATTGCAATTTCAGTGTGCAGAGGAGAACTGAACCACCATTGCACAGGTGCCGTTACAAGTGAAAGTATGTGATTCTTAAGGCTGAAGGCAATAAGTGATTCTCTTTGGGTTCCCCTTTTCTCTTCCCTTGATTCCATTTGGGAATGCTTTTCACCTCAGAGGCTGCAGAATGAAGTAAGCTGTACATGAAAAGAAAACAGAACAAGGTACACATTTATACTCAAAGCATTGCAAGTATCCTTCTGTCTAATGTGGATTTCATAAAAGCGTCTTATGCAGTCACCAAAGGGTTAAAATAAATGCCTCTCACATCAAGGTACTATGAAACCTGTATTCTGTATTTTACTCTATTACTTGGATTATTATAGTTTCTTTTATCATTAAGCAAGCTCAGGGCCTATTACTCTAAGCTCCATAAAATCATACCAGAACAAAAAGCACTATAAAGATCCTGTAACTTCAATTAAAAAACAAGAGGACAATGGGAAACCTGGGAATTTAATTCTGATGCCTTTCTCTACAAATGATTGTATCTGACACAGAAATCAATATTTCATCTTATTTTTTTTATTTTTTGAATAATACGTTTTTAATTATGAACATTACTTCTTCAGAAATCATGTTTTTTACTAGCTGTCCCAGATGACTGGTCTTTAAAGTAGGTGTTTTAGCAGTTAGAATATAAGTCTGATTCACAGTAATATGAAGAGTGGAATATGAGAAGCAGACTTCTACCTGCATATATTGAAATATCAAATGACAGCTACAAAAGTTAGGACAGCACAAGGGAAATCACAGAGTGACAGAGCAGTTGAGGTGGGAAGACACCTCTGGAGATTGCTTAGTCCAATCCATCTGCTCAAAGTAAGGTCAGCAGAGTATTTACCCAAAGCTGTGTCCAGTTGCATTTTGAGTGTCCCCAAGAACAGAGACTCCACAATCTCTCTGTAGGTTAAATTTCATTTAAATGGAATTTTCTGTGTTCCAAATGGTGTGCATGGCCTCTTGGTCTGTCACTGGGAAACTCTAAGGGTCTGGCTGTCTTCTTTCCTAGCCCTCATCAGGTATTTATACGCATTGAGGGGTTTTTTTGTCAAGCTGTCTCAGTCATTGTCATACAAGAGATGCTCCAATCTCTTAATTATCTTTGTGGTGTTTCTTTGGACTCCAGTATTCCTACTTCACCTTGTACTGGGGAACCCAGAACTAGACCCAGTCCAACTGATGAGCTTCACCATTCCTGAGTGGAGGTGAAAACACCATTCATTTTCCGATGGGATGCTGATAGGATGTGGAAACAGTATAAACCATAGCTGTAGAGTACAAACAAATATGATACTCCTGTGCTCTGTCCATTCTTCCCTAAAATTTAAAGTCATTCTAAGTCTATACAAAATCATCAGGAATTTTGAACAACTGTACTTTCCTGGGAGAGCAAGTGTCATCCAGCCCCATTGTAGAATGCAGCATTAGGGTGCCTCATGTGAGTACATGACATGGGTTTCTTAAAGGGGTACACATCTTGCTGCAGAGCCATATCCTTCTAGAGATACTGTATAAAATGGATTAGCAAAGTCTTTGAGGCCATGGTGCAGCCTAATTGCATACCCGCATTGCTGTCTTTTCTGAGGGACACATAGCCAAACCAGGCTATGAATTCTAAAAAAAAAATTAAAACCACCAATCGTGGTGGTTTAATTTCTTCAGCAGTATGGTCACCTTGTTCCTCTTCACTTACCTTTTTAATAGTTCAGAAATGACATCCAAACCTGTACTTTTTTGTGGTTTTTCTCTTTCTGGTTCACTCACCATTTTGGTTACAATAACATAAGCAAGCACTCCTTCACAGCTCTCCTTCTGTTTTCCCCACATCTCTGTAAGACAAAAGTTATTGTAAAAAGCAGCACCTGCTTTCTGCTACATCTCTCTCTTCTCTTCCTTTTACCTGGGTTTTGAATATACCCATCTCTTGTCTTTGTTCCTCTCTGCTTTATATGCACCATGAGAATTTTGTTGAGTGCATAGGCTAAGTAGCTGCAAGGTGGATGAAGATCACAGTTTAGTAGTCCTTGCCAAGAGGCAATAAATGCCCTTTCATATTTGTCATTTATGTAAAGATATTTTTAGAGGGTTTTGTCAAATGAGGACATAGAACATAGCAATCACATGAATGCCAGCTCAAATATNTCTTCTTTCCTAGCCCTCATCAGGTATTTATACGCATTGAGGGGTTTTTTTGTCAAGCTGTCTCAGTCATTGTCATACAAGAGATGCTCCAATCTCTTAATTATCTTTGTGGTGTTTCTTTGGACTCCAGTATTCCTACTTCACCTTGTACTGGGGAACCCAGAACTAGACCCAGTCCAACTGATGAGCTTCACCATTCCTGAGTGGAGGTGAAAACACCATTCGTTTTCTGATGGGATGCTGATAGGACGTGGAAACATTATGAGCCATAGCAGTAGAGTACAAACAAATATGATACTCCTGTGCTCTGTCCATTCTTCCCTAAAATTTAAAGTATTCTAAGTCTATACAAAATCATCAGGAATTTTGAACAACTGTACTTTCCTGGGAGAGCAAGTGTCATCCAGCCCCATTGAAGAATGCAGCATTAGGGTGCCTCATGTGAGTACATGACATGGGTTTCTTAAAGGGGTACACATCTTGCTGCAGAGCCATATCCTTCTAGAGATACTGTATAAAATGGATTAGCAAAGTCTTTGAGGCCATGGTGCAGCCTAATTGCATACCTGCATTGCTGTCTTTTCTGAGGGACACATAGCCAAACCAGGCTATGAATTCTAAAAAAAAATTAAAACCACCAATCGTGGTGGTTTAATTTCTTCAGCAGTATGGTCACCTTGTTCCTCTTCACTTACCTTTTTAATAGTTCAGAAATGACATCCAAACCTGTACTTTTTTGTGGTTTTTCTCTTTCTGGTTCACTCACCATTTTGGTTACAATAACATAAGCAAGCACTCCTTCACAGCTCTCCTTCTGTTTTCCCCACATCTCTGTAAGACAAAAGTTATTGTAAAAAGCAGCACCTGCTTTCTGCTACATCTCTCTCTTCTCTTCCTTTTACCTGGGTTTTGAATATACCCATCTCTTGTCTTTGTTCCTCTCTGCTTTATATGCACCATGAGAATTTTGTTGAGTGCATAGGCTAAGTAGCTGCAAGGTGGATGAAGATCACAGTTTAGTAGTCCTTGCCAAGAGGCAATAAATGCCCTTTCATATTTGTCATTTATGTAAAGATATTTTTAGAGGGTTTTGTCAAATGAGGACATAGAACATAGCAATCACATGAATGCCAGCTCAAATATACACATCCTCCAACATTTCCAGTAGCTTTCACCCTGTAAACTTGGAAGAGCAACTGAGGCATGTGCCAACATTCACAAGGTCTCTTCACAGAGGTAGATGTACAACTGATAAGCCTGTACATTCAAACATGCAAATTCTTTCACTGCAACCCTAATTTGCAGGATCTGCTTCAGAAAAACCTGCAGAAAGATCCCTTATTTTGTTGCTAGAGCCATCCCTCAATTAAAAAGGTGGGTTTAAATACAAACACAAGGGTGCTTTCTAGCACGACAAAGTCAAATAAGGGTGATCTTCAAGTTGTTTGCCCTTCTACTCAGCACTGGAAGGACTGAGATCACTATACATTCTGGATCCAAATGTTTTCCTAGTAGTTTAGCTTTGTGTTACTTGTACTATAAAACAGAACTTTTTGCCTAGTCAAAGAAGAATACAGAAAGCAATTCCTCACCTTGCTATGCCTCTGCAGTCCCCATACTTCTCATGGTTTAGCCCCTTCTGTTACTGCTTTCTCTGCCTTACACAGGAATTCTCTCCTTTCCATATGTGGCTGACAGGGGATCATAACCAGAGGATCATAGACCTTTTATTGCTAGATAGATGTGAGCACTGCCACATCCTCTAACCAGCCTTAGTCATTGGTTCAAACAACAAACACATGTTATATGTTGGGCCATCAAATGGCAGCATCTCTTGCTCATCACTTTTTTGTATTTCTTCAAAGGCATGACCTGGGAACACAGGAGCTTGGTATAGTAAATATCTCACAGAGAAGTGCCTACATCTCACTAAATCCTGTGGATTCCCTAGTATAAACTCTGAATATCAGAGTACGTAGTCACAGACATCTACTAAGTTGCCAAGAAGAAGCAATTAAAATTAAATATTGCACTGCAATTAGCTTAGATTTTGCACATGTCCCTAAATCAAAGTAAATTCCTTTGAATGTGACCTGCCTTCTCATGTGGGCTGGTGGATCATCCACAGCTAACAATGAATAAAGAGTTAAACGAATGAAGACAGACGCTATTAAGTAACTCAAGCAAATATTGTATGAATAAAAATCAAATACTTAAAGTATTAATGCTATGCTTCAAAGACTAATGAGAATCTCCTATCTCTATAAAAGCTGTATCATATTTAGCATTGAATCATTAATTGTTTACATTTTGAAATGTTATAAAAAGATATTTTGGAAGACAGTTCACCAAGAATTATAGCAAACTATTCACTATTCATCTGTAGTACATGAAACCAGGCCATGTTGCTATGTCTCAGGGGAACTAAAAAAAGAATCCTATGACTCGTGATGGACATGTTACTGGTGTTTGTGAAACAACTTGGCATCTCACCCCAGATCCCAACTAGTTCTGACTGGACAAGGCCTATACTCAAAAACAGTGAGGTTTTTTAGATAGCCCAAACTTACTGGCAAAAGTTACTTTTTTTGGAAAATGATTTTTAGTTTCTTGGTAGTTTTAGAAATCTCTCCATTCCTTTTCTCTGTCTCCACTTTTCCCACTATTGACAGAAAAAGAAGTTGCCGTTACTGATACTTTTTATTTCCCAGCGATCTCTCACAGCAGATTACAAAATCATCACTGTAGGTTCTGATTTGGTGGTCACAGTACAGAGTCATGACTGAGGGCTGCTTCCAAATATTGTGACCTAACTGCTTTTTCTGTCCACAGGGTATGTCAGTATGTCACACTAGCAGGACAGCATGGGTTCTGGGAAGAAAGAGCAGAAAAGGAGTGGTCTTAAGGACTGTTGAAATGTCAGCCTTCATAGAAGGACATGGGAGTTAATAAATATTTACAAGTGGTAAACATCAAATATGAATTACCTTCCAGGTGAGGCTTCTGTAAAAGGAGAAACTCAGAAGTTCAGCACTTTGTAGCTCTAAGCAAAAATTTTGATTCCATCTGTGACTACAGCTGAAAGATCAAGGATGTTTAATTACTGTTCTTAGAATCACAAAATATAGTATGAACAAGGGCATAGATTTTTTAAAATTACACATACGTAAACTATGAATAACAGGAACATCCAGAATCATTAGAAGCTATATATGTATTTTACACATATACAAATACATAAAATTAAATACATGTAATTAAAATTGGAAAAATATTTTAGGTAACAGCTCTACTATGATGCTGGTTGATTTTTATCTGAAAGTAGAACTTTTATCTAAAATTCTGTTTCCATTGTTTGTCAGCTTTTAAAAACAGGAATACTCATATCTTCTCTCTGGTTAAGTTGTTTTTTTCTAGTTTGGGGAGAAAAAGAATAGTATTCTTCCTTTCTACCAAGCTTACTTAAATTCCACAATGCACTGAAGGGAACTGAGTTATTTCAAAAATCATGATCATATGCTCCTACTATATGTATGTCTGGCATTCTGGTGGTGAAAATTCTCCTGTGTACAGGGTATTCTGGGATTGTCCCAGACAGTGATTTTTTTTCCCCAGTGAACTTTGCTTTTGCTGCTGTCAGAAGAAAAATCTCAAATCTATACAGACATTTCAAAAAGAGATGTCAGTTGTCAAGAACCCTTTGCTGCAGTATGATCAGCAGTACGATACAATGTATGTACTTGATCATATGCACTATTTGTTTCGACCTGTAGCACTAAGAAGGAGGTTGAGCCAGAACTCTGTAAGCATAAGGATTTTGTTCTTCCTAAAACACTGACTTTAATTTAGAGTTCTGTGAGTCCTTCCTTCTAGTAAAACTATTTTGTTGATGCATTATGTTGATGCTGGAGAGAAGACAATTTTCTTTGATGAGCTTTTTCCTTTTCTTACATTGTTACAGTTTGCATGTCAGATTACTGTGCTAACAATGTTGAGGTTGCAATTCTGAGTTTCTGTGGTAAGTTTATAACCTTTCTAACAACTTTCTCCCTGCTTTTTGTTATGTACTGGTGGAAAGAATGCACAATATTGACTTCTTATATAGGCTAAGTTCACGTGATTTTTGAAAATATAATTCCTCACAGATTTTCTGATAACTGTAGACATTATGTTAAATCTGAGCTCCTGTATATTTAAAACTTTCTATTCACCTTTGGTAAATGTCTTTCCATCTTGATTATATCTCCATATTAAAAACAAAAAGTAAAACATTCACAAGAGATCTCTTGAATACAATCTGAAATTATGGATCTTCTCATTTCACTTTTAGACAATGTACTCAAGAGGGAAAATGCTGCACATACAATACTTGCTGCTGTGTTCTGACAGGGTTAGAAGAAAAAGTGTCACAGTTCTTAAAGAAAATAAATGTGTGTTTGCATCTTAGGTCACTAATGGAGAGGAAGGTATCTGTTCTACGGCATTCACAAAACCAAAAAATGTTAGAATCATATTTGTGATTTCGGTCCTGCGCTTTACACAGGAAATAATAGCTTTTAGGTCTTCTAGTCCAAATATTTTACACACATTATGGAATCACAGAGTGGTACAGGTTGGAAGGGACCTCTGTAGATCATCTAGTCTAACCCCTGTGATAAAGAAGGTTTCTCCAGAGAAGGAGATTACACAACCTCTCTGGGCAACTTGTTGCAGTGTTCCATCATCCTCACAGTAAAGAAGATTTTTGTTATGTTAAAGTAGAACTTCCTTTGTTCCAGTTTGTACCCATTGGCCTTTGTCCTGTCACTGAGCACCTTTGAGAGAGTTTGGATTGAGAGAGTTTGGCCTCATCCTCTTGACATCTGCCCCTTAGATACTTATAAGCATTAAGAAGATCCCCTTTCAGTCTTCAATCCTAAAAATAAAACAAGTTGTTTTCCAGAAAAGATCTTAGAATCTGGCATAAGACTTTTTTTTTAGAGGTCTATGAGTAAAACCTACACAGATGAACAATGTAGCTCGGTATCTATGCAATCCCTTGTTTTGAAAGGAAGAAGTAATAATTTGAAGTGCCATGTAAAGTCAAACCATACATTTATATTGCTCCTTCACTGACAGATTATGACGAAGTCAATCTATCTAAGAACAGGACTGCCTTTGCTCTTGAAACAGAGCTACTCTTGTGTATGTTAATATTCACTATATAGGAGGTTATGGCCCTTAGCTTTATTCTCAAGTTCTTTAATGCCTTGGCAGGCGCGTCTAACATGCTGCCAGGAGCCACCATACTCTGACCTTGTGCAGCTGGGAGGAAAACAGGACAGTATTTCACTCAGGTATCCAAAGATGAGCCTTCCAGGAGGTATTGCTGAAGTAACTGCAGCAAACTCTCCTAGTGCATACACAGTTCCTATTAGCAAGAAGTGCTTTACCAGCAGAGCTTCTCCTGGTTGCCCAAGCACAAGAGCAAGTTGCAAGCTAATATTACTACAACTAGACTTTAGCTTTTGTCATTACAGAAGTGCTGCAAGAAAAAAAAATTAACCCCAGTCCTACATTCTTGGTAAAAGTTCCTGACACAGGCATGATCTGAGTCTCATGACTGCAGTTTACATGTCTTATTGCTAGCAGGATTGTGCCTAAAGTATAGCCCAGACATTAAAGTTTAAATGACAGGATTTTGAGGTGACTTGTGAAAGGAGTGAGGGGTAGGAAAATGTACGCATAGTGATAGAAGAAGAGCTGGAAACAGTCCATTTCACAGTGGGGCTACAGCAAATATGCTAGAGTTAATCCATTTGCGTTCATTTTACTTTTTCCTTGCCTGTTTTAGTGAGGATGAATAATGTCCATGTCTTGTAACACCTCAATAATAGTTCAGCAGGATTGCTGTGACCTTTCCTGGTTGGACCAGGACTGATTAGCTGCAGATTTCAATACATAAAACTCAGCTGACAAGCCAGGGTTGCAGAGTCTGTACTGTTGCACTTTCTGTTGAGAAATGTAAAATGATTATTTCTGTTGCTTTTTGAGAAGGAAACTAAAAAGTTGATGGAAATGAAGAACTGATGTGAAATACTTCTGTTTCAGTTTTTGCAAATAGCTACACATGCATGGACTATGCTGAGCTAACAGTGTTGTATTTTGGGTTTAGCTATTTGTGAACCTCCCATCTGCTTATGCCAAAGATGAACTTTTCCAGGTGATCTAAAAGGTAGACTCCTTAACTGATGTGAATGGCAGCCTTCCCCTTTTAAATTCCAAGCTCTAAAAAGAAAGTTGCATTGTCAACCAGCCAGAAAATGGTGCTGCGTTAGCTTTCTAGAAAAAAACAAACAATGGGTAATAAATGACTTTATGGTAGGATTGAATTTATAACAAAAAACTCTTATCAGTGAAATGCGTTTCCTGGTCCAGAAAACTCTTCTGGTTTAATCTATTCCAGTCATGTTACATTTCCCATTTTCTTAATTAGAACAAGTCCTTCTAAATTTATACATGCATGCATGCATACAAATGTGAGTATCTACCTCATGACGTTCAAGAAGACCAAGCACAAGGTCCTACACTTGGGTTGGCACGATCTGTCATTTCAATACAGGATGGAGGAGGATGTGATTGAGAGCAGCCCTGAAGAGAAGGACTTGAGGGTGCTCATTGACGAGAAGCAAAACATGAGCCAGCAATGTGCACTCGCAGACCAAAAGGCCAACCATATCCTGGGCTGCATCAAAAGAAGCATGGCCAGCAGGTCAAGGGAGGTGATTCTGCCCCTCTACTCCATTCTTGTGAGATTCCATCTAGAGTATTGTGTCCAGTTCTGGAACCCTCAGCATATGAAGGATATGGAGCTGTTGGAATGGTTCCAGAGGAGGGCCACGAAGGTGACCAGAGGGCTGGAGTACCTCTGCTACGAGGACATGCTGAGGGAGTTGGGGTTGTTCCATCTGGAGAAGAGAAGGCTCTGAGGAGACCTTACAGCAGCATTCTCAGACATGAAAAAAGCTGGGAGGAACTTTTTACAAGGGCGTGTAGTGATAGAATGAAGGGGAATGGCTTTAAAACTGAGGGGTAGGAGATTTATGTTACACATTAGGAAGAAATTCTTCATGATGAGGGTAGTGTGGCACTGGGACAGGTTGCCAAGGGAAGTTGTGGATGCTCCCTCCTGAGAAGTGTTCAAGGACAGGTTAGATGGGGCCTTAAGAAGCCTGGTTTAGTGGGAGGTGTCCCAGCCCATAACAGAGATTTGGAACTAAATAATCCTTAAGGTCCCTTCCAACCCAAACCATTCTATGATCCTATGATCTTATGATTCTATGATTCTATGAATATATACAAATGTGTGCATGGAAACATTTACTGTGCTTTGGTAGAGACAGAGTAAAATGACACTCTAAATGATACTTTATTTTTCTAGTCAGTACTATTAATACATGGTATGTTCCCATCCTCCTTTGTGTTCCAAAATCTCAATTTGCATTTAAAAAACTACAGTGAGTCTCTTGTTCCTATAGTTACTCAGAAAAATAGAGATTGACAGCAGTCGAGTGGAACCAGTATACTTCTAGCCACCTTTAAATGACAAAACAGTCTATTGCAAAGGCAGAAAAATCTCAAGGAGATATGCAACTTAAGGCAGTATATTGGCTCCTCTTCACTCAGAAAGGCTTCAGTGGGGGCAGTCTTCAAGGAGATGATAAATGTCAATAAAGGGACCAGTTCTCTGGCTGAACAAAGCATAGAAGGGAAGTATGGGAAAACACCATAATGGAGATCTTCACTGTTTGTTTATTGATTTGTTTTACTTTGGTGTTGTAAGTAGCAGAAGTTAAAGTAAAAAAGATGACAAAATAAACTGCTTAGAGAGTAAAAGTAGAATTCAGAATTTCTACTTCATCACAGGGGCCTTTCACATCTAACAGGTACACCAGAAACCTGTGAATACAGAATCCTAATGGATTATATTTATAAAAAAATAAAGAAAAATTCCACTGGAAGTGGTATCTCCTAGGAATATTTCTGAAGTTCTCAATACTGGAAAAATATTATCATTTCTACCCTCATTGTGCATTCAATTCCTGCCTTTAAGCCACATAAAATGCATGTCACAATGCACCAGTCCATGGACTAGCTTCCAGAGCCAAGCAGCCAGTATGCTGCAGGCTGCCTAACAGACCTAAAATGAATCAATTTACTCAGACAACATGTTTTCCTTCAGTTTTCAACACCTGTAAAGGAGACTTAAGAACATAGTTCCCACACTAGTGAAGAAATATTTATGCTTATGAAAAACCTGGAATTTGTGTTCTTTACACAAACTTTTCACTGAATCTTTATTAGCAGCACTCAAGTATAATATTCTTGTGTTGTTTTACCGTGCCTCTATGTTATCATTATTCTCTGGCAGAAATTATTCTGGGATGCGAATTGAGGTATGGAAGTTGGATTTCTCCTGTACATTCAGCATTCTCATGAGAGTGAAATAAGGAGCCAGGTATCTTCCTGTGCATATGAATATATCACTTACTTGTCCAGGAAATGTGCTGCATTCAAGAAACACTGGTCTTACCAGGTGTGAGACATACAGCTGTGCAGAGCACTCCCTGCATCTCATCAGACCTCTTGCATAAATGCAAAATCCTGATCTGCACCTAAATGAGAGGTCATATGCATCTTCAAAGTTTCACATTTTCTATGCATTCAGAAACCTTCTGGAATATCAAGGAGAATATCACAATACTGATCCTACACTGATGGTCTGAAAAGGGTTATCTGTGCCAGGCAGTGCAGTGGAGAATTTCACCTTTAAAGAGAGATGAGACTGAGATATAAGACTCTACCTCAGTACACAAAGGATATATGCCACAAATCGAACCCTCCTTCACCCAAGCCTCAGCTCAGAAGCTACAGATTATAACTTCTCATCCTGCCTAATCAGCATTCAGATCCCAAGCACAGAGCTAGTTTTATGTCAGAGTTTTCAAAGCACCTGGCTCTAGGGATCAGAAACAGTATTCTCTTTTTTGGCTCCCGACTAAGTAATGCCTGAAGAATATGTCATACCAATGCTGGAAAAGTCGGGGAGCAGGGACTAACAGGAAAGTTGGTTCTCATGGCTCTACCCACAGGACAGAGTGGATGCATTCCCCAGTATATCCCTCAGTCCTCATCTTTTAGTGCACAACTGGTTACATTCTCATTGCATGTCAGGGTAAAATAGTGGTGAGCAACCTTGCTTTCCTATGTAGAAAACCTCAGGAATACAGGCAAGGTACATTTCAGTAGGTCTTCTATCCTCCTGTAGGGGACAAGCAACACTGCAATGAGTGAATTTGTTCCAGAGCAATTCTGTCCTGAATGTTAACATCATACATGCTTTCCATATGCTAAGGATCAAAGTCAAGATAGTCCTTTCCAAAGGCAGCCTGGAAATGCTGCAGTTTGCAACACATCACGTGTGTCAGAGGAAGGAAAAGACTGCAGGAGATCTGCATGTGTCTTTTTGGCTTGACCTTCAGGTTGCTCTGTTCCACAGGTAGATGTCATGCTGCAAATCTTACACGGAAGGTTCACAGGACAACAGAGCTGAACAGAATCAAAGCTAGTGGCTCAGTAGGAAAAGCTTTCCATTCCTGTACTGCTAGTTTAAAAAGGGACAGAGCTTCAGAAGTTTTCAGAAAATAAACCACACTTAGATGCTGCCCTGTTTAAAATCTGACCTTGTGCATGCTGATGAGTATTAAGTTTGGGAATTGCCACCAAGGAGTCTGTGCTGTATATTCAGGTTTGAACTCCTATCTGGTAGCATACAGGCTTAAATCTGTCTCCCTGAACTGCGTCTGGACTGTTGTGCTGTGAGTCATGGTCCATCCTGCTCTTTTCTTATTACACCTGGATAACTTGTGGACTGGTGGTTAGACCACTTGGAGGTGGAAAACTGGTTCAAATCCAACCAGGTGGGGTGATGTCTAAACCAGAAAGATCCTGGGGCTAACCAGACATGTATGCTCACAGCAGTGCATGACTCAGTTCAAGAGGATGAGTATTTTTCTAAAGTCCTATTAATGTGGCCTTATATCTTCTTACCTTTTATTGCAGGCAGCCTCAAAGATATATATTAAATGCATTAAACTTATTAGATTATAATATACATTAAACCGATGAGAATGTTCAAACACTAGAATGGCAATAGATTGCTCAGAGAGGCTGTGGAATCTGCATTCTTGAAGATATTCAAAACCCAGCTGGGCATAAACCCGGGCAACCTACTCCAGCTGACCATGCTTGAGCAAGGGATTTGAACAAGACAATCTCCCAATATGACTTCTAACAAAAAAAAAAAATTATTCTTAGGGGTTTTTTAAAAGGGAAAAAAGGAAAGAATTTCTTTTTTTTTTTTTTTGTATTTTCTTATGAGCAAAAAGCCCTAAGGAAAAAAGGAAATTATTTTGGATCAGATTGATGAAAAGTAATTATTATTTTAACCATGGAACTACAAATTCAGTTGTGGTCTTAATTACAGTTACTGAACCCTCCTAAATTCTGGCCTTGTTTTCATTCTGTTGAGGTATAGCAGCATCGATAGATGTGTGCGGCACCAGTGTGACTGGGATGTGAAATCATGTGTTTTCCCCTCACGTGAAGAGGCATTGCAGGAATGATTAATCACGTATTTTCTCCTTTGGCAGCTATTCAGGGTGCTTTTCATTTGCAAGGCATAATTTCTTTTTTTTTTTATTGTCATCATGATAAAGTCCCTAATACCTGATATTTACTGCGGGAAATTGGTGCAGATTTGTCTGAGATGTGTAAAAAATCGACTAATTCCACGTGTTATCAAACAGACTTCAGGAAATCTCATAAATAAAAGTCTTCAAGTGAGATTTATTGAAGTTTCTTAAAGTCCTGAACTGTTTTCCCTTGAAGCATTTAGTTTGGTAGATCTTTATCAATCCATACCTGTACATACATGAAGATCCCTATGCAAGGACACATGTTTACAACAAATTGAAACTCTCCAAATCTGAGGTTGTTTCTGCATATTCATGAGTACAGCTATATCTTTCCTGTATGACAGATTTTGCCCTAATGAATCGTAAAACATATCATTCAAAAAAGTAATGGTGTTCAGACAGGTGCTTCTGAAACATACTTTTGTTGTTCCCTGAAGTGTCCTTGGTGTATTTAATTACACAGATGCAATTTTATTTTGATGATGCAAATGATAAAATCTTAGGGAATCTTTCATGAGAAGTATCTTTGAGAAGAGTAGAAATTCCACAAACTACTGCATATTGTTCTTTCTATTGATCATTTCCATGTTTCATAACACTGTACCCTTTAGATCCTGGGAAAAAAAAGAGTCTGTTAGGTGAAATTACTTAATAAGCTTTGGGAATAGACAGCAAGCTAGATGTTGAAATACAGGCTTTTATCATTGGAAATATATTCTCATGTTTTATTTATTTAAGACTATAATTTATTTATGGCAAAAACCTTTACAAGTGGTGAATGACATTTCTTACAGTGATTTTGATCAATTAGGCATATCCACCATTTGTTTTGTCTTTTAATTTGGGACATAATCTACTTAAACTTGTTGTAGTGGATCAGCATGTACGTTTCCAAAAGGCAAGAGATCCTCTTTCCTTCATTTATTGATTTACAAATTTTCCACATACATCATTTGTTTCGTCAAGCTTTTTCTCTCACAAAAAGAGCTTCTTCAATCAAGATGGAAATTATTTGCCATTTGCTATCAAAATGAATTTAAGTATTTACAATTAATTATACTTTATTTTTCTGAGGGCATTCAAAGCACCACAAGCTCTGTGCTGTCATTGTTAATCATTTCCAAAACATGAGATACCAGCCAGGCATATTTAATTAAAGAGTGTACTAAGTTAGACCAATACAATTATATTGTTCTTATCAACATCACTTATTCCACTAGTCTGCAGAATGAAAAGTATATATTTTTACTTCATATTTTATTGATGGCAGTGGGAAGTGAAACTGTGTTTCCTCACAGTTTTCCCACTTGGAGCTGTTTCCTCAGACCTACTTGATCTTTGTCTATCATCTTTCCTAGTATGAACTTCAAGACTGACAAATAGGGTGCAGCATAACCTGGAAGATGGACTAATGTTTCAGATGTTGCTTAGTGCAGGACTACCTCTGAACAGTATATAGTTATTCATTCTGTGTATGTAATGCAGGGTTTAATTGTCAACTGTTTATGTAGGAGAACAAAATTTGTAGTTTTAAGCAGTCAAACCTTACTGACAAAGACTGGTTCTCATCTTTCTCTCAAGCTCTGTTCCACACTCTGAACTTGCAAATAAAAAGATTTCTAGCCTCTTAAAAAGATTATTAGTAAGCTCTTAAAAAGATTTGTTTTTCTTTCTTTTTTAATAAATGAAGACTTGCATGCCCTTTATTCATTAGACGGGTAACAATGAGTACACATTCACAGTGGCCACAGCTTAGAAAATCTGGTTAAGCAAGTATGTGCATAACTTTCTGCAAATATTCAAAACAATGCAATGCAAAATATACCTGATTTAAAACTGGCTGACAGCTGGGCTTTGCTCCTCTTTTGATGCCCAGACACAGGGCTAGGTACAGCCATAATATGAACAGTCAGTACTAACTATATTGAAGACTTTCCAGTGAGAGACTTTTCCAGTGTTCCTGTCATATAAAGTGATGATAGAGGTATTAGGAGAGTGAGGAAAACTTTCTTCTTTAGATTCCTCCTTTTCCCAGGATTTGACTTCCTAAAAAAAGCAATGTTCTAGCAGTTTTCAGATCAAAATGCTGTTTGATCTGAAAAAGTCAGTTTCAGGATTTGTCATATTCAAAGAAGAAAAAGTGACTCCTAATAATAAAATTATTTTCAAAATCCTGATTTTTTGTCTATTATTCCAAATCATTCCATTGTGTTTTGCAAATAGAAATGGCCTGATATTTATATTAAACTTAAGAGATCATTGCAGAGCAAGACATCAGATTTTAGAGTCCCACTGATCATTTCTGCCCCTAAAGAACAGGCTCTGGATGAATTAGCACCACTGTTAATCATAATAATACATCTATGTCTTGGTTCTGAGATTCTTGAGAAGAAACAACAAACTGGCATGATACTAGCCAAAAAAACATTAAAGCATATATCTTAACTCTCCAGTGAATCCTCCAGAAACTGAATAGCTCTCACAGCATAATATTTCTGACAGGAAATATACACTTGAGATGTTTTAAGCTTGAAATGTCACATACACAACGGAGCTTAAGCTTGAGAATAGCTTCCCCTGTTTCCAAGATCATAGCACTAGTATGATAATTAAGAGGATAAAATGCCACTTCCTTGCTTCCCATAACTGTCTCCAAATGAAATGTGAGTCACTTCATGAATTTCATCTATGGCAAAGCCTAATGGAACAATTTCAGCCTGTACTGGACAACCCTCCTGCCTAATTCCCTCACACACTAACTCACACACGTTATTTCTGCTAGCCTGGATTTCATATCTGACTCTGCCCAATCACTTGTGGCAGGCTCTAGTGGTAAAGCAAATGCTTTGCTGCTGTTTTTCCCCTTAGAATTACAAATCACTGAAGAAGTAGCTTAAAACATTTCCACTGGAGAAAAAAGTGATGAAATTGTTAAAGGTTCAGCAGCCTTGAAACACTAGTAGGCAATTGGCATGAGGATTATTCCCAGACATGATCTTTCCTTTGGAACCTGTAGTCAAAGTTTGCAATATTTGTTCGCTTCATGCCGCCTCAGCATAGCATGTCTCTCTGGCTGATTTTCTTTCCGTCTTTATCTGAAGCTGGCATTTTTTCCACTCTCAATAATTAAGCTGTCTCGATGTTAGAGACATGCCTATTTTATCACATGTATGTCTCGTACACAGTTGAAAAAGGAGATCTCCAAGGGAGAAGGCGGCTGGCGTCTCTGCTGTTGAAACGGTTTCAATCTGGCCTGAATACTTTGCCTGCAGTGCTGCAACCCACAAGGGGGTCTTAACCTCTGAAACCTGCTGACTCAAGAGTAATTGGCCAGCATGATGCCACTGTGACCATCGAGTGGAACAAATAAAATTACCCACCATTTCAGTGCTGTGATTGTCCTCTCCACTGCGTGATTCCATGAATCCCCCGGAGGACTGACCTGCTTATAATAAACAAATTGTTTTCTGGGCTCCTTTTCCATTGCCTGTAGGGGAGTAACAAGAAGACAGAACCAAGCTGTGTTAACTATATTTAGTGGTTTGGTTTTTTTCCTTAAATTGCATCAGATGGTGCAGATGACTAGATACAGTACTCTCTTTTAAAATTATATCCTCAACAGGCAAACAATCAGAACAGCATCTCTATGGGGGAATGCAAGTTTACACAGCAGTAGAAAGTTATAAATTTAAAGAATTCTAGAGGATTACACATACCCACGTTAGATGACTTAATTCCTTTTCCTGTGCAAGACAGCTTAAAAGCAGTGATTCTCTTACTTTATACACAATTTTGTAATTTGTTTGCATAAAAGCAAGATGTTTACAGTACAGGACATGGCTATATAAAGGCCGTTGCCAAAACTTATTATCTCCTATAACAGTGTAAAACCAGAATATCTCCCATGATGGCAGTGGATTTACTCAGATACACATCAGCGTAAATTTGGCTTTCCAGTCCCGTCTAAAAGAAACTCACTAAAGATCAGAGGGGCAGTGGGAGGGGAAGGAGTTAGTTCTTGTTCTGTTGGTTTTCTTCCTTTATGACAAGATAACAGCAGCCTCCAGTATCTGGATTCATGCAAAGAAGATAATATGGCCTGGCAAACACATCACTAGGACAAGTAGTGTGAAATTTTAATCAAGTGTTTTCAGTAACTGCCTGAGCTGATAATGGTTCTAATACACCCACAACTGACTGCAGAAGTGCAGGTTTAGAATCATAGAATCATAGAATAACCAGGTTGGAAGAGATCCACTGGATCATTGAGTCCAACCATTCCTATCAAATTCCTATTAGTCTCAGTCCCATAAAATTTTGTACTAACACTGTGTGAAATTGCAGTTGTTTTGAATTTTCTGCCTCCATTGGAACAAGAGCAAAACTTGGAGGACACAGATATATACAAATAAGGGTTTTAATAAAGCAGGTAGAAGAGACCAATGACTTTTGCAGAATCAAATCACAATAAAGAATAAATTGATGAGACTGAGAAGTACAGTGAGTCACCTTTCTGTGACTAACAATAACCATCTTAAACAACTGTCGAGGTACTTCTGATACCACAGTTTGCTGTTTGTTGCCAGCTATTTCATTTAGACCTAATTCACCTAAATCACAATGCTTCAATGTGGACAAACTATTAAACACGCTTTTTAAAACAAGTTCTTGAAAAGTGAAGGAAAAATAATGCTTTCTTTTCCTCGTAATTTTTTTCATTTCCTGTCAGTGATTACTTTATATCACTCTTAGATCCACTTCATTTAGCTTGTTAAGGCATTTTAACAGATATTTTGCACACATTTTCAGTTTTCTTCCTCAGTTTTGAGATCAACACAGAAATAGTACTTAAAGAAAAAATAAGAGTCCTTATCTGGTTCTTTCCATCCAAAGTAATCTCTCAGCCTGAACAAATCATTTAATTTGGAACAGTTTTTGTAAATTAGGAGTCTGACCCCTGTTTCAAATTTACCATGAAACTTTCTGTTAATTTTATTTTCCAGCAGATAACAGGGAGATCAAACCTACAATACTTCAATCATACATATCTTTTCTGTATCTTTGTATAGTTTCTCTATCCCTAGCTCACCTTTAACTCCTGCAAACCTTTGTATATGAAGTAAGAGTTAGAACAAGAACAGAGAAATTTGTATTTGGGACCCTAACACTACCAAGATAGGAAAGACATAACTGTTGTTCTCTTTACCAATCTGATTCTCTCACTTATATTTTGCTACATTACTTCTGACTGTTCCAGATCTTCCTCTCAAGGGGTTTATAGTCACAGCTATAAAGAAAATTTCTCTACATCTCTGCTGTGAGTGAGTGACAAGCATTGTCTGGTGGATATCCTTCTCAGTCAGCCTGTATAACAGAAAGATAAATAACAGGATACAAGAATTCCTTTTTATAAGTAAACCCACAGAAAATTGCTCTTCATCACTGTGAGAGGCATTTGATTCACAGTGGAGGGCTCTTTGAGGTGTGAGATACCTCATCTCATGGAAAGGATTTGAGACATCAGGGCTAGAATCCACCTGAGTATCCCAACCAATACTGTTTAGTGCCCAGGCATTTCTAACTTAACATATTATGGTGGAATGTATCAGCCTAAGCCCTTCTATAAGAAAAAATTTCCAAGTATTTCCATAGCCACTCGGCAGATCATGCATTTGCCATAACAAATACCCAGTAAGTAGATCATGTGCTATGCACACAGGTCTTTTGTCATTCACAGAGTTTCTTTAGCTTTCTGGTCTAGAGGGTTTAGAGAGCTGTCATTGCCACAGAGGGCACACATGCTTCTGATAGCATAGCATACAGTTCCATATATAAATATGCACTAACAACTCCTCTCCAGACAGCACTAGGTGAAACTGGAAGTTGATCATGAAACCAGAGCACAGAAGATCCATTTCCTTCACTTGGAGGGCTTTCATGGTGGCATTGTTTGGGGACTGGTACCTAGTAAAGTATCCTTCAATAGGGCACATATTTCCTATAGTTTTCTCTTGAAGTCAGTTTGATCTTCTGATGAGCCTTGATGATCCCAAGATTATTTGGTCATTCTCAAGCAAACTGCCCAGCAAGGTGATGCTTGAGTAGCAACACCAGAAGAACACTGGCTCCTGCCACAATGAGCACCTCCAGCAGACTGTTGGGAGCAGTCGGCTTGGACAGAGGCGGATTTATTGAAATCTGGGAGAGAAGACATTTGCACAGCTGTTTTTAATGTCTCAGGAACTATGGAAGGCTGTAGGCTTTGCTAGGAAGAGAGAAAACAGATCACTAACAAGAGGAATAATCTCTGGCAGATGACTCTGCTTCTCTGAGAAACATAATCCCCAAATACTCTGGCAAGAAGTTAGATCATTATACCATAATGACAAGCGCTAGTTGCAGGTCTCAGTTTTTCAAAGAAATTAAGTTTAAAAATAGACTTCCTAAACCTTAAGGCTTGGAACCTTGTGCAGACATTAAGTGTTGTCTGCAGCTTCTAGCTTTACTTCTACATTTTCCCATCTACAAACAACTGCTGCAAATGACTGCATAAGACAGATCTGGACTTTATAGCTCTCAGCAAAGCAGTATGTCACCTCTGTTTAAACCACTGTGATCTTATTAAAGAAGGAAATTATGTCAGTAGTAATCTCAAGTTCCTTCAGTTATGATAAATTAACCCCCCACACACACTGCTGTCTTGCAAGATGATTTTTTGTTTTACTTTAATGTGCATATACGTGCCTATATGGTTTTTAAAGTCTTTGTTGAGTTTTTCTGTGAAATCCTAATGGCAGCTACTACAGGCATTCTCTAAAGATTAATAAGAAGTTATGGTGACATAAACTCACAGAAACCTTGACTAACTCTCACTGATAAACATATCCATAATGTGAATATTGGCTTAAGTCATACAAAGTGCAGTTTTGTACCTGTAGCAGTCAAATGCCATTTTGAAGCTCAGAGGAACTTTTTGTGGCCTCGCTACTGGCAAATGTAAATGTAAACTTGCTGAGGCTATGTATCCCTTTCTGTGAGATGATGACAGTATTTGTACTCCATTCACCTTTTGTAAAGAGGAACTTGCAGCCTTCAGTCATGAAGACAGGTAGAATTTAGTGCAGTTCCAGGCAGAGGACATTGGAAGACCCTGGTCAATATCATATGGCAGGGACAGACTTGTAATGATATTTTACATTGCAAAATGTAACAAAGAGTTTTCCATTTTTCATCATTTTCTGTATCTCATACTGAATTTCTTTGGGCTTTGTTGAGGTCAGTGGCGTTTGCTGTATTTTTGTAAGACAGCCAAAGCAGTAGTGATGCCTTATTTGACTAGTCCAGATTCTCAGATACTATGTTTTCTTAAAAACACAGTCAAGTCTCTTCTATTAAAAATGGCAGAGGTTTATACTTTCTTTGTGGGTACTGTGATGCAGATTCTAAGGGAGAGAAGCTGTCAAATGATAGGGGTTTCTTGTACAGATTCAATGGTCATAAAACTTAAAATGGTTTCAGAAACTACAGCCAAACAAGAGGCCTCTCTGTATTTTGATTCACTCTAAATAGTTCTTATAATTCTATAACAAACTTAAGATCAACAGAAAGGGCCTAAAAGTCATGGTGATTAATGTGACAAGAGAATGAGGAGGTCAACTAAAGGCATTGCCATTGTCCATAATCCTTGTCACAGCAGGTGATTTGTGGGGTTAAATTCACTACAGAGGGAAGTAAAATATAAACATTGAATATTCCCTGCCAGAACAACCTGGGAGAAGAAGACAATGGAATCTGAAAACAAATCTGTATGTGGATTTGATGCTATGTGAGGATCACTAGTCATGCAAGAACCTGGAAGCTACTATTAGCACCCCCACTGACCTGTGTCTAGTTGTGGCCAGTCTTTAAATGCTTCAAAGGAATGCAAATAAATAAACAACCTAGAGGCCAAGGTATACATCAAGGGAGAAAAGGAAGTGGGAATCCTTCCTGGACAGTATAAATATGGTATAAAACAAATTATCAACAAACAGAAATCAAATATCCCCTTGGGAATACCAATAAATTAACTACTTAAAAGTTTTCACTTTTAGGTCCTGAATTGCGGTCTTTTCTATTCACCACTTGTTTAGAAGGTCATTCCAGGATATTACCCCCAAAGCACTTAGAAACTCCTGAAACCCAGTCTCCAAGCTATGATTGTGGCACTGGGCAGCAATACAGTTTATGACTAGAATAAAGTCTGTAGATAATTCATACCATTTGTCCAGAATGTTGAAACTAGAAGATGAATGTAAGTTAAAAGCTCGCAGTCCTCCCCATGTCCTTTGGCTCCATTATGCCATTCATCCTCAGAACCGCTCTGAGTGCATGGTAAAGGTGCTGCCAGGAGAATGTATAAACATTGATTGAAGTGGTTATGGCCTTTTGGACCTGGATGAATTTCAACTCCTATCTTGGATAGGTTCAGAAAATAGTCCAGACATTACTCAGTTCAGCTTCATTGCACCCTAGGGAGGTATGTGAGACTGCTTTACATATTCCACTCTGGGCAATTGTGAAGCCACACAAGGTGATATGCACAAGTGTTATGTCATTGTTATGAAGGTCAGTGTTATGTCCATCTCATAGCTATGCCATTTTTCTCACAGGACCACCAGTCCTCATGAATTTGGGTATTTTTCTTACTTTTTTTTTTTGGGGTGGGGGGATGAGGCAGGGGGAGGGGAGTGTGCTCCACCCTGTGATTTATGTTTGACTTGTAAATGCTTTAATTTGGCACTGCTGGTAATGTAACAGAATTTCTGTTATGACAGCAGTTTGGTGACAGCAGCAACTCTTGACTAATAACAATAAAGTGAAACACTGATATACCGCTGCTGTGATTGCAAATCTGAAACAATGGAAGTGCTATCAACTTTAAAATTACCATTGTAGAAACTATAGTACAATAGAAAGGATGTTAGAGGGACAATCTCATCATGCTTTAATCATGAGGAGACTCTTGAAGTCTTTCTGAATGACTAAAGAACAGTAAAATGTTTAACAAAAATAATTATGTTGCTTAGGCATTGCCAAATACAAAATGGAAAACAAATATTCTGTCTCTATACGCAGGGTGAAATAAAGCCTTCCCTGTGTAATTTTTTTTAACAAAACCAGGACAAAGCACATTTTCACTGGAGGCTATATTTTGTGTTACTGGACTCCAGGTCTAGGAGATGCCATGTGGTATCTCAGAAAATACTCTGTAGACAGTATAAACAAATATTAAACATTAATTAAATACACTTCTGGTCAGCCAATGAGTGACAGTGCTTTTCTTTAAAACTACTGAGGAACAGGCAGCTACTACCTAGTAGTCCCTAGTAATGGAGTACAAATCCTGTTGAATGTATAAAGAGATGGGCCCAGCCATTAAGATCTTGAAATAGAATTTTAGATAAGAAATAAAGAGACATCATGAGAGAGAGGTAGGTGTTGAGAAGTCTGACCAGTTACTCATCTGTAGCACCTGCACATCTTGCTAATTTAGCTGTGGTGGTTTGCTTGTTTGGGATTGTTCAGAATGCTTAAGTCATCAGTATGAAGTGAAGTCCCATATTTTCAATCAGCTGTACTAGAGGCCTCTCAAAATGCAAACCCACTGATGGCCTTCTACCTCATGTATGAAGCCAAACAAAGATGAAGGTATTAATGTCTCACTGTGGGTTGTTTTAGATACTCTAAAACTAGCTTTACAGAGTATAAAGTAGCTTCAGTAACTGAATTGGAAGGCTTCTCTAGATTTTAATCCATTCATTCTGTTGCACTTGTTACAAGATCATTTATCCCTATCCTCTATAAGAAACTGTCTGATCTCTTTCACTTCCTCCAGCCTTAAAGTAATAAACCAAACTAAAACCTGATACTGCAGTGTTATAAGAGCTTTCTGGGCATGGAAGTGGCATCCATCTCCTTTGTTTTAGAGCTGGGTACTCGGGAACAGCAGAACCATGGATGGAGATGCTGTCAAATTAAGGTAATTCACAAGTTTAGTTAGAAAATAGGCAAAAAGAGCATCTATGTTATTTTCACAAGAATCATTTGGAAAATGCTTTCCTGTAAGTTTGAAACTTTCAAAGCCTTACTTTCAAACGCTGGTGTTCCTGCTGTGAAGAACATCTGAACATCTTGCATTTTACTAATAGCAATATTCTTAGTTGGTTACTTCCCATTAAATTTTTTTGTATAGTTGTTTGTGATGGAAATCTCAGGGCAGACGTGCATTTGAGATTAATTCACTCTGTTTTGTTGCTTTAGAGGGCCCAGTGGTAGCATATTACCTTGCTACAATAAAAAACATAGATATGGGAAAGTCATCTAATCCCTCTTGCTAACAACACAGACTTGCCCTCTGCAGTATGTTCCCTAGTGCTTTGTCCAGTCTATTTTTAAATGGCTTAAGTGATGAGAATTTCTGCAGAGGAGAGTTCACAGGCAAGTCTCTTTCCTCTAGCAAAGCTTTGGATAGATAAAGAATAATAATAATAATAATTTTACTTTTTAAGCTTTCTCTCTTTCACCCACCAAAGTCCTTAGGGTGCTAAGCAGACATCATAAAAGAATTTCTTGTCCCAACCAAACACAGCAATATTTTGAAGAGATCAATAAACAAAAATCAATACTAAGACAAAAGACAGAGGACAAGAGGCCTAGCAGATGTGCTGCTCAGAAACAAAGGTCTCACAGTAAGGACTGTTGCAGCAAACCCTCTATCAGAACCCTTTACTGTTCAAGCTCTAAGGCCAAATTCATAGAGGTTTAATTCTCGCTGCTTAGCAGGAGATTCAAGGCTCTTCAAGCCCTCTCTGTATCTCAAATACCCAAATCCACACTGAGGGAAATTTAAAAAGACCACATTTCTGAGCAAGGCCATTGAGGTAACATAAAAAAAAATAAAAAATGAAGAGATGCTATTTTGTTTTCCTCATTTGTATTAAACCCATAGTCATTGTTAAGATTTTAATTATTTTGAAAATCTTCTGTTTGTATCTGCTCAATCCTGATTTACCAGTAGCTGTAGTTTTTTGTCCGGCAATATTAAATGTGAGGAATGGGACCAAAAAATCTTCACTATCATCAAACTCAAACGAATATCATTACCAAAAAGCATTAATCAAAAGCTAAGTCAAGTGCCTGTCTTTTCCATCCATGTTTATCAATGCTAAAACCCTACTGGTTGCTACTTGCAGAGGGAAGGCTATTGCCACTTCTGGGGGTGGAGGGGAAGTGTTATATTTCTTTTTGACAGAACCATTAAGGAACTCTGTAATGTTTCAATCTGTGGTCAGTGCTCTGTTTTGCTTGGCTCACTAAACCCTCAGTCTCAGCTGGCATTTCCTAAATTAACAGCACATTCACTCCCCACATTAAGACAGTCAGACAAATGGCTCAGCCTAAACTAAGCAGTTTGACACTCATGTGCTTCAGTAAAGCTGAGCAGCATCGCATGACGCTTACATGATTGGATGATATCATAATCATATGATAAAAAGCCATTAGGCTAGCACCAAAATCTAAAACATAGGTCATTGTGTTAGATGTAAAAAAGCATACCCATTTAATAGAATAGAAGAAACAAAAAAGAGTTCTGACACCAGGGAACATCTGGCTAATATTTACATCTCCTGTTTAATTTGGATGCTTCAGTTTAGTTTTCAAGATGGCAGTGTATAGAAACAAATTAAGCCAATCACTCTATCCGCAGTTTAGAAAACCAAGATTTGTTTATAGTTTCTCATATTAATACCTCATCCACTTGGCCAAAATGCCTCGTGAAAAATATACCTCAAACACACAATTCCCATTTAGTAACAAAGCCATAATTCAGTATAATTCTTTGTTGATGGGATGAAAAAGGGAGTCATGTAAACTCAGAGTACTGAGATTGAGAGATAAAGTTGGGCCATAGGAAACAAAATTTCCGTGCTGTAGGGTTAAACCAAAGCCATTTAAAGTCAACAGAATTAGCATTTTGGGCCCCATCCTACTTTCCTTTAAATCAATGGGATTTTGTCACTGACACCAGTCAGAGCACTCTCACAAACATGCTCAGTGCTAAAAAAAAACATGAGCTGGGTGCAGCCTTCCTAGACGAGCTCTCTGCCTGGGAACCTGCAAATTTAATTCTGTGATTAAGTTGATACAACGCTTATTTCCAAGAGCACCTAAAACCATGAAGCAACTCAGCGATGCATACAAAGAACTTTCTAAGAGAAACTCAGAGAACTCTCTAAGAGAAAAGGTGGCCAAGTGACAATATTCTTATGTCACAGGTAATTAGATAAGTTCCAGAACATTCAGGTTAATAAAATGAGATACTTATTTCAAAACAGTAGAGAGAATACAAAAGCCAAATTCAAAACTTAGTTACAAACTCAGAGGGACAGGTAGGAATGTCTTTTCATCAGGCTTCTCTATATACACAAGAGATCTTCCTTTGACCATACAAGGGATCTACCAGACCAAAATCTATTTAATATTACTGAGTATTAATGGTGGATATAAATAACAATATTACTGCAAGTGATTTGCAGTATCCAAACCCCAGATCTAGCTGAACAGTTCTAGTGATTTGGGTTTTTTCTAGTCTGCTGTTTCTAGAGGCAGAATAAAAGCCCAAGCAAACTTGTTGAATGTTTCTCATGACTGTTTAGACTGCCATGACAAAAACACAATGTAGACACTCCAAAATTCATACTAAATTAGCCAGCTCTATTCTAGCAAACAATTCACACACGGCTGAAAGGGTCTTAGGGCTAGAAGCAAACCCAGCTGTTACTTACAGCAACATAAACCTGATGTCGGGTTTGTATGGCCCAGCAAGGGCCACAACCACAATTAAAACTGGAGGGAGCAATGTGTTTGCAGCATACTATGTGTCCACTACTGCCTGGCTTGCTGGAGGCTGTGACAAAGTCGGAGCAGCAGTTGCAGAAGCAGCATTGGGAAAAGCAATGACATCAGCAAGCTGGTGCAGCAAAGGCAGCAGTAGATGGTAGCATACGTGTTGGAGGAAATAAGGGGATAGTTCCTTCCAGGGACCACTTCCAAAGGGCAGTGTGTCTAAGATGGCACCATGTTTGTCACCCTCCACCTTCTCCAAGCCTTCAATGCTATCCCAGTAGACACCACACTTTGAAGCTCTCCGCACACCTTCCTGGCACACCACTGGATATGCAGCTCATACATTCAATCTGTGCTATAAAAACACTGCTTTTTGCTTGTGACGTAGCCCTCGATTATTTCAGCTGCTTTGAACTGAATAAGAATGACAGTAATTACGTCTTAGGGTCATAGGAACAACACCCCACAGCCCAGAGGAAACCCAAAGATCCTCTATGAGTTGCAGGGGTACAAACTCCGGTTACACATACTGATAATTAAGCATGCCTGGGACTGGTTTCTGGCTTTCAGGCCAACTGGCAGGAACGAGAACCCCCATCACACTCTCACCAGAAGAAGGGGGCTGCGCCCAGTTGGCCAACTAGGAATGGTCTCAAGGACACGATGACCTCTGGACCATTTCTGGCAATTGTATAACGGTGTTGGTAGGAACTGCTCAGAGTCCAAGAGCAGCTTTAGGGTGCAGTGGTGCAGCCGATCCACTTCAATTCAACCATCTTATTTACTAGCAGATCTATAGTCCACTAGAGCCTCCTACTCCAAGCAGGCTTGGGGCCAGAGGGTGGTCCACTGCTCTGTAGTTTTTAAGAGGGACAAATACAGCTGAAAGGGCTATATGTTGTATTGGATACGAGCATGTGTGGTCCTTAGCCCTGCTTTTGCAGTGAAGCAGCAGCAGCAGAAGAACCATGTATCCCCTGGCAGTACTAAGAGGGGATCTGTTCTTTCATTTATAGAAAAATGGCAGTTCTTTAATTTTATTTAAAAAATGTGTCAGCCCCAGTAACTTTGGTGAACACCCACAACACTCCCACCCTCTGAAGGTAACGGAAGGGCACAGCCAGGTGCAGCAGACAATGGGTGTGTAGGAGGTGGTGGGAAGGGAACGCTGTTGTACCTTGTGAGTGCCAGCCCAACACACTGGTTATTCTCTGCACCTTTGCAGAAAAGTCCCATTTTTTCATATAATGGTGAGTGTCGTCACTAGAAATTTCATTTCTTCCTCAGTGAACCATGGGAGAGAAGTACAAAAGTAGGTAAACATGCTTCCTTACCAGTCTTTTCTTCATTTATACTTACTACAGAGACAGTACAGGAAAGTAATAGATGCAGTCTGCCAGTTTATACTTTGGAGAAACTTTCCTCTTACTCCAGTCATCAAAAGTAACACTTTTTCAAGGTAAAACCAAACTGCCTGTTTCCTAGAGCAGCTGTTTTAGCATTGTCCTGTTGATTTGCTGTTTAAAATCCTCTGGGCTTCAAAGCACCTGGCCAAATATGTAGCCTTCCCTATAGAAATCTCAGGTTTGTTCTTTTTCTTTATTACATCTTCCTCTGTTTTAGGGCATGACAGAATTGGAAAGTCATAAATAAGAAGTTCAAGACTATCTCTTCCGAACTGCTCAAACTCTGCTTTCAAGAATGCTCAGGGAAAAAATGCATGGGAACTTGCAAGCAGGTTAAGTGCTGAGAGTGTTGCAGAAGTGATGCAGTCATTTAAAAGGCTGACTTAGAAAAAGCATGTTTCTTCTTTTGACATCCTCCCAAGAATGTATGCATCAGCCAGCTTTCTTGAAGTGACAAAAGTCATTATAGATAAACACAGTGGATTGTTTATTTTGGAAAGGGATCGGGGCACAACTACTCTGAGGTAAAGCACAGGGTGGTTCTTACCTGCTACGGGATGCAGCAGAGAGGCGAGGTGCTGCATGCTTTGTGTTCCAATGACTAACAAGACCTTTGTCTAGGCTTGAGCCCTCATACCTGTTTTCAGTTCTTGACATACCTCGGATCCCCCCACAGCCAGTCAAGCCAGTGCTGGAGCATTCATATGGCAAGGTTCTGGAAACAGGATGCCACGGGGATCCACAGGGAAGACAAAGCCTCTCAGAAAGGCGAGCAGCCTCGGGCCACTCTAATTACAAGTCCCTGCACTGCTTGAAGGTACTCAGCTGACATGCCTGAACTGTGCAAAGACCTTCAAGTGAACTATTATACAAAGCTCAATGTATCACATGGTTGCGAAGCAGCTGCTAAGTCTCACTGTAAATGAGGCACAGAGATGATAAGTCACATACTCTCATATACAATGTGTTTAAGGAAACCCTCACCCTACAGATTTTACGGCCTTGGGCTAGGATGAAACTTGGGAGGCAAAAGGGAGGGAGGGGTATGTGGGAAAGAGTTTTATGTGAAGAAGTTCTAGTCTACATTAAGAATGTGTTTACTTCTAGTAGCTTTGGCAAGTTAACCATAACATGCATTTAAGTTCTCTCAATAACATCCCCCAAAGTGGAATTTTTTTAAAAATGTCACTTCCCTGTTTAAACTGGCACAAAATTGTATATCAAGATAAATCTTCCATATGAGACACAAAAAGCAGTAGTTACTAATATTTAGTTTCTTCTTTACTCACATTTCTTGTATACATACAAGACTCTAATATATGTTTGTAATTCAGATAGGAGTGTAAACAACATCCTTTTGATTGCACAGATACAACATGCAGAAAGACCAACAGCACTAAGGACAAAAATCTGGCAAAATAGAATATGGTAGATGGTATAACCTGCAGTAATAAATACTTCGCCTGTGATCATCTTAAGAACCATAGGATACTGTGACTAAGGCTAAATGATTGCAGAGTAGTGTCTGTAATGCAACCAAGGAGGTGTTTCCCGTAACCCAGTGACATGCTACTGTAGGCATTTCTGAAGCCCTTTGTCTGTAGAAATACAGGGTTAGGAGGGACCTGAAAAAAACACGCAGCACAAGATGCTGAGCTGGGCCTAGCAGTAGGAATCAGTGTGGTGCTTAAATAGGATCTCAGACCCATGAGAGCTATTATTTCAGGCTCTCTGCACTGTCAGTAGGTGGCTCATCTTTTCAAGATTTCCCATCCATCTATTACAAAAATATATTCCTCTCAAAGTAAAAAAAAAAGTTCCTTATACCATGAAAATATTGCAAATTAATAATGCAAAACCAAAGTTAATTCTTTTTTTAAAAGGTCAGGAAAAAAAATCCTGGAACTTATTTAACTGGCAATTGTAAGTTTTTGTACAATTATCAGTAATCAAACACTAGTCTTCCCAAATCTTCAATTAACATTCAAATAGTTCTTTTGAAACAATAGTTTTCCTGTGTAAAAGATGTGCATATGAAAGAAACTTAAAGTTCTATAAGTGATAGCACATGGATTCCTTAGGCTGCATTCAAAACCCTTTGAAGCAAGGCATAGAAACTCATAGAGTCAATAGTATGAAAAGCTAGCAAGGAGCAGGTGATCAGAGGTTACTAGAAGATTGTAAGAACTAGACAACCCTAACAGGGCTGAGCAATCTCACTTTGTTCTGTGGATTTGTTAGAGAAGAAAGATGGATTAGACTAAGAGTAAATCTTGGGGCAGGAGAACGATGACAGGATATTCAAACTGCAGAAGTTATGAAGGAAAAGTACTTCATCATTAAAACTGAAGTCAGAGTTTTGTGTCCTTTACAGAAGGCCTCAAACCATACTTAGATTCCTTGGGACTATCAGAATAGTGAACTATTTGCTTAGGTGATTTAATCCTGCTCTTATTCAAGGCAGATGCATCTCCCTTCAACTTCAAAGAGAGCATGATACCACCTTCCTGAATTGTACTTCAATATGGCTAACAGAGGGTTGCACTTAAAATATTTTCTAATAGAGATCTACAGAAAGCAGGAGGTCCAAACTGTGTTAAAAATCCTCTCTCTCTCTTTTTTTTAAAGGGTTAGAACATCTCAAAGTAACGTTGGACAAATAGGTTTAAAGCTAGCACAGAAGGACCAATATAACTTCTACTCCTTATCATGTATATTTATATTCCATGTCAAAATAGTGCAGAATGCAGTGATAGTCAATGTTAGAACAATCTGTCTGGGTCATGCAGATTCACCGCCAGCTGAAACAAAGTGTATTTTCTCTTGGAGTGGGTCACTGTTCTTCTCCATCAACTCACACATTTGTTTTGTTTATTTTCAGTACACAGTTTAATCTTAAAGATGCCATTTAACAAAGAATTTGTCCTGATAGTAGCAACATATGGAAGCAGCTGTTTGCAGTTCTTGGTCATAAAATGAGTCACATCTTCCTTTAAACAAGACAGTTTTTTATTTTGCTGCTAAACCTGCAGTTGAAACAGTACACAATGATAATAAACAAGTCTACAGAGGTCTCCAGCTCAAAGCAAGAGTTACTGTCCATGAACTTTGCCACCCTTTCATTCTTATTTCCTAGCACAGGACATTTGCCTGATTTGGAGAATAGCTGTAACACGCAAAGCATGAGCTACATTTTGGCGTTTGTTCCTTAATTATTGTTGTTGTTGTCATTAAAAAAATCTAGTAGCTGAAAAGATCTTAAAAAATGTTAGTGTCTGATATGTTACACATTGACTTCATACATCACAGAAAAAATAAAACAGATAATGGTTTGTACAGAATGTCCAAAACATAGACTATATCTATGCTTCTAAATAAATCAGGGTCAGGGAGTGAACTTGATTACTGTACTGTGATCATTCATTTTGCTTTTTTATTAGTACTTCTGGCACAGTTTTGGCCTATGTCAGCTACCCGTTCTCAATAACAATGCCCCATGGGAGACCAATGGTAGACCACGTGTGGCAAGGAGTACTCTCAGCAGGTAATGTGAGTGAGATTACAACACATTACAGTCTAGACTGTTCTCTATCTGCACAGGCTTTCTGCAATGACCTCTGCACACATTTGCACCAAGGCATGAAACAGAAACCCACAATTTTTGCACTATGAAACCCTGATTCAGAAACATAGCCCTCAACTTACTTAACACACCCAGAAAGAATCCACTTAAAGTAACAATTATATCTTCAAACCACTGGGAAACTATATTCTCAGAGGAGATGGCACCACATGCTGTATGACAGGGACAGGAGAAGGGTCCCTGACCATGATATATGTATCAGCATAAACAGAGCTATAATATCTTGGATATTAGAAGATATTCAGGGTATAACTTCTTGGAGAGGACGAGAGGAGGTGTTTAAGTTACGGGTGGACGAGGTCCTGAGGGACATGGTTTAGTGTTTTGTGGGAGTGGTTGGACTCGATGATCCAGTGGGTCTCTTCCAACCCGGTGATTCTGTGATTCTGTGATTCTGTGATTATGCCAAACAGCATGTAAAAGGAAAATGTCATGAATAACAGTGATGCCTGTATTTTAATCATATCATTCAGTGAGGTCTAACAGATCTGGCTATGGGATATGAGGCTGTCTCTTTACAAAGCAGAGGTGCTTTGCAGTCCATGTGGAGAAAAAGAATAATGTGCTAAAGTAGGAGAGACAATAAAGTACACTCTAAGCAAGCTACAAAGGAAAAATATGGATAAAGACATGTAGAGAAATGTGATCCTACAATACTGACCAAGGAATAGACAATAAAAGGAGTTGAAATGCATGGGTCAGTGAGGGGTTTCAAGCAGGACCAGAAAGATGAGAGCATAAAGTCCACCAAGGCACCTTCTCCAGCATGGCATCTGAGGGATGCTTTTGGGATCATAGTAGATAAGTACAATGTCTTACATATAACTGAAAAGCAATCTCCTCCAGCAATGTCATGTCTATGTCTAGAGTTTTGCAATGCTCTGTAATTCACTAAGTAAAAGAAAACAATTTCTGTGGAATGTGCAGGTTAAAATAAGTAAAGTTTAAGGCTGTGCCTCTGAATGCAATACTATTGTGCTCTTTTGCTATGGATATATTGTAGCTCTGCCCAGCTAACCATTAGTAAATGGCTGATTTCTCATAGGTAGTCTAAAGTAGACCTTTGAGAGGGCATTGGAAGGAGGGAGGCCTTTCCCTAGCTCAAGCTTGGAGGTCCCTTTTCTTTACTGACTTTTGTCAGCGATACTCCATATAGACACTATATCTACTGGGATTTTTGTAATCCTCAGAGAGAGAGGAAGAGGTCATACAGTATTTTAAGCCAGTAAAGTATGAAAGAAGATCAATAAAAGAGGATGCTATCCAGATCAAATGGAAAATTTATACAAACATTTGAAAAAATGTGAAAAGCATTTCTAACCAAAAGTGTACCCACTTTAATTATAATTTCATGCACACACATGCAATCACAAATACAAGTGGGTAGCTGTTACCAAATTATGACAGTCATATCTTAGGTATAAACAAAACTTTCCTTCCCATGCCCCTTATTTGTTGTTTATTGAGATGCTTTCCTAATTCCTTTAACCTGGGTCCCTCCAATAAATTAGTCAGTTCAAGGCAACAACCCAGAAATTAGAAACATTTATTTAAGTGTCTGTAACATCTTTCCTTGCATTTGACCAGGAATTCCAGTTGGGAAACACTAGACGTGCTCTTGGCTCGGTTTCTTACTGCAATTCATAGTGAGTTTTAAGACAGCTCTCATTAAACAGACAGACTATAAGACCTGATAATTTNAATATCTGTCTGCCTATCAGTATCTGCAATATACAGTCTAGGTTTAGCTCACCTTCACTGGTATCCTCCTTGCTAAGATGTTGGGAAGATCAGATGGTGAGAATGTTTTTTCGTATTTGCTATCCTATAGGTACAATTCCATAGTTGAAAGCATATCAGAATCAGAAAAATAAGTTAATGCTCTCTTGGAAATAAATACACACACTAGATCACTGGTGCTCCTTGTGCTTCAAGAGATAAACTTAAGACTTCAAATGTCTCATTTACTTAACTTTACAAAAACTTCTGATAACAATGGTAGTGATGGTTTACTAAACACAGAGCTGGGTTTTTTAAATAAGTACTTGTAATCCCTTTCGCTCGTTGTACAGAAATCAAATTTAGAGATGCAGATAAAATAAATTACTCTAGCATAAATTAGGATTCTCATTAACTCTGGCATTGCTGAAGCTCAGGGTTCAATAACTCTTCTGCAGATCAGATTACTTTATATTCCACTGAAATCAGGCTATACAGGACGTAAAAGGCACTCCAATATTTTGCTTAGTTCATTCCTGTGCTTTGAAAATGCCTGCATTTTCTCTGGCCTATATTTATTTTATTCATCAATTCTTAAAAAATTTCAAAACTTCCTAGGTACCTAGTTTATGTGCCTAGTTATCCTCAAAGTGGTAAAAAGATTTGGGGGTTTGTGTTGGGTTTTTTTTTCAATATCTAACTTAAACCTTCTTTATTTCAAATTAAAACAATCACTTTTTCTGTGCTTTGTCAGTGGATTTGAAGCATAATTGATCACTGTCCTCTTAACCACAACCTTCTACATCCTTGAAGACTGTTATCATGTCCCTCTCAGTCTGTTGTAGACTAAACAAACCCAATTCCTTCAATCTTTCCTCACAGGTCATGTTTTCTAAACCGCTTATCATTCCTGTTGCTCTCTTCTGGACACTTGCCAGTTTGTCTACATCTTTCTGAAAAACAAGTGCCCAAAGTTGGGTTGAGTTTTCCAGCTGAGAGCTCAAAGTGACAAGCAGAATGGAATTCCTATCTTTGCCTGATACATGGCATTGCTTCAATTCATCACAGGATAACTTTGCTGTTCCAAACTGTTCCTAAGTCATACTTGCTCTGTAGTCCACTATCACCCTAGACTCCTTCTCTGCAAAACTGCTGTCTAACCAGTTACTCCCTGCTCTGTATTGGTGCATGTGATCACCCCTCCCTAGAAACAACTCTTTACACTAATCTTTATTGAAACTCATTTCAGTGGTTTCAGATCATTCTTAGAATCACAGAATAGTTTGGGTTGGAAGGGATGTTAAAGACATCTTTCCAACCCCCCTTCCAAATTCTTCCAGTTTTTTACAACAATTTTTAAATTCAGTTCTGCTTTGGAAAGCACAATCTCCCTCACTCTCAGGACATATGAGATTTTGGAATGACAGTCTGTACGGTCCTCCTAAATACTGACAATAATGGATTTACTACCTAGTCATTTTAATACTGAACTCACAACTGTTCCTGAACACTGATTTTTCAGCCGCTTTGTAATCCTTTCATTCAAGTAATTTTTCTTTAATTTTCTTGTGAGAAAGTTGTATGAGGATTCATCAAAATGCAAGATTAATATATGTTGTACCTACTGCACCCTTTACTCACAAGGAGAGTTACCTTATCAAAGAAATTAATTAGAATGACTTGACATTCTTTTCCCTGATAAATCTATATTGGCTTTTTCTTATCATCCATAAGTACTTATAAATTAACTGCTTAGTAAATTGTTTCAGTATCTTTCTCAGTATTGATATTAGGCCAGATGGACCTAATTTTTCAATTCGTCTTTCTCTCTCTGCGCAAAGACAGACACTATATTTATTTCTTCTCTGGCCTTCTGGGGCATCAATTATCTCGCAGTATCTTCAAAAGGTTCTCAGTAATGTCACACTGGATGCTTGGCTTGTTCAGTTACCTGTTCCCTAGAGGTAAGGAAAAGAGGAACAGAGATATTACATGAAGGTATTTCAGATTATGCTTATGAGTAAGATACAGGTATACCACTTTTTGCGATTCTATGGATAATATCAAGTATAACATGGAAAAAATGGCCCATTGAGATGAGACAGAGATCTTCTGTCAAGACTTTGACCAAATATAGAGGAAACAATTCCCATAAGAAACTATGATTTAGTGATCTAAATCACTCCTACAATTTCATTATTGCTTTCTTCTCACTAGCAGCTGGACTACAAGGTCTAAATGTCCAATATCCTTGTTCCCCAAATGATGTTTTAATTAGTGGACTATCCTTCTTGACTGCATTCATTTTACAACTACTGAAATGATGCAGCTGTTTCAGTTTCAGAGAAATATAGAACGGTTTGTGTTGGAAGAGATGTTAAAGAACATCTAGTCCTAACTCCGCTACTGTGGGCAGGGACACCTTCAACCAGATAAAGTTGCTCAAAACCTCATCCAGCCTGGCCTTGAACACCTCCAGGGATGGGACTTCCATGTATTCTCTGGGTAACCCATTCCAGTGCTTCACCACTGTCACAGTAAAAACATTCTTCCTACTATCTAATTTAAATCTACCCTCTTTCACCTTAAAACTGTTACCTCTTGCTCTGTCACTACATTCCGTGATAGAGTCCCTTGCCATCTTTCCTGCAGGCCCCTTTTAAGTACTGTATCAAAAACGGCATGGCCAGCAGGTCCAGGGAGGTTATTCTCCCTCTGTACTTGGCACTGGTGAGACTTCACCTTGAATCCTATGTTCAGTTCTTGGCCCCTTGCTACAAGAAGGATGTTGAGGCTCTGGAGCGAGTCCAGAGAAGAGCAACAAAGCTGGTGAAGGGGCTGGAGAACAATTCTTACAAGGAGTAGCTGAGGGAACAGGGGTTGTTTAGCCTGGAGGAGTCTGAGAGGAGACCTCATTGTTCTCTACAACTACCTGAAAGGAGGTTGTGGAGAGGAGGGTGCTGGCCTCTTCTCCCAGGTAACAGGGGACAACGGGGAATGGATACAAGCTGCACCAGGGGAGGTTTAGACTAGATATCAGAAAGAGATTTTTCACAGAATGGGTCATTGGGCACTGGAACAAGTTGCCCAGGAAGGTGGTTGAGTCACTGTCCCTGGAGGTGTTTAAAAAACTGGTAGACAAGGTGCTCGGGGCCATGGTTTAGGGGCAAATAGGAATGGTTGGGCTTGATGATCCAAGAGGTCTTTTCCAACCTTATTATTCTATGATTTTCTATGATTCTATGGAAGGCTGCTATAAGATCTCCTCTTTCTACTATTAAAAGTGGAGAATTTCTCAACACTTCAGAGCATCCTGTAGAAAAATCCAGTCCAATTTAATTAATTATACTTATAATTTTTATTATTTACACTCTGTCAGTGCCAGAAGCCTTTGTTAGGGACCTCAGGCTTATTGTTTTACGTACTTCAGCTTCTTGATGAGTAACTTTTTTCTTTGCCCTCAAGTATCCATGTAGCCTCTGAGTGAACCTAGCTTTGTATTAATTTGCCATTTTCTTCCTCAGTTACACTGGTAAAATGTCAAATTCTGTTTTTTCTGGCAAATGAGAACACTTTGAAAAGGGATGGAAGAGGAACATTTCTGTCAATTTCTTAAATTCTGAAAGAAGATAATTGGAAGATGAATGAGACAGTAGAAAAAATATTGCTTTGTGTATCCATTTATTCTCCACATGCAGAAGCTTATAATCAATCAAGCAGAGGCACCTCAGCTCTGAGAACTGGCCTTTCACTCTGCAAGCATTCAAAACTCTAGTCTACACCACTGACTTGGACAGGGACATACAGACTCAAGAAATGTCAGTCTTTATCAGTGAACCTGTGTATTGCATTTCAAGCCATCAGTGTGATCAATTTGTTGCCATTTACCTTATAGAGAACGATATTCATTGTTGGCTGCCTTGGTGAAAAAAAAGTTAACACAAAATGTGGGAAAATCTTACCAGCATGATCAGGTAGAGGACAAGGATCTTCTCAGTTGAAAACTACTTTTTTACATTACCACCTCACTGAGAACCATGCTTTCAGATGGAAGTTCATATTTAACTACTTCCAAAATGTTCTCCACAATAGAAAGGCTACAGTTAAAGGCCAGATCAGTTATAGAGAAGCAAAACACGAGGACAAACTTTTTGTTGCTCCTGTTTCAGTGCTTTTATAATTTTGAAGATCTAAGCTCCAAAATACTAGTACTTAATTTTATGATGAATTAGGTGACTGTGCAGAAATTAGGCTTATAAACACCTTTAAGGATCTAGCCCTGTATGTCTAAAATACACAATCTATACAGACATAATCTGCAATAGATGAATGTTTTGTCTGTTTAGGTGAAACGTAATTAATGACTATCTTCCACTCGGAAGCATGCAGGATACTAACTACAGTCTGAATTTCCTTCATCAGATTAAAAAGATGTGACAGCAGTTGTGGGTTTGATACCACTTGCTTATGCTTTCATTCATAAAAGCCAGATGATTATTGTGTCAAAAATGCTTCAAAAATTTCAGCCTATGACCAAAATGACCCCATAAATACAGGACAGATATCACTGCTTTTAACTAAATTATAAAGCTTCTGTGAAAGCTGTCCACTGTCAAAGTATTTTGTTCACACACGATCCCTGAAATCATATAAGATTTGTGTGTTAACAATGTCAAGTTATTGAATTTAGGTTGTACTTCCAAAGTTTCTGCCCTCCGGCAACATCTACAGCCTGAGGGTTTCACCTAAACTCATCTCCTGCTAAACCATGCAAGTCCAAACAAAAAAGGACCATGCCGTACTCTTGGCAAAGATAATTCATCCTATATTTTTGCTATAAATTAAAGGAGAGGAGGAACCCAAATCTACTATACTACATTATCAACCTAGCATTTGATTTAGCAATATTTGAAAGCTCATTTGCCTAATGATCTTACAAGTTCTGCATTGTATACCAGAGCATGAATTATGGCATAGTAATTCACACTCAGAAAACCCACTGTTCTTTGATCATTGGCACAATGCCTCACAGCTTACTGCCTTTGAAATATTGGATAGCAATTTGCATGCTCCTGTGTCTTGATATCTATTGTTAGTATTCCTTACTACAATCAGAATACTAAATGTTCTATCCTGAATTGGCATATTTACTGTAAAGGCCCAGTCACTTTGGAAACTCCTAACTCACACTTTATATCTCCCTTTTGCAAACCTACAAGATGTAGATTCAGGGTAGCATTTGCAAGTAACAAATTGTGAATCAGTCATTATGAGTAAAGTCATCATAATCTAGCCCTTCACGTATGCTTTAAAAGACCTGTAAGGATTTCTAAGGGAAATAATAATGAAAATCCTTTTATTGTTTCTTTAGAAGATCAATCTTGTCAACATACATATAATATTGTTTATACATTATAAATTTAAATTTCCTCTAGTTATTTCATCTTATTATTGTATTGGTTTGTCTTACTAGGTCAAATCAAAGGTATAGGGGCTGACAGTATCTTCTCTCAGGTTACTTCTTGGTGCTGTATGTCTGGGAGAAAAAGGAGATGTAGATCAGAATTTGTCCCTTACAGCTCTCCGAACAGCAACAGAGCCATGTCCACATGCTCTTTCTGCCAGCTCACTTTTTCCTCACTCTGCCCTGTATCTTCAGAGGTAACATGCAGCACATTGCTGTTCTAGGGCTATAGTAATACAAGCTCAGTTTTGGGATTTTTGAGCTCTCTCAGACCTGCAAAAAGACACATCATGCCTGCCTGCTGGTCATGCATCATTCTCCCTAAGACTTCACTAGAACAAAAGTCTATTATTTCATTTTGAAACTCGTGGCTTAGATAATCAGGAGATTGTGACATGCTTCAAAGTCTGACCAAACTTAGAATCAGTTTGTTAGATTAATTAATGCAGGAGAGCCTTCCTTCAGTAAAGGAGTCTCACTTTCATTTTATGCAGTGCAAATAAACCTTCTTATTGATAAGCCTTGGGCTGGCAGCAGGAACTTCTAACTTGTGAAAGTCACAAGGGGCACAGAATTCTGTCCGCCATAATCCAAGGTGTTTCATTTAGGGAAGTCCACAGAATGCTGATACTAGATCCCAATCCCCTTATTCCACAGGCTATGAAACAACTTACTGCCATCTAACAAACTTGAAAACAATTTCAAAAAAGAAAAACAATTTCTAGAATGTTTCCTGTTGTCCAGAACCCCTACAAGAGCAGTGAATTTGGTAAAGAAAGATCTAAGGAGCTGATGGACCACACCCACAAGTCAGAGGAATGCAAAAAGTAAAAACAGCAGCTTAACTTCACAGCTTTCCCTTAATCTGATCAATAATAATAATAACAACAACAACAACAACAATAACAACTTCCTGACAAAAATGCCTCCTGCTTTCATCTTAGAATCAATTTAAATAGCCCAATAATCAATTATCTTTCAAGGAGGTTATTTAACATTACTTTTTAATGGGGTTTTCTTCCTGACTTTGTAGTCAATAGCATTCCCACAGTTCCTTCTAATTCATTCATTTTAATGGGTTTCTCCCATTAAGTGTTTGCACTACATGTGAACACTTTCAGGAGAAAATCAAGATTTTGTGTTCTTTACTGAACCTATTAATAGCATTTCAGATTTAAAAAATCATATTTTGCAGTGCCTGAGCATGATGTACTGGAGTTTCAGTAAGGAGCTTTCTATGCATTTTCAGTTTTTCCTGTTTCTTGTTGCCCTTCCCAGTAGTGAGATGAGTAGGAAGGCAAATGCACGCTGTGAGGCAGCATGTCTTGTATGTTTCTGAGAGAAGGATGGAAAGACGCTTGATACTTAAACCCAGCTGAATTTCCCCAAATATTTAACTTTGATCTCATCATTTAAGCCCTTGTAGTAAGAAGATCAGTTTCCTCAGAATGTGAATGAGCACAGGTGACATACAGAGCAGTATGAAAGTAAGGATTGAGGTCTGATGCATAATGAGGAGGGAACACAAACATTAGTAAAACAGCATAAACATTAGCGAAAAAAAGACTGAAGGATGAAAAAGGCTATGAGAATCTCATATATATATGCAGGAGAGGAGAGTGACATTGTCAGCAAAAACCTTTTCCAAGTGACAGTGAGAATCCAGAAAGTGCAGGAAATCTCTCAATCCATAGAGGGGCATATCTTAGTAGCAGGATAATGAGGAAATGCAATATCTTTACACATCTACACAGGAAGAAATCTTAGTATTTGCAAAATAGCTGTAAGTGTATTTGAAGAAGGCAGGAAAGTAGTCAGAAAAGGAAAATATTTAAATTCTTCATACACCACTGTGAATAACTAGAAGTTTTGCTAGAAGTGATAGCAAGAGAAAAGATGTAAATAACTAGATAGGTTTCAGACATACTCCACCATGCCAAAGTGAATGCAGAGGAAAATCAATAAATGAAACAAGATTAGACTGGACTGTGCCCCTCTCCAAACCTCAGATGGAGATAGAAGTACAGCACCAGTTTGTTTAACAGAGGAACAATAGAAAACTCCCCCTGCTTGGACGGCAGCTCTTTAGCTGGAATAATGTAGTATTAACCTAAACTACAAGATTCTTGTGCCTTGGCACACAGATAAAACATAGGCTTCTCTCTGTAAGTAGCCAATGAGCTAAGAGGTAGAAAATACTCATTTCTGCAGGCATACAGTCTCACTGTCCTGTGAAGCTTCTAGCCTAGACTATAGCTGGAGGGAGGGAGGGAGGATAATACAGAATCACAGAATCACCGGGTTGGAAGAGACACATCAGATCATCGAGTCCAACCATTCC
>WAAB01025976.1:103431-208097 GCA_013389865.1 Piaya cayana
ACTGAGGTCAGACTGACTGGCCTGTAGTTCCCCGGGTCCTCCCTGTGACCCTCCTTGTAGATGGGCACTACATCAGCCAGCCTCCAGTCCAGTGGAACTTCCCCAGTCTTCCAGGACTGTTGGAAGATGATGGAAAGGGGTTTGGCCAGTACATCCGCCAGCTCTCTCAATACCCTAGGGTGAGTCCTGTCTGGCTCCATAGACTTGTACATCTCAGCTAGTTTACTGGTCTGTAATTGCAATTAAGCTGAGGTGGAAAAAATAAACCAAATATCATAGAAAATGTTGGGTTTTTTTCTTGAAAAAGGCATGAAAAATATAAGTCTTTCCTAGACGTGAGTTTATGAGTTATGGAGCTGAACATGAGTTTATGCTGTGTTGCAGCCATAATAGTGAAGTGCAGCACATAATAGTAATAACTGATTCTCCTTGGTAAATATTAAGATACTTCTGTTATCTCTAAAAGACAAATGTTGTTGCAATGCAGAAGAACAAAGACTGAAAGAGATAATGGGGAAGCACCTACTGTGCCCATAAGTCCTGTCTGCTCTTATGGCAAAGGCTTTGCTGTGGAAAAAGCTAGTGTAACCTACTGGAGCAGGAAGAGACTGGTAGCAATTAATAGGGAAGTCTGTTTCTGCTCTGCAGAAAGGCAATTGTCTAGTTAATCCCTTTCCTGTGGGGGACAAACAATGACCTGCCCCCAGCAACACTAGGCTGTTGTGTGACACTTTGCTTTCTGTGGGTTGAGAGCCAGCCAAATACCTCATACAGCTCACCTCACAACTATACTATTTTAAGACTTCCTACTCCATGGAATTCCTTTGGTCCTGCTCATTAGATGTCCACTTAAAATGTACTTAGGGCAGGAACAGTTCTACATTTGCTACTACGTATTACATTTTTTTGCTTCTGTTGTTTGAGAAAATGCAGTGTTGCCACTGCTCTGGATCAGGGTGAGGGCTTCACTACAACCTGTATTAAACAAACAGCAGTTACTAGAGGGGTTATGTTTTGTTACATGATAATGAACACTAACTACAAACCACAGAGGAAGCTGAAAAGTCACATTTTATTTCGTAGTTCAGCAAGTCTTTGGACTTCTTTCGATGTTTTTCTGCATTTTGAAGTTAGTCATTCATACCACCGAGTTTAAATTATATGAATTAAAAACTACTTGGCAATCTTCCACTTTGTGGAGCTCTGTGGCAGGGCGTCATTTAAGAAGCTTACAGTCGGACCAGTGCCATGATATGCAGACATGCCTGACAGCTGAATTCAGGTTTTTTCATGTTGTGGCTTATATTTTAATTACTTTGAAGTGTACAGTACTAAAAAGGAAATGCCTGATATACTGTATCATGGAAGCCAGGGGAAGACTGCAAATCATAAGAACCTTCTGAGGTGAAACAACAATTAATATGGGGAATGTTGGGTGGAGGAAAGATCCAGGGATTACAACAAATTCAGTAATAAAAAACCAGTGTAAACAGCCCCCACTGCATGATCATTGCCTTAGACAGTATTGTTTTAGCAGAAATATAAAGGTAAAACTTTTGTCTTCATTTCCCTAATATAGATTGTAGGCAAATTATTAGGAATTTCTTCAAAGATCAAAACTTTAATGAAATTTTGACACATTAAGAATACAAAGCAATCAGTCTGTCTGGTTAAAAAGCGATACTTTTTTTACTTACCAAAACACTAATTTTGTATTTAAAAAAAAAAAATCATTGAGGAAAAGCTTGATGAACTCTTTGTGGAGTGACGAGATGACTGAAAGTGTTGCACAGAGAATACATATGATACACATAGGAAGCCACTTGTGTTTAGAATTATGAATGTACATAAGAATAATTGAGATATTCTTTCCTTCCTGCTCAAATACCTGCACAAATGAGCCATGCCTAGTCTTCTAGCAGATGCTCTGCTCTGAGCTGTACGAGAATACTGTATTATTTGCACCACTTATAGAAGCCAACATCATACAAAATGCAATTCAATATGAGTTTCATGACTTATGAGCCATTCACTGCCCTTGATCTGGGTGAGAAATTCCCATTGATCTCAGGGAGAAATGTGAACACTAGAAAGCCCTCAAAAATAAACTGTAGACCAATTCTGCAGTGGCAAGAAATGGACTAGATGAATGAATATGCCTGTTCCATCTCTAATTTCTATGATTAAAGTATGTGATCAAAGGCAACACAAGGCTCTAAGTATTACCACATTCAAAGAAGGAACCATGTCCAAGGACTAACACATTTCAGTAAGTGAGAGTCAAATGCCTTAGAAATTCCTCCAGTCAGTGGCTGCATTTCCCTTGAATTTTACCAGGTTATTCCACTATGTAAAGGAAATCAAAGCTTGTTGTATATATCTTATAATTCTAGACAGAGGCTATATCAGATTACCCTCCACCAATGTTATTTTTAGAGAAGGGGAATGTAATGTGTGTTTCTGAAAATAATTTTATGAAAGTTAAATCCACATACAGGTACTTACTGTTTTAATTATCACTTGCAAAAAAGTCTGTTATATTGAAAGTTCAAAGTCATCTAAAGGGTCTTACATGACAAAAAGAGACATATTATTGATGTAAGATGCCCATATAACTAGAACAGTGTCCTTCAGTGAGAACTGTGTGAATCAGTGTGCTCTGTGGCAGTGACTATCTATCTGCAACACATCCACTGACTTTTCAACAGCCCAGAGGATCAAGGCCTGGCTTGACTTCTGAAGCAACAACACAACATAGCGTTCCCTTTGGTAGACTCAACTGCCCAGATTTCAGAAAGCAAAGACTGATTCAGGCCACCTACTAGGACTTCTAGATACTTGATCCCCAAGCAATTCCTAAAAGGAAGACTGCATCCAGGCTACATTGCAGAAGAACATAATCTTATTGGGTGCCTATCCCCCTTCCAGACAGGGACTCTGACTAACGTGCTTTCTGAAAGGCTGATGATAGTCTTGAAACAAGATGCCAGAATGGACATTTAAGTCCATTTACCCATGTTACTAGGTCTAAATACATCTTTGAAGACTGCAGGTTTGACTCTCTGTGGAATTTTCAGGTAGTCTGTGTTCCTGGTAGTTCCTCATACTGCCAGATATTATCAGTTGAAATGTTCAAAGAAAGGGAAAGGATCAGAGAAAGGAAGGACTGGTGTTATTTGGATGTTTTCCTTCTCCTTTCGCATGTCACTGTGAAGTCTGTCTCCCAGGAGCCCATCAAATATTTTGCTCTTTCTTGTCTGAAGATTCTAGAGGCCTATTTACATCAACAAGTTTCTTTCAGTACACTCAGCATACAGAATTACTGACCTGAAAATCCCTCTCACACTGAAATGAGAATGAATTCCTGCAAGGATGTACATTTTTTCCATGCCTAGAATTTTTGTCTGTATTTCCAAGATTGCACGATGTCTATTACCTTCCTAACTCCTTCCCTTACAGTTCGTAGCTTATTAACACATGGTACAATCTACCCTTTTGCAAGGAAGAGGGAAACAATAATATATGCAGTACTATTAACAAAAAAAATCAGTATCTGCTAATGATATAAATATGCTAGTAATTGTTGAACAAAGGTCATGAATAGTAAGCATATAGGGATGAAATTTCTGCTTTTGAACTCAGTCCACCATGACTAGTCTTTTAAGAAATATCAATGATGGTTTTGATAAAAATGGATGGAAGAAGAAATCTCTCCATTCCAACAATCATTTACAAGAAGCAGAGTCTTTGTTGAGCTCTGTTTCAGAGTCCCAGCTGCTTGCTATCAGTACAGTGTCTATGTTACAGTTCATGCAAATTTTGTACAAAAATTCTTCTTCCTTGTAAAAGGTTTGGGACAATCACTCAACTGGCTAACATAAATTGTACAAAAGCCACACTCAAACTAAATGAACAGCAGGATAACTCCCTATTTTCCTTTTTTTCTCTACTCCTCTTTTCCTTCTCCCTCTGCCTCTTCCCCTTCCAATCACCACACTCTTTTTAGCAAAACACTGGATTGTCTCCACTGGCTTTCCTACCACCATGGTTTTATTATGCTTACAACTATTTTGTGTTCTAGTGCTTCATTAGACACACAGACTCAGATGAAATTCATTGATAACTATTACCCTTGAAGGTATAACTAGGCATGAAGCAAATTGTTTTTTCATGCACATTTTAATAGTTGCTTCATTTTATATGGCACATTCTTGGCTCCAGAAAGCTATCAGAAGAGAGATCTTACACTGAGGAGGGAACACATACTGTAGCGTTATGCAGCACACTTCAGCGAGTGAACAAGTTCCAACAATAGCTCCACAGAGTGAGAGCTGTTAAAAACGGCTGCTAATTTTACTCAACTGGAACAATACTGTTCAGATCTTTATTTTTATCCTTCTTTACTCTGGGGACAAGGTGTTAACTCATTTGAAGGGTACGGCCCTTGAAGTCTGCACCGCAAAACAACCACAAGACAATTACTCTTTGTGTTTGCCTCTCTTTACCATGAGTTACTCAAATCTTCAATTAACTATACAGAGAAGTGGCAATCATATCATTGGAGGCTTGCAGTCAATAATCCGCAGGAGCCAGCCAGGCAACTTTGGCCAACTATATCCTAACAGAAGATTGCATGCAATTTTGAAGCAGATATTTCAGATTCTTCAGGATGCTGTTGCTGGATATATTTTGGCTTTAACTTCACTAATTTTTACAGTCTTCATGATTTCTAGTCCCCAAATAAAAATATCATGCCCATTAGACATCTTCTACTTTTAGGAGTTTTAATACAGTTTCACTTTCATTTATTCTAACATATTGAGAGACCATTTTGAAATGTATGGTGCAGACTTTGTATGAGAATTTTGATCTATTTATAAAACAGAGAAAGTAATCAGAAAGTAATTACAAAACCAAGAATTTTCCCACAAAAAAAAAGAATATTTCACTAACCTCTACTGTCTGTTCTAGAGGGAACCTGTGATAGAAAAGCATTGACAATATGGAAATACATAATTGTAAAGAGAAAAGAATCACTGCAGTTCAACTATGAAAAGAATTGTGACAAGAAAAATAAAAATTACTTGACAGTGAAGCTGGTTTTAGAAAAATGAACTTCAGGGTGATTTTTAATTTTATTTCAATTGAAATATTGGAATTTTTGTATATTAAATTAATTGTTATCTAAAAATATTTTAAATGCTAAAATTAAGTACTTCTCTGATGCAAACATTTTTCCAGTTTTCAGCTCTGATACTTCTAAGATTTCAATTTTTTGGCTTTGGATCACCTCAGAAGTATTTATTTTTTCCTAATGAACTTTAATAACTGAAATAACCTTCAGAATATAAATATTCCAAAAGCAAATCATATGAATTAAAATAATAATAATAAAAACTATTAAGTTTCCATCCATTTCCACACAAGTACTGTGATCTCAATTTAGTGCTTTTAACTTTATCAATATCTACAAACATAAGGGAGCATTGAGGAAAAGGTTCAATTTCAATAGTAATAAAGTGTTAACTTTGGTCTCCCATGAGATATCACCAAGTTCAGGCTGGTAATCTGTTCAGATGATGATCCATTCATGAAGAAAATGAACTTGTATTTTTTAATTGCCATCTCATTAAGTGTCTGACCTGTTGCCCTTCTGTGTGAGATGTTCTGTTGACATTGCCCTTAGCTTCCAGTGTGTTAAGTTTGTCTTTGTATAGAGCATTTCTGTGGTCTGTGTTAGGTCTTGGGTCTTCCAAGTGTTCTTTCTGATTTATCGTGTTTTGCAAGAACAACCTGTTAATTAGTCTCCATAGCAGAAGTGACCTAATTTGGCCAACCAGTGAAAACAGACAAGAAAAGAATCAATTAGTACCATCACACAGTATTTTGTGTCCTTTGACTCATGCATCTGTCTGGACTGTGGTGACTACTGACACACACAGTATGACCAAGCAGGTGCCCTTTTTTTACAGGTACCTGCCTGATAGGGATATAACTTCCTTCCATCATGCACTAAAACTATGTGGCCAGAATGTGATCTCTGATCAGAGAACTGTTTCTTTCTCTCTTGTCATTGCCTTCATTTTTTAACTTGCCCATATGTTCCAAGGAGAGTGAAATAAATTAAAACTACAAAACCAAAAAGTTGCAGTCATTTAGAGACTTTATTTTTCTAATATTTGTAACTCTGGTCAAATGACTAGCCATGGAAACAGGTAGTATGTAGATGGTTGAAGTAATTGGAAGAGGAATGATTTTGAGGAGTTAAGTCAAAGCAAAAGTCCAGATTTAATAGACCTCCTCCAGCCCTGACAAACCATCTATAAATGTGTAGATAGGCCTGGTCAAAATGAAATGCACCACATTTTTTTATCATAACAAGCCTGCAGTCTCCTTTGACCTCTGAGGATTTCCACTGAATCAAATGTACTGCATTTCTGCCATAAACCTTTCCATGTTGCTCATTGTCATGCTCATTCAATAAACTGAAGGTCGTGAGGCTTCACAGGTCAAGCCCTAGAAGAGGCTGCTAAGTCCAAAATTGGCTTCCTTCTTGTCATAACAGAAGGTGAAAACTGCATGGCCACTGAATTACTTCTCATTCGTAGAAGCTGTTTACAGACAGGACAGGATGGAGGAAAAGTTGGGGTGTAGCTCTGTTGTTGTTAATCATACATTTTCTGTTATGCGGCTGAAGACTTGGAGGTCTGTCAGTCCAGCACTTTCCAGAAATAGTGAACTTCCTCGAGAGTAAATACATTTTCAATAAAGTGGCAGGAAAATCAGAAGGAATTTTGCATTATAATTTATTTTGGCACATCACCATTATACTGCAGGGAAGCTGTAGTGGATGGGCACTGAATTCCAGCTTTTGCAAACAGAAGTTATAAGACTGAATAGAAATTACTACATAGACTGGCTCAAATTCTAATCAAGGTTATAGAAGAGAAGTCCAACAGTCATGTAAAATGGACAGAATGGCATCTGCAGCTACTTGCTGTAATGATTTTCCAACCATGACAGCTCAAAGTTCAGAAGAGGGAAAACATTTATAATCAGCCTCCAGAATAATGGAAAGTTCATCTTTGTCTACCTCCGTTTTCCTGAGCTAATATCATCTTTGTGCTTCTGCTTTCTCAATTAAGATGACTGTCCTGAGATGGGAGTATTTCATGTATTGGTGATGTAAATCAGCAAGGCTATAATCAAGAGAGGGGTGAAGAGTTGGGAGGGTGACTAGTTTTGAGAGACGATGATGAAGTCTGCTTGCACAGCCAGCAACAGTGGATTATGGGTCAGTGTGTTGTTTAAATCAATACAATATGCTGTCATTTAGTTTCTAAAACTATCTACAAATTTATGCTCAGAGTTATTTTATAAAATACCTGGCCTATTTTCTTCTGAGCTTCTCCAAAACTACATTTCCCTAAGTGACTTAAAATGTAAAGTGGAAGAGCCACATGAGCATCAAGAGTCTGGGGTTTTTTTCAGTACTGTTTTTTCCATTATTGTGGTTTTATAACCCAAAGAATACTAAAAACAGGGTAAGGTTTCTGTTACAGTTTGTTTGTGAGAATACGGTGTCTAATGGCTAACATTTTAGCCACAAGAAAAAACAAAATCTTATCGAGCAGAACTTGAAAACTAGAAAACCCACAGGTCCTGATCCCTTTTCATAAGTTGATCCTCTCTGTAAACATTCCTATTCTCTTTTTTCTCTTAATATACATTGCTTCTTTCAAGAAAATGTAGGCTTGGAAAATGAGACATTGTCATTACAAATTAATCAAGAACAGTGTTCCAGGGAGCATCTGCAAATTTGATCCAGGGCAAAATGGTCATTTCCTCTCAGAAACATAGAAGAAATGGCAATATCCTGAATCTGTTCTTCCTTCTTCACTCCTTTTTGACTTACATTTTCTAGGCACTAAATATAGACCTAACTCCACCAGTGCCAGGATGTATTATTGCATCTGTTAATGATATTATAAGGCAATGTGAATATCCAGAAGAATCAGTAGAAATAGATGTGGAACTTGATAGTAGCAGCAACAAAAAGAACTAGGAACTGTGTCTAGACCCAAAACGACTATCAACAAAATCCCAGTTGCGTCCATTAGTCTTCTTATCTTCTCTCCTTTCTGCTTAACATGTCATTTTGAAGCTATGGTTACTCCAAAAAAATGCAATAAAACAAATAAAACAATATTGGTCTCAAAATCAGGCTGTAAGAAAAATAAGACTTTAGTCACCAAAAGTAGGTCAAGGAGTCTGTTTGTAAACACAGGAATACGTGAGATCTGGCAGGCCATAAGGAGCAAATGGGCACAACCAGCCAGTAATACCAGCCAGACACATACAGCCATCCCCCAAAAGAAAGATACTTTCAGCAACCAGGCCTCAGAAGAGGAAATTAGCAGTAATATCTCTGGGCACTCAAAACAAATTATCTTCATTAGATTGCACTTATACGCATTTGATTTTTCACTAGAGCTAATTTTCCATTACTTATTTTCCACAGAGGCTGTGGAAGAAAATACAAATTGAGTATATCGGCACTTTGGAAGAAAAAATAGTGAATATTCAGCCTGGAGAGGCTCAGGGATTTGACTCCTGATCACTTCTGTAGATACAAGAAAAACAAAATAATGGCAAGTTGACTTAAGCAAGTGAATAAACAAATTTACAAGGAATAATCTAATTTGTGTCTCGAACTGTCTGCAATTATTAATGTTTATTAACTAGTCCACCTGGCTTTTGGAGAGGAAAAGTACAGAATTATCAGTCCAAAGGGGAAAAGAAAAAGGCCTAAGTGGATTGCTAAACACCATAAAACTTTCTGTGTTACTGGTGGGCTTAACATGTACTGAATTGAGCAGGTCTGATACACACTGCTCAGGAACCACTACCATGAGTAAGGGCATATCAGGAACAACTGCATGCTCTCTCCTACTGAGATAAAAAACAGGTGGCCAAATCCCAATCCAGCAGCAGACGAAAGCACGTGAGTACACTTGCTGACTTCAAAGACACAGCCCACATGTTTAATGTTAAGGATGTGCTGAATCCTTTTGCTGAACTGAGATTTCAGAGGTCTTCACTCCCAATGACTTTAGGTTAGCTGAAGTAGCATGTTAAGTCTGTATTTCCCTAAAGGATAGCATCAAGATTTTCTCATTTTGGGTAAAATAATAATGATTTTTTTGAAAACTTTTTTTTTTTTAAATCCATGAAGTCAGTCTTAGGAGAGAACTTCTCCACAAATAGTCTTTTAAAAGAAAAATAATTTTTAAAAACCCAACCAAAACACTAAAAGACTTATCTCTGTGGTGCCAGTATGTTACATTTAGTTAGGTTCATTAATTTCTGTGTGTCACACAGTAATGCTTAGAGAAGCTGGATTCTGCACTCAAACAAACAGGTATAGCAGGCACTGTTTTTTAACCAGTGTACTCAGAGACATTTTTAAGTATCTAACAACTTGCATGGACTCCATACGCACAGCACTGTGCAGCTCTGTTTGATTGCACAACCACTTCTGTACGTGGAAGCCACATGGTTGCACAAAGCAGAAGAAAGCTAGGCAACTGGTCCTTTGTACATATAAATATTCCAGCTACAGACCAGTCTTGGCAGCAATACCTACATCTGTAGACAGTTACTGTTTGTATATTTGAAAGCAGATCTTGATCTTCCTTTTTTGAAACTATGGGAATATAAGATGAGAAGGGAACTCTTGGAGCTGTGAATCTATCTCCTGCAAAGTTCCTTCCTGAGGTGATTGAGCTTCTTGCTGAACTACACTAGGCCTATTTTTCACCCACGTTGCTCCTTGTTGATAAAAGCTCATTCAAATTTCCAGTCTGAATGTACTCATGTCCACTTTATGAATAATTACTCCTGTGCCAGTATTGTCCTTTACCTTAACCAGTATTCTGTCTTTCTGGAGCTTCTCTCTTTCATGTGTATGTATACTGAGAGTAATCCACTCATCTCCCCTCTCAATCTTTTTCTCTTTATGGACTAATTGGATTCATATTTTTTTGCCTGTGCAGGCACAGCCCTTAAACAGGTGTGGTACTCAGACGGCATTACCCAAGGAACAATCTAGGCTGGCAGAATGATTTAGTGACACACCTGTGAGTCAACATTTCTGCCCAGTTTTCTTTGTGCTGAAAGTCAGTAGTCATTTGGCTTATGTTCTTTCCAGCAGTCATTGGCTTCTGGCTGTTTAAAGTACGGGATTACAACAAGTGGAAAAAAATAGACCTTTAAGAAAAAATTTCACCTAAAAAGAGAATACAGTTTTTAGAAACTGGATTATAATTTACTCTAACAATGCAACTCCTGCTCTTCAGTATGAGCAAACCACTTCACTGTGTTCACCTAGGATGCTATTAGGCAGTAGTGTCCTGCAGCTGCCAGCACTTTGCACTGCATCTAGGGTTATACATATGCCTTTCATGCCCAACCATTGAGTATGTTTCCTGGTTCATCTCTGTAAAACCTTAAGTTTATCCTAAATCCAACAGTGTGATTGCTTGGCTTCCTGAGTGCAAGAAAGCAAGCTGCACACCAAAGTCACTACTCACCACAGACTAAGAAGTAATATCCCCTTGTCTTTTATTATGAATCATAGAATCATAGAATAACCAGGTTAGAAGCGACCCACCGGATCATCGAGTCCAACCATTCCTATCAAACACTAAACCATGCCCCTCAGCACTTCGTCCACCCGTGCCTTAAACACCTCCAGGGAAGGTGAATCAACCACCTCCCTGGGTAGCCTGTTCTAATGCCCAATGACCCTTTCTGTGAAAATTTTTTCCTAATGTCTAGCCTAAATCTCCCCTGGCAGAGCTTGAGGCCATTTCCTCTTGTCTTGTCCCCTGCCACTTGGGAGGAGAGTCAATTACCCTCCTCTCTACAACCTCACCTCAGGTAGTTATAGGGAGCAATGAGGTCTTCTCTCAGCCTTATGAAGGGAATTATTGCGAAGGGAATAATACTTGAGTATGAGTCATTGCACTGTGTCTAGCACATTTGTTTCAGCTCCCTGGAGTGTCTCATGAGGGATGGAAAGGTACTGTAACATGCTCAGGGATTTTATCTCCTCTTCAGGGTCCCAGCTTCTTTATATTCACAACAGGATTTACTGTGTATGTGTATGTCACCCCTAGAAATGCTCATAAACATTACTATTTCCTTCATAATCAATACAGTTTCTTTTGTATATGATAGCTGGTTTGATGTCTTTAGTATCAGATTGTTCATACTGCTTTCTAATGGATTGTGGTGAGATCACACATTCGTGTCATACCCAAAAGTGAAGTAATTGGATTTCTGTATTCCAAAGGCTTGGCCATTTCAACCTTTCCAGTATGAACATACCTCTTCCTCTGTGTATAAGAGCTCCAGTGACAATTGTTGTGGCCCGCTTCCATTACTACTTCTCATAGCCCACCTTCTAAGACCCCACATGACCTGTGTCCCTGCAACACCCTCTCTTGCCCTTCAGTTTTAAAAGGAGCCTTAATTCATCTTGTGCCTACATGCACAAAGACCCCCGTATCTGCAATGCTAGAGATAAGCATTTGAAAGTCTAGCCTTCCAGGAATACTGGGTAGCCTTCAGTACTAAAGTCAAAGCCTTCCCTGCTTCTTCTGGTAGGTGAACCTAGAAATTAATTGAGATATAAAGTCTGAATCAAAGGCACCAGCATGATTTGTCCATCTGAAAGCCTGCCAGACACACATCTGATTTCCCTTATACCAGCCCAATCTGCCTTATCTCCAGTTTGGGTTAGCAGAGAAAACAGAAAAAACAGTCTCATATTAGCTGAAACATTCGTGTTGAATCTTTTTTTCCTAAAGATCTGTTATTTATATGGACTTACGATACATCTTTGATCTTCCCTAAATTTCAAAAGCAGAAGATGTGAAGGAATTTATTGCAGACATTTGAGGGAGAAGGAAGTGGACTGTTGACAATACAGTATCACTTGGGTGGGTTTTTCTTTCAGTCTAAATTTGTGGTGCTGGCGTCCTAGGAACAATCTCAGTTGTTTAAAGGTGTGCCTATGTAGACCTAGCCACTGTAGTTCCAGGCCTTCTCTGCTTGGTAGTGCTTAAAGCCTGATATATCATTTACATTTTTCTTTACTCCTTCAAATGCTTGTTTCTTGGTATCTCACCATACGCCCACTATGTGCTAACTGTCTCAAGAGTTCACAGGCTTCTGATAAGCATGTGCAGAATCTAGAAAGATAAGTTAGGCATCCCTATAAATCACTGAACTTCTTCCCACCCTTTAGTTCCTAAACACTCTACATTTTTTGGAGTGCAGCTGGAGTCTCTCAAAAGTCATCAGATGTCTAAGAAGTATGAGTTTTCTCACCAGTTCTCTGTGCTTGTTTCAACAGGTGTATTGTTACCTCTTCTTTGCAGGACTAACAGTTCCTTTTGCCTAGTTTTCACTGGAGCTAACAAAATCCTGTATTTTCAGTGTCTACATGCCCAATGTCTTTCTGTCTTCAGCTCACCATGAAGCATCCTCCACCACCTCCTCCAGTATATACTTTCTATGGCTTTCCACACTGGGTGAAAGCCAGTGTGACAGTTGTCCTTCCTTTTTCACATTAGGAACATTTTGATGTTGAACTGGAACTCGGTCCAACAAAGTCCACAAAGATTTGCAGTTAGCTAGAGCTTTCTTTCCAGAAAGTCATACTCATTCCTGTGTGACAGCTAATTGAAACTATTTTTCTAATTATGATTATTCCCTAAGATCAAGCCACAAGCATTCACATATACAAAAGTGCTAGAGGATCATGCCCCAAGGATCCTGTTTCTTAAAGATGTAAGAAAGTATGCAGTACAACAGCAGAGAGAATAGGAAGTACCAGCAATTTCAATACCTTTATTTTTCTTAGAATACAAATCCACACTGCCTGATCACAGATCTACCATGTGACAATGGTCTTTCACAGTGTTGTTCAGTGGGGATACACTGACTGAAAAGGCAAGGGGTGAGTGAGAAAGCAAGTGAGCAAGATCATCCTTGTGAAACTCACATAAAGAAAACAGAGAAAGCAGAAGAGAAAATTTTTGACCTAACAGCATCTCTGAACAGAGCTGAATCGAGTCAAAAGTTCATCCATCTTCAATCATTTGGTCACATTTTTTGCATCTATTTTTCTTTTACCACATGTCCAGAAGTGTGGAAAGGACACAGACTCACAGTAATGTTCCTAACTGGAAAGGTAGGAGCAAAAGGACATTTATCCTATAGCTGTTTTCGAATAAGTTCTAGGGGATATGTCCTCACTTAGGTTCCATCATTTCTGCTAGCACAGTGTCCCTGCTTTAGCTCTGTTTTCCTATCAGCTCCACTCTTGTTTCATGTGTTCCTTATTGATGGCCTATGCACTCAAGACATTTTTATTGTATGCTGCTTGCACTTTTTCACATTTCCCCAGTCTAATAATGTCATATACCACAGCTATTTGGATTACATTTGGCCTGGTTACATCTTGTAGCTTTATAAAATACATCTACTATAATAAAAATATTACTTCTATGCATTCAAGGAAAGAGAAGAGAACCTACACAGTTTCAGAGCAAGAACCAATGAATTCATAAGCAGGGCTGCATGTAATTGTCAGCAGTATGAGAGAATCCCAGAGCTGCACATTACTCTGATAGCATAGTTGCAAGACTTGTTTTCCCAACAAAGCAAAGTGGCTGCATCCAGTCTGCTTTTGCAGATAGATCCCTGCTTTGCCCTATCCCCTCACTCGTAAGTAGAGATTACTGGAAAATGTTTGTTGATATTGCTAAAGCGATAGCAGAGACCATGCAAACGATTGAACTGTTTGAACAATCATCAGCTACTGCTCAAGGCTTGACCTTGTTTTGTTTACTGGTATAGACATAGTCTACAGAACTCAGAGAAATCTGTTCACTTTGTCATCAATGTTACCCTGTTGTCAGCAGAATAAGCATTTGTCTTTTTCAGCATTCTAGAGAATAAGTCTTATGAGGAACAGTTGAGGGAACTAGGATTGCTTAGTCTGGAGAAATGGAGGCAGAGGGGAGACCTCATTGTTCTCTATAACTATCTGAAAGGTTATAGTGAAGAGGATGTTGGTCTCTTCTCCCAAGAAACAACCAATAGGACAAGAGGAAATGACGTCAGTTTGCTCCAGGGGAGGCTTAGACTGGATAACAGGAAAAAATTCTTCACTTAAAATGTCAAGAATTGGAACAGGCTGCTCAGGGAGTTGGTTGAGTCCCCATCCCTGGGAGTATGTAAGATACATGTATATGTGCTGCTTAAGGACGTGGTTTAGTGGTGGAGTTGGCAGTGCTACACTATGTGTTGGACTTGCTAATCTCAATGGTCTTTTCCAAACTAAATGATTCTATGTTCCTTCTTTTTTTTTTTTTTTCCAGGTTGCAAGTTTGATGACACACTGCTTGTGAGCCATTATCTTCAGGTAGCTCTATATGGTGAGTAACCGCTATGGCAACAGTGTGTGACTCATTTTATCCCATTGTTCGATTTCTAGCTCCTCTTCTCAACTCTTTACATGGACTTTGAATGCTTCCAGTGATGCAAAGGATGGTTATTTCTGTAAACCCATCAGTCCAAACATCTGTACCTCTTCTAATTTTTCTATAAGCAGGCACTGCTTTGTTTGACTTAAATTTCAAGTGTCTTTTTTCTTGCCAACCTCAGGACACCACAGTAGGCAATAATGTGTAAAAAAAAAAAGCCTATGTTCTTTAAGAGGCTTGTTGTTAAGTTACAGAAATGCTTATAGCCCACTAGCAGCACAAAGACTGACTTCCCCATGCTCCTTTCAAGTTCTTCCTCCTCACAACCTGTATTCCTCCATTCAGGTTTGGTATAGGTTGTTATAGGAAGGAAGCCACTGTCTACGCTATTCTCCCACACACTTTCCTCTGGAGTACGAGTAAGCAGATACAAAGTTCTAGCTATTCTTTCACTCCAGGACCCATCTCCTCAGGTAACGGGCAAAGTGGAAAGGATTTCTTGCTCTGTTCCATGCAGATCTGGCCATAACCTAGGGAAAGTTCCTTAGGTACCAGCCTTTAAAAAATATCACATAACATCTGCTGCTGAAGAAAGACATCTGCATCCTCTGGATTATGTAAAACAAACATCTGGCAGCCATGGTTTCCTCTTAGCTTTGCTGTTGTATGTAGTAAATGGAAGTCTCAGTTCCCACAACTGTCATTTGGCTCAAGCAAGCACTATGAATCCCCTTTTGTGAGAAATGAAGAATAATCTGGCTAAACCCCAGTTTCATAGCTAGCAAACACCAAAGGTCCAGTCCCTCCTGCTGTTGTTAAAAGCTGGCTCCCCACTTCCAGGGATTAGCAAACTATGTGGACATTCTTAGGAACTTAAAACTCAGCAGACTTCTGCTTTGCAAGCTCACAGCAGAAAGGAGTAGAGCTGCTCCCCATTTCATTGCCACGACAAGCAGTTTTCAAAGCCCTGGAGCAACAATGATACCAATACCAAGCAAACTCTTGGTTCTTATCCTTTGAATCTTGCTGCTTCTCAAGTTCCCATGTGCAATCTTCAGCAAATTCTGGACTAAATTACTTCTGAGCAAATAAATACACAAACATACTATAATAACAATCTAAATCCAGAGACCTAGCACCCAATAAAAGCAATGAGAAAGGCATCAGTGTCTGCAATAACTTTCTGGAGTCCCAACACATTCTCAGAGGAGGATATGGCTGTGCCTGACTCTACATCCCCATGATCAGTCCCATACCAGAAACCCCCACTGAGCCTGTAACAATGCACGCTGTATATATGTATGTAATATTGCCCTTCTATTATGTCTTTTTTTCTTTGTCTAAAGAAAATACACTGATTCTGCTGACAGTAAAGGCTCTGTAACCATGCAGTTGAAAACTAGATTCTTCTCCAACACAAACAAAAATGAGTTAAAAGGGAGAAAAATGAACCACAGGGGAGAAGTGTGTGTATCTTACTAGAGCTATATGCTTTCTCACCTCAGCTGCGCTCCCAGAGATGAAAACAGAGGTAACACAGATGATTACTATACAACCCCTTCTAAAACGGGGGTTACAGAGCCTTTCTGAGAGTTTCTTTCCTGCTCTGTATGTTAAGCTTTCAAATGAAACATGTATCTCTACTTTTTGGAAGAGAAATAAAATATCATGTACCTTATTAAGTCAGTTTCCCTTAGCTCTCAAGAGGAAACATTCTGTCTTCTCCTTCTTTTAATTTTCAGAGTTAGTACTACTCAGGCAGAAAGAGCCGATGGTATACATCAGAGGCCATGGATTGACCTGTGATTCACATGAATAAATTTTAGTATTTCAAGACCTCTCAATAATTGGACTTTGGTTTCAGGAACCCGTCTTCTATGAAGAAAGGTACCACTTTTAGACTCAGAATTTTCTACCTAAAGTAAGGCAATCCATATCTTTCCTGTGAATCCAGGCACTCACTGTAAGCCTGTAAGTAGCCTATAAGGGGTTATAGAGCTCATAAAACTACAGTAAGAATCAAGAGATTTGATTTTTCTACCTTTCCCAATGTACATACCCACTTTTCCTCACTAGACTCTAAGAAAATTTTAATCAATATAATTGTTACGTGGTCACATTTATATGTCTACTTAGTTAAAGTTGGTTGTGGAATGAACACAATTGTGATAGCAATAGCAGCTGATTATAAAGAGCAGAATAAGTCAAATGCAGTAGTTAATGGGACGAATTAGAGTAGAGGTAGAGTTGGGTTGTTAGCTTTGGTTGTTATACATGTTTGCTTTTGTCATATCTCAGTGCAGAGTCTGCTTTTTAAGATCAAATTTGGTGGCCTACTGCAACAATGACAATAAAGACCCTGTTACTACTGTTGAATCAACGGGCTTTGCACGTATATACAGTGCAAAATGCATGCATAAGCCTGGCAGCTGCTAAACTCATTGATATATAACACCAGTCCCAAAATAGTAATATTTCACTTCTGGAGCTTTATACATTGTTAAAGAAATAAAATCTGCCTTTGGGAAAGAATGTTTCTTTATGTATCATCATACCCATTCCCTCTTCCTCCCTTTCCTCCAAGATTAAAACAAATAGTGTTAAAGCTATAAATCGTCCCTATTGGCACTGGAAAGCCCTCAGAGATCTTTCTGTGCCATTTCAGTAGACATAAAGTCTAATGTACAGAGAGGCAATGTTGCTTTATTGTTTGGGTTTTTTTCAAGTAGAAACAGAAAAACATGCCCCTCCTTGATCTCTTCAGCTTACATCAATATTTCTTCAGTCATTTTAAAATCATTGCACATGAAATCAAGTGGTTTCAAGGAAAGTCACTAGGAAATGAAGCATGCTTTGGAAACTTAGCTATCATTATCATGTGTGGAGAGATGCATCTTGAAACACCATTTAAATACTGTAGGCAATGCCAGTAATAGGACTAAGCCAGTCATTCTGTCCTGAAATTAATACGGTTTTGAAAACTCATTTGCAGAAATTCAACATCCTTTGCTTATTTTTCACTGAGCACAGATTAACCCAATCTTTAAATGGATAACTGATAATCCAAGAATTGCACCTGAACCATGAAAATTTAAGTTGAGAATTTCAGTAGTATATTTAAAATTGGTTTTCTGCTATTATTCCTGAAGATAAATTCCTTTCCTGTAAATTGCTCCTGTTTTTTGCAAACAATGATCAAGCATTCCTGGAACATCCACCCAGTTCCACTTTCAGTAACATGAACTGTCTCTTTTTCACCCACCTGTCATTTCTTAGCTTCATTTCCTTTGCTTTGACTTTGAGGAATAGGAGAAAAAACATAAAGGCTTTTCTCAGAGCCTCTGAGCCCGGTAAACATGAGATTTATGATAGAATTTCTGTTGGATTCATAACCAAAATAGACAGACTTCTCCTTTTTTTTCTAATTAAAAAAAAAAACAACCCCAAACAAACCAATCAAACAAAAATACTCTAGGACAAAATAACAATCAGTTGTATGAAAGTAGAAAGTTATTTTACTCATAAAAGCAAGTAAGTAAAATAACTGTTTCTAGGCTGCATTTTTCACTTGTAACACTACAGCATACAATTGAAGCAGAGCAATTCCCAGCCATGTGATCTTCGTTTCCACCACAATTGCTGTTGTCAATGGAGAGTTATTGTCAGAGGAAACACTGAAGCAGGAATAGTACAGGGCCACCTCAGCCAATCACTGCAGCGTTTGAAACACCTTTAGGCTCTCTCAGACAAAGATATAAGCACTATAAATTAGCTTATAGGAGTATGAGTCCTTGGATCTTACTTGCTTAACTGAGCACATGAAAAGCTTATCAGTAATGGTGTCATGACTGCATACGTGTAGTTAAGAGCATGGAAGTATTTTTGCAGCATTAGGACTTAAGAGAGGAAAAGAAATACTACTTTATAGCAGTAAATTATATCACACTGATCTTGGGCATATTTAGGCCTTTGTCGGCCAGGTCAATAGGTATGAGCTGGATTACTCACATACCTACATCACCCAGGGTATGTACATTCTCCGTAGAGTGGGTCTGAGAGTCTGTGAGACCCCCGGGGAAGAATTTGAGGAGCTCTTGTACTGCATTCATATTTTATTCTCCAGCTGAGCATCTTTCACAAGTGTTCAATCCCCATACATACATGTCCCAAGCCTTCTTCCTCTAAATAACACCCTTTCTCAACCGCTGAAACAGGTAAGTAATTTCTAATGAGCCATTTGTGCTCTGTTTCACTCTGTGCTGGCCCCCATATTGAATTGGCATCTGCTACCATCATATAATACAGGTACAGATCTCATCCAAACAAGCTGATAGTATCACATCATCTGGCCTGGCATTTGTCTGTCACGCTGGGGCACGGAATGTGATACCAAGCTGACAAAAAGCAGCACACAGCCCTGCCTGGAGAGCCCCTTTGTTCATCTAAGCCTCCCCTGCTGCTTTTGTAACTCCAAATGGATTTCTGATTCCCTATCTCCTGGCCTTTTCAAGCCAAATGGTTTGGTCAGATCACAAGACAGCAGGTGCTGCTCCGCTCAACATTTGCACCTTCCAATCCAAACACACCTCGCCTTACCAACCCTTAAAATCAATCAAAGGGACTTATCAGTTTGTTTTAGGCTTTGATGTTTGTCTGGGGTTTGTTTATCTAGCAGTTTATTCCTGGGAGTATGTTCTTGACATCTTGGAGTAGGTGGTAATTAGCAACAAGGAAGAAGGGCTGAGATAAGAAGTGGAATTTGAAAGCGGTGATACTTGGAGGGGCAGCTGCACTGCATCCACTCCTGCTTTCGTCTCAGCCACTTAGGCGAGCTACAGAAAGCAAAGAGACAAAAAGCAGCCACCTTGCCCTATCAACACTGGCTGGCTATGTCGTTCCATGCCACCTGGCGTGGTCCTCTGTGGAGGAGCCCACGAGGGGTCTGCTTCATTCCCCTGCAATGTCGCCACCTCCTCCACTTCACAGGCACTCATTAGGCCTGCCTCTGAAGAGCCCTTTTGTCTAAACAAACTTTCTACCTGCTGGTTTCACAGCAAGAGGAATTTGCTTAAAAGAAAGATCAGGTCTTGCCATCTCGTGACATCCTATATATCTACTTTTACTAAGTGGCATATAGAGCAAAGACGACTCAATTTCTTCTGTGATAGGAAGATTAAATGCTGCTGTGTCTCTGTGTTTAAGACATTTGCTACATGTACACAGAGGGGTTTATGCATAGGTGTGGCAGAAATAAATACACATATAGCCACCTACCATCAGACTGTGGGGTATATTCATACACACACATGTACAGAGGAAGGCAAAGAGCAGTGAGAAGGCAGAGCAAAAATTTTTGCTCCAAAGAGCCTTGGACTTAGCACGTGTTTGAAACATGAAGCCAGGCCTGGACCTGAATTTTGCAGATGTCCCCTATCTTTATAACCTTCCCAAAAGAATTCCATACAATAATATAAGCCTTTAATTGCATTTTTGAGTACATAATGTGGAAGCAAAAGCACACTAACCTACTCCCACGTTGCACAGCCTGCAAAAGGACCCACATAAGTGCATAATACATGCTCCAGAGAAGAAGAGACTTCTGTAACCAAGATGTTTCTTAAGTGCCCTGAAGGGCATAAAAAGAGACATATTCTCTGTACTGACTTGTGGAGTAAAGCCAAAGTGCAACTAATAGTAGCTAGCTGAAATAAAAAGCCTCCTGATCTGCACTGGGCTACAAAATTATTTTCTCAGTTCAATGAGTGAAACCTAGTAGCTAAAGAAAAGCCCCCATGTTTTGGGTCAACCCAATTCATGATTCATCTTCTAAACAAGCATGACCAAGATTTCATTTAGTACAACCACATCCTGATCAACCACAACTTACACTCCTGCATTTCCCAGATGAAGGCTAGTACTTTTGAGTCTACATTTTCGTTATGATCATTACATTTCTCAAGGATCTAAAACAGTGAGTCTTTTAAAACAAAAACAAAAACCAAAACAAAGAAACATTTACCAAAAGGGCTTCTTTTATTATTATTTTTTCAGGGGAAAACAATACATTGACATTAACCTGAATATCTACATGAGCAAAAATCCTCCGCCTTTCTTAAGAACAGGCTCTGGGCAAACTGTTTCACCCAGCTGAACTCCAGAGGATCCCTGTGGGAAGGTGCAAGCTCACTTGGCAAGGCATGCTCTGTTCAAGTAGTACATGACTTCACTTTCATTATGCACATAATCTTTTCCTACATAGTATACATAAAACCAAAATTATACTGCATGTGTTAAGCTTATAAGTGCACCGTCTTATAATGATCACATTGTTCCTGTCCCAAGGACATTATAAAGAGGGTATTTCTACCACTGCTTATGATTTCTGCACATTACCAATAAGCAGCAGGGTTGTTGGTGCATATACAGCAGGGCTATATCTGTGTATATTAAAAACACAGCACTTAATAAAAGCCAGCTTCAACTTTGAAGTTGCCATTAAACTAAATGCATTTTATGCCATTTTTTGCTCAATACCAGTATCCTCATCTACAAGTGACAAGTCATGCTGATATCATGTATTATCAGAGACTGGATTGGAGTCTTCAAAGCACTGCAAATACCTGTCATTAGATAGTGTGTTACAACCATTTGTTTCTAATGGAGTTGTCTTTTCCTGTTGGCATTGATATCCCACACAGGCATCAGAATATCAGCAGACACAGTCCTGCCTCAAAGGTAGGAAATCAGTATGGCAATGCAGAGTTCATAAACCTTAGACTATGAAACTTTTTTTTTTTTTGCTTTATTGGACATCAAACTCTGTAAAAAAAATAAACAGAACAAACCAAAAAAAACCCCTCAGCAACATCTGAAATGTGTAACCCTTACAGCATTTAAACATAGGTTTTTTCTTCTATTTTTTCTATACAAAAGCCAGTGACATTGTCCACTTTTTATTCCAATGTTTGATGTCAACAGAAGTTTAGAATCTAGTTCTGGTCCAAAAAACAGTCATGGGAATCTTTTACTTGATGTCAATGGGAACTGGATCAGGCCAGTAATTGGAGACACTTTCAGAAAAAAAAAACAACCAGATGCTGCATAACAAATGAACTATCCACTGAGGTATTCCCTCTGCTCTGGGAAGCTGCCACTGGGAATTGTTGCTACCTTTCTGTAGAAATGCTACAGAGAAAGTGATGTCAGATGTCAAAGTTGCTAGCCCCAGAGAGTTTTACTGAGAAAATTCTCAAAAACCTAAACAGAAAAGAACCTTACCAAGTGTAAGAGCTAACTATATGGGCTTTTTCTGGGGAATAAGGATGGTCAAAAAGTGCAAAATCATGCTTCTAATATTTGGGAATCTGTCCTTTGATGGAGATGGTCAGTGCTGTCTGAATCTGGTTCCCTGAACAATGATGTGAGACGGAATTATTCAGCTCTTCACATGCCCAAATTTAAAGCAAAACAAAGCAGGTTAGTAATTTCACATTCATTTCTTTATCCTTCATTCTTTGTTAAGATCCCATACTCCTTGCCTAGCAGCTTCCACACCTGATCATCTGTGGAATTTGCAATCGAATTTTACCTGCCCTTTTGCCTTCTTCCCCAAACTTTGCAAAGGGGCCAAGCATTCTGCTGTAACACGTGGCATCGCCTCCTGTTAGTGTTAAAAAGTTGCATCCACTTCAGTTCCAGTCACAGCTTTGATGTCCAGAGGCAGACCCACAGTTCCAGAAGAGGATGTAGTGATTCATCCTTTCTTGAAAAATGACTCAAAGAGGAAATTACAAGCTCTGAAAAGACATACCTCACTGTAACCTGTTGAGCCTGTGCCAGCCTGTCATACCATATTTTGCCTTTCCATTGAAAATTACACAGACGTGCCAGGCACATTTCAGGTACAAACCACTACAAAGGCAGTGAGCTTCCTCTCTGTTTGCCATTCTTTACACAGCTGACAACTCCCAAAGTCTTGCTGCCATGATGATCCAACTCAGTGTCACTGGAGACACCCAAGGTAAGTTCAGGTGAGTAAGAAGGGGTGTGAGACCCCAATATAAAATGCACATAAAATCAGCAGACAAGAAAAAGGGACTATGAAAAGAAAAAGAAAAATGTGTGCCTACGTGAATTATTTATTTTCCTACATTCATAAATAACAAAATAGAATAGTAATGAATCTCTTGTCAGAAACAGTTCTTAAAACTTCTTGCTGTGACAGGAGATTTTCACACCAGTGTACGGATTCCTATTCCACTCTAAACCTACAACGTGAGACAACATGATTTCATAATTAAAGCCTTAATTCTGTTTCTAATAATCTGGTATAGGCTTTCCAAATCAATTTGCAGAAATTGTTTTCTTTTCTTTGTTTTTAAAAGAAATCTACCTCATTCATTGTGAGACTAAATAGAAATCAATGTTCAGATAGCACAGAATGAGTGAGCTTCTGTATCAATCCATCCATGCAAGTCAGAGCACTAAGAAGACTAAATTAGTCTTCTACTAATGCACAACTGCAGTTCAGGAGATTTTACTGACTCTTAAGTTATTTGATTATCTAATGCTAGCTACATAAATAGTACAGACTTCAGCTATGTTTTTTTGAGAATAGCATAGCAACATTTATCTTTGTTTGATTCTGGGGACATCAATGAAACATTGACAAGTTCATTGCCTTGAAAGAAGCCTGAAATTTCCCCACTCAAATATCTTAAAAATGAAAACCACGCTTGCACATTTTCTATTCCCCTTCTTCGCACTGCAAAGGAAAATTTATTATAACAAGATTCTTTTAAAGCACAGTGAATTTTGCTTCACTGACCTGTGTGAATCCATGTTTGTTTACAACAAGGCTTTCAATACATACTCAGCAAGGCTTAATACAGATTTCTGTGATAGGTAAAAGAATAATTAAAACATTAATTAAGGATAAATCCTCATTTTCAAATTCTCAAAAACCTTCATAAAATGACTTCTCATGATGCACATCAGGATTTTTCTTAGACCACTAATAAATACTTCTGAAAGACCCAAGGAAAATTGTTCAGACCCTTTCTCTGTCAGTCCCCTGGATGTGAAATAGGAACCTCCCTTGCTTCTCCATTTTGTGCACAATTTGTCTGTTTAAACTACAGTTACTTTTAAATGCATATTTATTCCATACTCCTTAGAATCTTAGGTCTCATATTGTGTGACAGACCCATGTGCTCCCATAACAGCAACAATAAATTCTCTGGTGTTTTTAAAGAACTTTGAACATACTCTTTCAACTACAGCAGCAGATGCTGCCCTGCTAGCTCTGAGTGAATCTTCTCACTCATCTGAGTTTGGGATGAACTGGTTTGTACAAGCAGCAAGCATCTCACAAGGATTTTGCTGAGGGTAAGGACTTAGTGAAATCTTAGTGTCTTTGAAAAATCATTAGGAAACTGAATTAACAGGCTTTTTTAGCCAAGTCCTAGTATAAACTGTGACAGAGGGGACTAATATGATGGCTCTTGTAAATGTTTCATGAGAGAGTTATACCAAAAGATTCTCTCAGAATTGTTTACTGTGAAAGAGGACAATAACCATGAAAAGAAAGGAGAGTTTATGACTTTATGTTTTCTTCATAGTTCTGTGGAGTTCTGGTGTTTTATAGTACTAACAAAATATATCGTTTGGCTTTCTCATGAGAATTTGTTTCCCGGCTTGTGGGAATACTGCTGAAGTACCAGATGACATGATATCTCACAACCTATTTGGCTCATTTAGGCATTAGAAAGGCCAATGAAAATCATAAAGCAGAGTTACTCAATTATATATCTGGTTCATCCAAATTTCTTTTTTTTCCTCTCCTTTCCTTTCTGCCTGTCTCCCTTTTGACCTCACAGGACTACACACAGAGTCCTAGTAAGATTTCAATGAGAAGGTCTAGTCTTGTTCACGTATGCAGAAAACCTGATTTTGGATCGGTTTTAGCCAGTTAGCTATGATAACAACTAGCATCCATTAACAATGTATGCCAATGAGCAGATAATCTAACTGCCACAAAGAAAAGGTTAACCAATCTACACTGCTCCTCTCTATATATTACTTTTCATTCTGGCACTACAGTCTCTAGCCACAGACATAGAAATTGTTCTGTAATGACAGGCATCACCCAATATAAACAGCTAGTAAACCTAAAATTAGACCTGCTGGCTCTCTCTTGGTTTGGGGATATGTTTTATCATACCTTCCAATTGGCAAGCAAGCTTTAAAGTCAATTTAACCAATTACAAGACCCTTTTATCTAACTTACAGAAGTGTCTGCTCCTCAGTTAAATTATGCCTAACATCCACACAAAGGCACATAGCTTGGGTACATCTTCCTACTACTACTCTGAACTTCTGTTCCCTTTTGTTCTATAAACTATAGAGATAAATTTTCCTTGCCCATTCCTTTGTAGGGATCTTAGAGCTATGTATGAGAAGGGCTATTAAAGAGCTCAGAAGAACATTTAGAACAGCTAGTGGTCAAAACAAATAATAGTTGTGTTCCTCTCAGTGGTACTAAGGAAATATTCTGGTAACTGTGTCCTGTAATTGTAATATAATCCTCTCCCCACAAAAAAAAACAAAAAACCACCTATTAACAAGGAGAAATTCACTTAACATAGCAAGTACAATGCTTCAAAGACACATCTTATTTAATTGCCACTTTCATATCTTTGTCTGGAATAGTGATGTTTAACTCCACATATGGGGAAAAAAAATCAAGCTAGCTCTACTGAGAAAGAAAGGACTTATGCTTCTGTCTACACAGTCATGGGTAATTTTTGGCTAGAGATACTTTACTTTGAAAGAAATCTTATAATTACCTTCTTCAGGCAAGGTATCCTCTCCCTCTTATTCTAATTGTCTTAACAGTAGTGGCCAATTCCTTTTTTTTTTCCTTTGTTGCTGCTATATCACCATTATTGGGAGATTTCATTTTGTTTCTCCTATTTTTAACCAGGACATATTACATCAAAAGGAAATAGTGGAAGAAAATGGAAAACAGAGTGATATTTCAATCTATATTATATTCATTACTAGGCAATTTTAACGTCTGTAAGAAATTCAGGAATTATTGTGTATACATATATATTGCAGCATTCTAGCAATTGATCATTATTGCAGTAAGAAGGGATGCTAGGACAGCTCACTCTCACACAACACAACAGCCTTTGAGAAGGGAAGGGAAAGGAATTCTGAAATGTGTCTTCTACTATGCGCAGTAATGTTGGTTATCTAGAAATAGACATGACAGTCCGTACAGTATAGCAACAAGAAGGTAAAGGCCCCCAAGCAACAAGTGTAATTGATTAAAAAATGAAAACAACATTGCAAGTACCCTGCACAGGAGATGAAAAAGCAGAGGAGTTCAATGCACGTTCACAGACTTTGTACAAGAATATACATGTAACTCACAAACAGGTTGTACTGCATCACAAGGTGGAGCAAGTGCTGACCGCAAAATGTATAATCCTGAGAGACCCCTGAAGACAACAGGACCTTACTCATGGGATAGGGCACATCCTGCATTCATTCCTTTATTCTACATTGAGTTTGCTGGCTTTCCTTTGTTTGGCCTTTCCAGAGCAGGTATCGGGGCTATGAGGAATTGTGATAGTGTTAGAGATAATCATGCTTTAACATCAGACTTGGCATGTTGTCCTTGCCTCTCCCTCCTCAGATTTTCTGTGCCATTAAGTATAAATCTTGTCTATCTCAGGCCAGGCTGAACTTCTGCTCTGGTCATCTGATTGCAGGAGTTTGGGCCTTAACATAGGCTGATAGTACCAAAATCATCCCAGTCTGGGAAGGTTCAGTGAACATTTTTTATCTTCTCATATTTCCTACTTTTGTACAGCACTGCTTTATTAGGAATTTTGGACTACAAAACCTTTAAGGTAAGGGCTGACCTCCTACATTAGTCAACACTAATTTCGCCTTCCCTGGAGGTGTTTCGGGCACGAGTAGACGAGGTCCTGAGGGACATGGTTTAGTGTTTGATAGGAATGGTTGGACTTGATGATCCGATGAGTCTCTTCCAACCTGGTGATTCTATGATTCTATGATTCTAACACTTCTCAACTGTATGAGCTGCCCCCCAAGAGCGTTACATAGTGCATAAGAGCAAGGAAGAGATTACACAGCTTGCTCAGGGCACCAAAGGGAAGAGCAGCTCTAGGAGCACAAGCAGGGGTGACCTGGTAAAGTTCTCACAGGTGTTCCCCTGCCTCAGCCAGGCCAAGCATGCCAGTGGGCACCAGGGACCACAGCACTGCTAGTGTGAGATGCATCCACAGCTTTGCCTCCCCTGACAGCATGTGTAGCCAACAGCTCCTTGCCTCACTGCTGCTACAGAAGCCACATCTGACTTCCGCAGGAGCTACTTGTGGTGCAAAAGGTAAGAGTAACTTTAGTTCTTACGCACATGTAAACTATTATTCCCTGCACAATGGAATTTCTACCTTTATCTGGTAGTTGGGATGACATTACCTGACATAAGAGTGAACAGAATCAGAGCATCTGCACCACCAACTCAAGGTTAAGCATATGAAAACATTATTTTGGAAGGTATCCTAAATGACATTAAAAACACTGCAGCTTTTCTAAAATCCATCAGCTGGTTTCTGAAAAGGTTAAAGCAGTAGATTTCTACCCTAGTGAGCAGGTATTTGTGGACTTAGGATTGTGTTAGTAATAGAGATTATAAGAATATCAAAACAAAGAAAAATCTTCACAACAGACATTATTAGTCAAAGAAGTTCTGTAAGTATTATTTTCTAGAATCTGCCCTTTAACAGCAGAAAAACTGCAAGTTTGCTAGGAACTGCTTTTTGCTTTTTCCCAAAGTAAAGAAAAATTCAAAATTTTGCAGGGAAATTATTCAGGCTTACATGCCAAATATATATTAAAATGGGACAGGAGCAAATTCTTAAGTATTTTGATAAGGACTGACAAAACATATTTTCATAATAATGAACAGAAAAATAATACCTTCCCCATAAACCACTTGGTGAAGGTCACATCTTCTGAGATTCTATAGTGACCTGGAGGTGGAAATGGATATATTATTCGGTGGACTAGAATAAAGTTCTGCCTAGAGAGTGATATAATAGCAAAGTAATTGTTTTCCACGTCTTCTATTTTGTTCTGCATTCACTAAGAGTTCAGCATAGCTACCACTCTGATTTATTTTTATTGGTTTGTTCCAAAGGGATTTTCACATTTTTAGAACTGCAGACACATAGGTAGATGCAGGTCCAGATATCCTTAGTGCATTAAGTGATGCCTTCAGCCAGCTGAAAACTCTTTTTGATCTCTCTGATAATACCAGGCAAGCACTGATCTGAAAAGGCAGATTACCACCAAGGATTAGGCAGTACAATAGCATGCTGAGAATGCAAGAGGATGATGAGGTTTAGCAAACAAGCTTGGAATATATTTGAACTCAACACCGAACCTCAAACCAAGGCATGAGAATTTTTGAAGATAATTGAGGGAGTAGGAAACTGCCTTGAAAATACTTTATGAGAGAGGGTAAACCTGTCTAGTTACTAGGTTTTGGTTTAAAATCAGGACAGAGCTAATCAAGAGATCATATATTACACAGAAGATCCTACTCAGTGCTGAAGACACAGACTGAATAGGCACAGACACTCAGCTACACTCTAATTTTCTTGAGACAACCCTTTAAGACATGTGGCAGGAGCAGGTCACTGCTGCTGCTATCCTCAGGCAGTATGACACAGAGAAGACAGGACTTTACAAAGCACTTCTTTTAAAAAAGAGGTGGTTGGGGATTTTTCAGGACTAGTGACAGTAAATAGAGTGATTATTTGGTATGTGAGATAAGTATTGGCCAATACCATTTGAACACACTAGTTTTTCTTCAGTGTTCTGTCACTTGACCAGTTTAATGCTAAGGTTAAACGCTGTTACACAACTTGTATCCACCCTGCTGTGTGTCAGAAATGTAAGGAATGTTTGCAAGAAACAGCAGCTTGCATACAATTCTTGTCACCAAGCCCCAAAGTCAAAATGTCTAACATTTCCTGGATATGCTTAGCTTGCTTGCAGAGAAAGAGTTTGCAGTGAGTGTGTGCAAACAGGAGCAGAGTCATTAAGACTGGAGCAGCTCTTGGGCAAGATCCAGTTTGCATGTTACATATTCATAAATAGCTGTGTTAGAATGGCTTCCAACAGTGCAAACGTCAATGGAGCCTGCTGGAGCAAGCCTTAGGTATGCCATCTATGTGTCTGATTGCCTGGAGTTCAGAGGAACTTGCTGAATGTATTACCAACGGGAATGAAAAGTCTTGCACCAGGATAGCTGGCCAGGTCCAGTTTTTGGATGCTTAAAAGGTTGTGTCGGTGTCAAAGGGCTTCATGGCTTTAATTTTCATAACTTATTTGTTAACACCTTGAGAATTTCAAACAGGGATATTTCATTTTGTTGTTCTTTCAAAGAACACACTTTTTGTTATAGCAAAAAATGTTCACTAGGGCTTGGCTAATAACACTGATTATTTGTTTATTTTCACTCTGTGTAGCCTGTTTAATTGTGTGTACACACACCTATAATTACCACTTTGAAATGCAAATACACAGTTACTAAGGATAACCTTTCCATTTTTTAAGCGGCTAACACTCCTTTTTTATAAATGCTAACTCTATACTGATCTCCCCAGAAAACAAGACACTTTAAGCTATCCCCACATTGCAGTGACTGTCACCTGCTCCAAATTATACTACCTGCCACTGTCACAGCTTCTTTTAATTTCTCACCAGCTGTAGCCCCTGATGAGGGCTACAAGATCCTTTGACTGACAGTCAGCTTACAACTGATATTATGCTGGGACTTATTCAAGTGCCAGGAACGGAAGTGAATGAGTTTTCTGTGTCTGTCACTGTCTTATCAAACTTCCAACTCTTCTTGTAACTTATCCAAGGAAATACTTGTGTTGGTACAGAATCATTTATTACTCTCAATTATTTTTCAGATATTTTATTGTTATTTATTTCCACCCATAGATTGGTCTCACACTTTTCTTTTGGACAGGATTAGTTTCCTAAAGGGATGATTTAGAGATTTGGCTAAGCTATAAGGGTACTAGAAGGTATCACATAGCAATGGTCTTGCTTCCTGTCAAACCCACCAAGTGCTTTCAAAGTGACCATATCAATCCACCTTCCTTATCCTCCTCCGCTCCCGCAAGTCCCAATCCTTTTGCAATTACAAACACCAGTGGTAACCCATGGAAATTTCAGCAGTATTTTTGTGAACAAATATTTGCTTCTCCCCCGTTCTCAGAAAGCATATTACAGAGGCATGTCAGTTAGAGTGTGGGCTGTCTTTGAACAGATGTTATGAATACTGCTTTGCAGAATTTGCCCAGCAGTAGATGAGAACAAGTAAATGAGAAAACTAGGAATATGGGTAACAAGGCCAGAAGGTGTGGAAACTTTCCAAGAGCAAGGGGAGCTGGGTGGAACCTTACCAATATATAGCCATGAACCTTTCCTGGACTTTATTTGTTCTACTTAATGGTCACCATCAAGAAAAAGTATTTACCAGATCTCATTCCCTTGAGAACTGATTTTCCTGTAGCTCAAAGGTGAACATAGGCACATACACTTCCATATAACTCCTGTAATTCCATAAACATGGTATGTAAAAGGAGGGAAATTATTTGGGATTGATCTATCTTGTTTATTTAGAGGGGGGAGGGGAGGATTAGCTGTGTCCTCATAATCAGGTTGAACATTTGTAAGTGTAATCTTGTAGAGCCACAAAGAGCTCCTTCACCTGTGCACTTTTCAACCAGTTTGCTACTTACTCTGTATAAAACATATAAAGATAATTAACAAGGTAAACCGTAAACTGTGTTCCTTATCTCTTAGTGGGCACCCTAGGGAGAGGTAAAGTTATCCAAATAAAAATTTCAATCAATGAATGAACAGATGATATCTCAGTTCAGCTTCAAGCTGTATTCAACAATACTTTAGTAGAAATACCAGCAAAGCAGCACACAAATAACATACATATCTTGTAGATTACATAATTTATCTGAAATGTTTTCATACAGTTAAATAAACTTCAGAAAGCTACACTGCAGCCTTCTTATAAATTAGCTCTAGTGCCTAAAATCCCATGAGCTATGAAATGTTGAGGAAAAAAAAAAAGCTTACATAGTGTTACTGAGCAACATAGCTCGCTCTAAAACAACTTTCCGTTGTATGAAGTGCTTCAGAAAGGGACTACTGTGGAGTCTGCATAAGTACTTGCTCTATGGGTAGCATGATTTTGTTACAATCCTTCAAAAAACAGCTACTCATACTGTTACTGAATTCAATTATAAGGAGTCTCCAGGGTTATTCCATTACGTATGCCCTTAGCTCACAGTCTCAAATCAAAACTTAAGCTATTCTTTTTTAATTTCATTCATCTGAAAAAATTATATGAACTTTCAATGTGGAAATGGCTCAAAAACTCGCCTGCAGTTTCAACTGAATAGGAGTGCATTAGGTAAGACTACCTTTTAAGTTTCCCACAACATTGCCTGTATGCATGCTGGATGCCCTGGGTCTTAGACAGTGTGGAGCAGAAGGACAGTGCCTAATGGGCTCTACACCAGAGCAGGTCTGGGCTGTTGCCAGATTGCTTGATTTGAGTTGCTGTACGAGGATCAGCCTCAGGAAAATCATCCCTTCCTCTGCCTTGAAGGGTGTCTCCTAGTGAGCTCAGAACCCCCAAACTGTCCCAAACTATTAAAATTACAAAAAAAAATGCTTCTCACTATTCAAAATCTCTCGTGTTATTCTGCTCTCACTGGCACTGGGATGCTTAGTAAGGTCGCATTGCATTGCCTGATGCTGACATCAACTATATCTGTGTTTCATCTGCATGCAGGTACATGCATCTACAACAAAGTTTATAATGATAAGGAAAGGGTTAGTCCAGGGAGCAGGTGGAAAGCAACATAGCTGCAAAAAGAATTAGAAAAGTGGTAGGAGAACCTAGCCTGAAAGAGGAAGGAGCTGACAGGCAGGCTAGGAGAGGCAGGGAGAGAATGAACCTAGGGTGGAGACTGCTTGGGCCACCATGGGGTGGAGGGAACCAGCAGGCTACTGCCTTGGGGGAGGCAGGTGTCTTCTGGCAACAGCAGATGTAGATTTATCTGTGGCATGCCTGGCTGGGGAGAGGGCTCTGGGGGTGGGGACACTCTTTGGGGAGCTGACCTGTTTGAAGTGTTTGGTTCAGCTAGGCTTTAGCTCTCCTCAACTTGTCCAGGAGCTTGCACATGGAGGGAAAAATGTTATTATTTACAGATTCATTTTCAAAGTAAAACTGCGTGCTTAAATATCTTTTTAAAAACTGGGTCTTGCTACAATTCCTCTCTTGGACCAAACCTGACCCAAGTTTTCTGCTGAGGCTTGAAAAGCTATAAATGAACCTGCTATATTGTTGCCTACTGCTTTCAACTTCAGGCACCTCATCCAGACAGAAAAATAATGAAAGACCTGAGGAAAGTTGAGGGTTGGAAAGGAACAAAGCAGTACTGTGGCCATGGCACAGAACAAGGAGGTGGTGGCCCTGGGTCCTATTCTCAAAGCTGATGTTCATTCACTGTGCAGCCTTGAGCAATCCACTAACAGGCTGATCCAGGTCCTAGTCAAGTCACTGGGAATTTTTCCATAGTCTCCAGTGAATGCTGGATCAAGCCCTTAGATTCCTTACGGTCCCCTCAGTACTCCCTCTTCAAAGCTGGGATTACAGTTCCCTTGTCTCACAAGGTAGTAAGGGGTATAATTCATTAATGTTCATAAAGCTTTTTCAGATCTACAGATGGAAGGCATTATGTTAGCACAAATTATTCTTAATTACTATAATTCTCATGATATTTCCAAGTGTCTACTCACTGAAGCCAAGAAGTTCCAAAAATCTTATCAGAAGGGTGGACCCAATTCCTGGCCCACAGATACATGGAAACAGATACATTCAGACGGAATGCAGGAATATTTACTGCAATAAGCTTCTGAATCTTTGGGGGTTTTGTATGCATCCTGGAAGAAGACAAGTGTCTGACTTTTGGATCTATATGGCTTTGCATACTTTAACTGCTTGACTTTAGCCATCCTACTACTGAAGGTGAACACCAGAGAAACTTTACAGGTAAAAGTTGTCTAAGAAGACAGAGACAGATGCTGTCTGCGACACAGCACTGTAGAATCCAGCATTACAAATACTTTTTTTTCCTTTTTCCATGTCCTCTCTTTCATTCCCCACAAGTAACCATACCTTTGGAGGTAGAGAACTTGTTATGTTGCTTTGGGAAAGCAGGTAAATTTTAATGTTCTTGTGGATCCAGCTCTTTTAGCTCATGCATTATGTCAAAACTGGTCAAAGACAGGAAATTAACCTCCCTCCCCTGACTGTGCGCACACGCACAGACACACACAGGCACAGCCACAGCCAAGGCCTTCGGCAAGCCATCTGATAGCAATCAGTATTTTGAGAAGTGATAGCTCATCTGTAGATTCAGCATTCTTTTGCAGTAGAGGTATTATGCAAACTAGCCCCATTAGAAAAGCAAACATCAAAGCAAAACATGTTTTCGAAGAGGCAAATGCATAAACCATGTGGTACCTGACACAGAAATAGAATAATTACCCTTGCTCTCAATGGAAAGCATAGCTGCAGAGGATAATAAAGACGCTTCATACACTGTACCCCGTAGCTTCCTGTACTGTCCATGAAAGAGAGAGCAGTCAGCTGGTGATATGCTTGAAAGGACTGATACTGTCCTCCTCAATGAACAATAGGAGAACAGGAGCTAGGCTGCAGCTGATTGTGCAGTGGCACAGCTACAACATGCTCTTGGCACCAGCTGGAATGCAAGGTGCCACTCCAGCCTTAGGGGAAAGGGGTAAAAAAACCAGAGTGCAGCTAAGGTTACACAATTACCTGTCTTGAAAGTGTACAACTCTTCAAAAATATGCATACCTTCCTGACCATAAGTAGCCACAAAGTATGCTTCATGGGTCCTTTGACTAAAGTCTAAACAGAGTAAGCTCTCTGTAGGCAGCCTTTTGCTTAGTAGTGGATGCTATTGGTCCGTCCTGCCACTGCAAGAAAAAAATAAAAAAACCCTTCATATACAAGATGGAAGATGTGAAATGAGGTTTGGATGATGCTGTCACAGTGCTGATAAAACAACACAGCCAGGTACCACTAATTCATTTAAATCAAGGAGAGAGTAAATCAGAGACTGTTAGGACTTCAAGAAAAGTTGAACAAATAAGTTCCCAGGACAAGTTGGAAGTGTATACATATGCTCTGTCTTTCCTTCTCCTCAGCCCCATCTTTTTGTGTTTCAGACCCCTTTTCTCCAGCGTGCAGATCAGCTATCGAGCCAAGAGAAAGAGAGAGTGTGAGATGGCTGACCTTGTCCTCCAGTGCCGAGGGCCTGTGGGTTTGGGCCAGGAACAGGAATTCCCTGTACAGACACTAAGTCTGCTGGAGGAGACAGGAGAGTCTGCTCCACAGAAGAGCACTTTGTTCGCTGCCACCAAGGAAAACTTACACAACAGACACACACAACCATGGAAATATGAATATTTTTAAAGTGTGTTTTTTTCCTAGAATACACGGTGCTCTTATTTCCTTAGGGGGGCAGTAAAAATTGGGCAAGAGCATATTGCCAAATGTGTAAGAGTTAGTGAGGATATTAAGCCTGCATGATGTAGTTACAAAAAGCAGGGCACCAGAGCAAGGTCTGAATAGATCAACAATTCAGAATGAGTTACTGACAAATGAAATGTCCACCAATCATGTCCAGCAGAGATGGGTTTTTTTAATATCTTTTCTGTCATTACAGAACTTCTCAGAAAACACACAGAGTTAAATTTTCTTGTTGTACCGCAAAAGTACATGTGCATTTGTCTTTGTGTATGTACATAATTTCTATGTGCAAAATCCGAGGTAGGTATTGATACCGAATAGTGCTGTTGTGCAGCTGTTCTATGCTGCTATCACAGAGTAGCACTTAAAATGGGCTGAGAAGGACCAGATGAATATAACAGATAAGGTGGAGAATTAAGGCTCCAGCCTTTGTACTGAGAAGCCTAGCTAAGTTTAACACACTTCCTAAGGTACCTTATTAAACTATCTGTAAAGGTACCCAAAAGTTATGTGGCACAGTAGGCACCCAGGCTTCTTATAGATGCAAACAGGTGGTGATCCACCTTGTCTTCAGAATTACTCCATTTTTCTTCAGAGTTACTCTATATATCTTTCTCACTTTGTCCTGCCTGAAAAGTAAGCCTGGATGGATGATGTAGACTTTGTAGCTAATTTTTAGATGGCTAGTGTTAACTTAAATCTCTCTCTTCCTAGTCCATACTTCCCTATCTTACAGGGGTCACATGAGAAAGCATTCATTAAAGACTATGAGTTTCTTTTGTATTAAGAAGATACATAAGGAGAGCTCTGATTGTATACTGGCAGCTGTGAACATCCTAACATTATTTTACATGCAGTCAGGGTTACATCTCTAAACAGCAACAAACTCAACAAACAAAACACAACCCAGTTCACAATGGTGTATGTCTGGATGAGGAAGCCCTGCAAACACCCCACGTCCCATGGGCTGTAGGGGACCAGCACACCAGGCTGTGTACTTGGAGGACAGCTGGAGAAGGCTTTGATAGGGCCACTAGGCATATATTCCTATTTCATTCCTAGCACCTGCCACATACACTATGCCACTGTTTACTCATGGTCTTCTAACTTAAATTGGGAAACTGGCCTAGCAAATAATCACCACAGAGAACAAAGTCAGCTTTATGACACTTTCCCAGATCCCACCTCCTAGATCAAGTCAGGAGCTTCTTGGTGAGAACCTCAGCTGTGGTCGGTAGGGTACATGGATACATTACCCAGTGGTTACCATTAAAAGTTTGTTTCTGAGAACTTCGGCAACACTATGTGTGTGTGTACATGCCCACACACAGGTACTCTGTATATTGTACATAGGATCACAGTTTCATCTTTACTGAGTCCTGATTTAACCCTATCAATTACAGATTTGCTCAAAAAAAAAAAAAACATTCACCTGAAATCCCATATAGTACATTTTTTGAAATCTGTGAGTAGATGCTAGTCAAAGAAAAAGTATGCCAATACGAGACAAAAATCCTGCAATCATATGAAGACTGTTGTGTTTGGGATGCACTTTGTTTACATTACAGGGAGCTAGCCATTCCTCTTGTGCCACATCAGGCTGAGAACACTATCTCCTCCATGCTAATGTAAATAACTGAACAACATAGAGCTGTACCCCCCCCATACTAGTAAAGTCTAACATTGTAGATCACAGACCTCTGAGTGTTAGTGTGATATTCCTTGACTCATTTTACCCTTGCCTTTCCTGTTATTTCAGTTAGGGTTTAAAAAATTTTACTTGGTTCCTGCTGCCCACCAATCCCCTATCTCATTCTTTCCATCAAATCTGCTTTCATGGATAGTCAAGGATTTCCCAATTAATGTTGATATGGCATTATAATAGATTGTTGAGCAGAGAAAATAAGAAGTGTATTAGCTATACATGGGGGTAAGGAAAGAGCATGGAATCAGTAGTTATCCTGATGGGCCTGTCATCCATGAGGTTCTCCAGAAGCAAAGGAGCTGCTGAAGAGGACAAGAGAAGAACTGCAGGAAAAACCTACAGAGATCTCCTACAGTAGGAAACTGAGGAAAACCTATTGTACATCACACAAAGGAGGGAGAAGTCAGTGCACTTCTGAAAGGCAGTGGAAAAGCAGATGCTTAGGGTCAAGAAGAGCAAGTTAAAGGCTTGAGGAAATAGATTGTGTGGTTCAAACTTTTCTGAACCTAACAAATATTAATTTTGGTTCAAGGAAAAGGCTTAGGTTCCAAGTTGGTTCCTCTGTTAATTGGATTAATTCACAGGTTTATAACTACAATAATTTGAAGTTATGGGATTTGCAAATGCCAAATGAGATGAAATCTACCATACTACATATTTTTTGCTTTTTAATATCAGCCAAGTCTATTGGCTGTTGCATATAGTCTGTATTTCAGATGTATGCATAAAATTGTTTTTCCTTTGTAGATTAATATCATTACAAAATATTACAGATGTTTTGTCCTAACATAAATTATATCATGATGGTCAAGATACTGTTGTAATATCCACACACTGAACAGTGAAGAGGTACACACAGCTCTTTATCAAAATTTGGCAAGTTTCAGAGAACTGTGGAACCCTTTGCCCTCAGGTGAATTGGAATTGATTGCAACACGTATTTTCAACTCTGGGGCAATGTTTAATATACATAAAAAGTTATGCTTTCATTTCTGTTAATGCCAAAACTCAAAACATGTGTATCAAATTCTACAAATATATCAGGTACTTGGAAATCACAACCTACTGTTTTGCTCTTATAGATTCCTCTTGCATGTGCCAATAATGAAGTTGGAGCATGAATAGAAAAACCCAAACAGAGAAGTGGAAAATCCAAAATCACTTGCTGTTCTAGAGACCTAGATGAAGTCCCTTACATGTACAAATGCTGGGAGAATATCATATAATGTTAAATACTGCACAATATCATTACCTTTCACAGAGTAACACTTATCATGATAAACTTTCTTGAGCATCACTACAATATGCAATTACTCTTGTTTGTTGGGCATCAGTCCTTCACTTTGAGCAGCAAGCAGAAGACTACAATGTGCAGTAATAAAAAAATACCTTTTCAGTGTTTTTCCCTTGGCACACATGCAGAAAATTCAACTAGTGGCTCTGGAGGAATCTCAAGTCTGCCACTTAGGTGGTCTGCTGCCTGCTGGAGAAGTCTGGATACCTTTATATTTGGGACATAACTTTTTTGTCACACTGTGCTCACTGCTCAGAAATTCCAAACTCACTCTTTAAATCAAGCTCAAGGTTTCCCAAACACCTAGTTTGAAAGTATCCTGAAAATATGTTATTTTTAGCACTTCTGCAAAAAGGGTCAGAGGATCCCAACAGAGGTGAGATTTAGTCTCAATATACAAATGACACTTACCACATTCCTAAGTGACCATAGGTGACACATTTCCTGTAGATTCTCACTGAAAGTCTCATTTCATACAGTCTGAACTTTGCTTCAGCTATGCCAGAGATAAATGCTATGTTTTTGCCAAAAAAAGTAAAACAAAAACAAAAAAATCTTCAAACAGTAAGCAGGACTGAGACACAGGATATTCAGGTTATAGAGTACTTTGTGTGCATGTGTCTGTACACACTCTGGCAAGTATACATGCATACACAGGCAAATATGAATTATGTGCACTAAAAAACATGTAATATCCGGGGTGTACAGAAACAAAACATCTTTCACCCTAAAAACAAGCACTCACCTTGTACAGAGTTCTCCTTTCAGGAGACACATATCTCCTCATAAAAATAGAAAGATGAACCAAAAAAAAAATTCCAGAAAACAGCAGCTAAATAATAGTGTAGCCTAAACGTAGTCTGGTCTGAAAAGGAACCTTTCATGCTGATGGTTGGCATAGATAAATAAGTTCTGAGAAAATGAATCCTTGGATTTTATGGAAGTGAATTCAGCAGACTCAGCTCACCAAACATAGATATCTGCAATGCTCAAGATTATTGTGAGAAAGTACCAATATATTTGGGAAATATATTTCTATCCTGTAAACATCTGAAATGTTAATATTTTTAGTGCCAAAACTACTGATAGTGCCCCTAAACTCTTCACCATACTTTCCAGGGCCCTGAAATGCCTTTTAATTGCTTTCAAATTTTTTGTTGAGATTTCATTACTATATATATATGTAACATAGCCAGGAAGAAATGTACACAGAGACAAAGGATTACAGCATGGAAAGTAGTACATCTTTCATTAACATCAAGAGAGGTTAATTTGCTGTTAATAGTGGCATAAGTCTGATTTCAGTTGGATGGCTTAGTCATTACATGAAGGACAACAGAGGATAACTGACAGTGAAAATACAAATCAGATCTAGAACTTGTTCATATTCAAGGATCTCAAAGAAAAAAATGGTTAAACCAAGGAAAAACAAGGGCTTGGAAATCTGCTTTCATCAAACCACACTGTCTAGCATGGGAGCATAAGAGAGCACCCTTAGGAGGTCCTAATCAAAAAAGTACTCAGAAACCTATTTGCTCTGTTTCCGCCTTGTTTACGGATTAATCAGTGGATAGTAAAAAGAGTACAGGAGCAGAAGAATAATAAACTGTGATCATACACAGAAAAGTTGAGGCTCTTTTCATTTCTGGGCATGTATTCCAGAATATGTAACTGGATGTCCATCTATTTTAGGTAATGCCTTCTCAAAAATGAGACCTGACATTGATATAATTCAGATATTTCTACAAATGTTTCCCCAAGAGAAGCTATCTGATGGGCAATGGTTTTAGAAATTTACCTCCTTTAGTCCATGATTGCTTCAGGTGACTCAAGAGAGTATAAAAGCAACACATACTAAGCAATGGATATTTGGCTTGAATTATGAAGATTTCTCTGGAGTCTACCAGTCTCCCAGAAAAGGGTGCAAAATCCCATTTGAGTAAAACCAATCTCATAAATCACAATCTGACATGAGTGGAAATAAACAAATTACTTCAGTGATCAAGTATTCATATTTGATTCAAGAACTAGGCCTGTGAATGTGAATCAGGTTAAAGTATCCGTCAAATGGCGTTTGCATATATGTAGATTGAAAGCAGATATCCCATGGAAAAAATTACATTATTGCCTATATTAGTTAAACAAACCATAGTGTTTATTTTAGTTTTGATTCTACCAAATAGAAATACAGCAGTTTATCAGTTTCAGTATTACAGTTTCTTGTTCATGATTAAAAAAAAAAAAAAAAAAAAAAAAAAAGCGGTGAAACATAGAGGAGCATGACTTAGCTCTTTGGGTAAGGTAGTGGTAATTTTTTTTTTACATATCATAAAATCATAGAATAGTTTGGATTGGAAGGGGCCTTGAAGATCATCTAGTTCCAATCTCCCTGCCATATTTTCCTATAGTTTTCAAAAGCATAGTTACTATCCAGTGAATTTATAGCGTGAAAGCCCACATGGATTATACGAGAGAAAAATGTCGAACACAATCCATCTTGATAATTTTACCCAGATAAAGCTCTGATTAAAAAAAATCCTTTAATGACTATCAAAAGACATACTCAAGCCCATTCACTTTGTCCATCAAGTAACACTATACTCAGTGCTAAGTATGTGCATAACTGTTTTGCTGAATCTGAATTGTGAAGGAAAAAAATAGGGGATTATGCTATTAAGAAATCATTTTATATGAAAACAATAACCACTTAAAAATCCTCTGCATTAATATTTTCACTTTCTTTCCAACAGTGGACTTTTGCAAGGTTCTCCAGATAACCACCAATAAGCATATGTTACAAATTTTGCCGATCCTCCCTGGATAGTTGTTGCTAAAGCCCCCAGTTGCAGAGACTTGGCTCTTAATTCAGGCACTGAAAATTGTGCTGTTCACTTTGGGTCCCTGTTATGTCAACTAAGAAAACAGCTGACATGTAAACTGGGAACAATCCCAGACTCAGGCTGCTGTGGTCCCACATACTTGGATAAGCTGCCTTGGAGCATGTAAACCTCTAGGTTGAGCAAGTTACAAACCCTCCCAGCCTCAAGACCCTGATCCACAGAGGTTGCAAGATTTTCAAACAGCCAGCTAAAGAGCTTTGGCTTCAGTTTTAAGGCAGCTTATTCTTTGTAGATTCATTCAAACCCTGCATATTGTTCAAAAGGAAGTTGTTACCTTGAGTGCTCTCCACTCCTGTCAATAGCTGTCAAAGTTAAAGGCATTCAGATTCCTAGCAGCAAATCAAAGTGATGCTTTCACAAAAAGAACTGCATTGAAGCAACAGACATTTTCCTTCTGGGAGTAAATTCTGCAGATCATCTTATTTTGGAAGAGAGCACTATCTTTCACATTACCTTAAATTACTCAAAAAAAAAAAAAACCTGTTTATTTATTTGGTGTAAGCCTTCATATTACAGTATCACTGAGTGAGTCATTACTTATTGCAGAACTATATTCTCATAAGTCTAATTCTACCAAGGCTTCTTTACACCACACATGTATAACAACTAGTATTCCATGTGCTAAGACAGGACCAACTCACTGGCAATGTGTGCATTTTTTATTACTGTAATTTGCCTCAAAATCATTTTGTGGAAAGAAATTGTGGAGAATATCTGCAGGGCTGTATTTCCACTTGAAATTATAGGATTACTTGGATACCAGTACAGCAACACTTGAATTACTCTGTCAGTGAGGTTCTGCTGGGGTCTTCAACTTGAATAAAGGAGCAGACAGGCTGTATTACTTTCAAAAGTTTGAACATAACCATGGCACACACAAATATAAAACCTGTAAATGAATATGTGACAGAAATTCATACAACAAATATGAATTAAAAATGCCCCTCTAAATGAGAACAAGCATAATGACTATTGTTGCCAATATGTTGGGGGTTTAAGATAAAATAAAAACAAATTCCATTAAAAGTATTTTTAAAAGAAGGAAAGAAAAGAAGAAAGACAAAGCAAAATGGCAGCAGTGAGAGAATAGTCAATTGGGGTAGATATTCCTTTATGGAAAATTTTTAGTTTAAATTTCCTTTTTTTAATCCTCTTCTTAAATGACAATTTTCAGGAATTGTTAGGACAACACAGACTACAAGAAAAAGTGCTTTGAAAGTATTTCTGTTAAGTTTGAAATATTCATATATATGATCGCAAAAAGTTCTCCTCCAGTTTTGATACAATGCCCGAAAAAGCCCTAGAAAAAGAAGTATTGATGCAATTTATTATTTTCCCTAACACCTAGAAGGGTTATTTTACACACCAGCCATACACTCTATTGAGTTTGTCAGTTCTCTGGAGATGCTCTGAAGTGTATTATTTCCTCTCCTTAATAAATAAAAGCTAAAAATATTATAAAAATAGCACTTATTAAAAGAACAGGTCTCATTTAAACAGATAAAGTTAATTTGGTACCAATTACCCTAACATGGAATAAGTTAAAAGGTAGGTCCTTCACCAGCCCTAGTTAGAAAAAGGTGAGGATTGTGTTTCTTAATGTGATTCATTGTCAGCAGCTTGTATAGCATGTCCATAGCTGTAGAGCTTAAAATTTCTCAGATAGAGAAATATCTCCTTCATTTGCTCCTATTTGGAAACTCATTCTCCTCCAAGTAGCTCATGGGTCCAGGCCAAGCCAAGCCAAACACATTCAGTTGGCCTTTACAGTTTCACCTGTGGCTTCACCACATATTTAGTAAGATCCATTGATGTTCTTGTAACAAAGTGGATATAATGGACCCACATACCAACACAGAGCCTTATATTCTTTCCATGCCCTCATCTACAAAGGCTTGAGTCCCAAAATACCTGCTGGGAGTGTTAGCACCTTTGGTCCCAGTAACAAGAGCCTATGCTAGAAGATCATCCCTACTTACAGCAATTAAATGTATTTCAGCATATGCTGTTGCTACCCCACAGCATAAACTTATCAGAGTATGAAGAGATTTAACTTCTCTGAGCCACTGTCAACTTGCCACCTATTTCATTTTAGAAATAACAGCAGTCACACGTCACTTCATGGATACATGGATCCAAGTTTGACAGGATTCCTTAGAGGACACTAAAAAGGCACATCAAGAACAAAGCTTCAAGGATACAGACTGAAGCTTGATAAATATTTTCCACATTCTGGGTGCATTGAGGAAAAGAAGAATAAACAACAGCAGCCTTTGTATCCTTGACCTTTCACCTACTGTGCATTTTGGACAATCATATGCATGCAATCAGAGCCTAATGAGAGACTGTGACTCACCAAAGCAAAAGTTTGACCTCGATCAAAAGTGATTTCTGCAGAAATGAAGGAAGATTAGGAAAAATGTATTTCAATTTCTCATCAGATCTATATTAACCACTCCAAGGAAGTTATCTTGCCCCTGTAGAATCGATATTTTATTAAAGAAACCCTGTGGTTAAGTTCTGCATTACACAACCAAGTGCTGTTTCAAATAATCTTTCATTGGCATGGTCACATCAGAATCATCCTCACCATAATAGGGGATACTGCAGCTTGTGGTGTCTGCACTGAGCTGCCACTACAGTTTATTTTTTACTGAATCCCAAGGGAGATTCTATAAGGCTGATAATAAACATTTTGTTTGCTTAGGGTTTTTTTAAGAATGAAAAAAAAACCCAAGATACTTACAAATTTCAGCTGTCTAAATGCATGAAGTGACTCAAAGTTTCTCAAGGCTTTGACAGCTCTAGGCATTTCATACTCCAATCTCCACATCTAATTTAAATATACTCTTTCAGTGGGCAATGTAATCCTGCACTTGTAAAAGCAGCACTCTGCAGAAGATGCTGAACATTCATCTCATTACTGTGCATTGTAAATAAAATAACATGCCTAATGTGCTTGCTACCAGCTAATTTAACAAGATTGCAAGAAGATGCCTGAAAATAAAGCAAACAGTATCACATTTTTCTTCACAGAACAGCAGATGCCTGTATCCCCAGGAAACTCTTCATCTTAAGAGGTGGAAATAATTTCATAGGTGCCCAGTGAGACTGCAGATCTGCACTTCTGTGCTCCACTTCTGCCCACCAAAAAAGCTCGCCTGTGTTACAGAAATGAGAGCAAGATGTTTATGGCATGAACTCAGTTAGCTTGTGGAGTGCTGAGACATAATGTACATTCAGGGGTAGGGCACCATTAACATTAATGAAAGGCTAGGATATACATCCACAAGTTTTTACAGATGATACATTAATGGATATGTATCATACATCCTAAGGGCATTAAATCAGTAAAACGCCAAACCTAAAATTAGACAGCTCTCACTTGAATATAATACATTGAACAGATAGTTTCTTTGAGCAAATTTCCTTCAGAAAAAAAACCCTTAGGACAATACATATGTGGAATGAATATAAAGATAAACACAACAAAGAGCTCTGCTTGTGACCCTCTATAATGAAATTTTGCATTTAGAGTTTGCAGTGTTTGCAGCTTGCTGGGGTTTGGGACTTTCTTTTTTTTTTTTTTTCTTTTTTGGAGTAGGAGGAGGAGTATAAAAGCCCAGAGGAAAATAAAAGAAAAGTAAAATAGAAAAAAAACCATAGAAGAATTTGAATAGGGCACCGAAACATAGCTTGCCCAACAAAAGAAATACCATACACTGCAGTCATATACCAGCATTAAGTGATTCAAGAGTGCTCCTCCTGACTGTTACTGTCATTCTGCTGTAACAATGGGTTGGCATGAGGGGAGAGGAGAATATATTTTAATTTTCTATTCTTTTTTAGTGGGCCATAAGTCCGTCTTCAGTTACACATGTGCAGTTCTGCATTTCTGCCATAGGGCTTTCAGTTGCATAGCCACCTGTAAATAATATTTCTGTTAATGCAGCTAAACTGTTAAAAAAGAACAGAACAAATAGTTTTCTTACTTTTTTTTGTTCCAAACAACATGTTTAGACTCAAAAGAAAGCAAAACAATTGTATTTATTTTATTACTCCTGTGACAAAGGGTGTTTGCTATGAAGTGGTTCGAGTGGCACTCTGAAGTCCTCCAGCCTTTGCTCCCTTCCATGTGATCTGCCACTTGTCTTCCAGAGGAGCAGCTCTGCCTCCCTCAGAAAGGGAAAGGGGTCAGGAATGTAGGTCTGCAGCTGCATCTGTGTGCATCCCAGCCACCACCTTGCTATGGACTTGATGCAGTGGGGGAGAGAGAGGTGGAGGCAAGATTACCTTAGAACTGCAGCCATTTCGAGAAAGGTTGATCCACCCTAACATGCTAAATCTGGAAAACAAGGGATCTAATCAGTATCTTTTCACTCAGGCTGTTTCTTTTATCGTCTCATGGACAACACTGATTTGCCCACCAAGTGCTTGTTTTCCTCTGGAAATTCATTTCACATTCTTTATGTAGGCAAAAGGGACTAGGAGTAAGAAACTGAGGAAGAAAGTAACCAAATGAAAAGGAAATAAGGGAAGAAAAAAAGAAAGAGAGACAAGGAGGGAGGGAAGGAAGAGGAGAAGGAATAAAGGGAGGGAATGGGAGATGAAGAGGGAGAGGGAAGGTGGAAAGGCAGAATGAAGGGAAGGACTGGCTTAAACACAATAAACACACTTCAGTCCAACCCTGACTGAGTTGAGTCTAACCTTGAGTGAGTGGGGATCATTTAACAGCCACTCTACTCAGGATAGCAAGATTCTTTAGGAACTTCCCATTTCCCACCTTGTCAGGTTGGAAGAGTTGGGCAGCCAGCACAACTAGGGCTGGGGCAAACAGCACATGCAGCCTTGTGGCAGGGCCAGCACCTAGAGCTGCCTGGCTCCCCCTTGGCTCCAGTGAGGCTAGTGTTGGGCATGCTGCAGTATGCTGGATTCCCCCGTGCCTTTGGGATTAATAGCCACCTCGAAATCCCAAGAGCATGACAGACTCAGAGGCACATTAAGGATGCACCATAAAGTAGGGATTGACAGCACTCATTTTTTAGATACTAGATTAGTCATCTGAATGCTCACCTTAGCAGTGATCTCAAGGAGGCTTGAATTCACCCAGGTCAGAAGAGCCCCCTTACCTGGACTTCACAAGTTGAAGTCTTATTAACTCAATCTTTGCAACAATAAGCCCATAAATCTGTTAATGAAGGCAACTTGATGGTATCTAGAAAACCTTCCTGACTCACACTCCCTACTCCTATTCTTTTTTTGGTTTCCTCTTAAGTGCCTGTTTAATGTAAAATGTGCAAAAGAGGGGACCAGCACTGAGAACCGCACTAGAAAAAGGTAAGCCCTGCACAGTTCTTTTGAAAGGATTCCATATATCAGAGTTCATGTGAAAAAAAAAGACTCAGCAATGGGAAAACTAATCATCAAAGAAGCAGATAGGTTCAAGGTGATTGACACGCATTGACAGGGGCATTTAATTTCCAAGCAGAGACATCAAGTTTTCAGTATTCCCTCTCGGAAGATTGTGAAAGACCTGCACCCTATCCATCACTGGGACTTTTTATCTCCATTCTGAAAACTCAGCAACTAACTTACGGGTCCAGGTTTCACTCTAGAGGCCAGGCCTGTACAAGTCAGGCATTACACTGTTCAATGTGTAGACAATTTTGTCCACCTCATCCCATTTCTCACAGAGCTAGCAAAGTTTGGCTTATTATTCAAACTTTTCCCTAATGTCTGACTTCACTGAAAATTTTCTTGCTGTACATCTTAACTGCACTGCCTCTATTCAAGCTTCTTTATTAGAGTTTCTCAATATGATCTCTCCATTCTAGTTACCCTAGCACAAAAAATGAATTCATTTTCCCACCTTACCTTATATACCTCTTGGTGTTAATTGGCATGCTGTGGTAGTAGTACAAAATTTGACACAGGTTTTAACACAAAAAATAAATTGACTTGGTGGAAATATACTTTTCTAGAGCATCACAGACACAGTCAACTTATTACATTCCCTACATACGGCTACAAATACTAGATAACTCTCGTATCTGAGAAATTTTTATGCAAAAAAATGTCTGTAACTTTTTACATAGATTGCTAGTAACATTTCTGTGGTTTCATCAAAGCAATGCATTAAGACTACAACATAACATGTCTTGCCTCATTTTCACTAGAATACCTGTAGGGAGAGGACTGTGATTGTCTCAGTTCTTTTAATGGAACTAAAATCCATTGCTTCCAAATGGGAAAAAATATCATCTTGACTTCCCTTGTTTTAGTTATTTTATATGATAAAAGGGAAGAATTATTGGAAGTACCTCTGTTAGTAATCGAAAAAAAATGCCTCTGTTCTATAGGTGCCTCAGAGCAAAACAAAGAAGCAAAGTGGTCAGAAAGGAGTTTGAAACAGATGCGTATTTATACTTTGGGCTTAACTGAACCCTGGTATGCAGTGTGTATGGTTCTGTCCAACTGGTAGAGCGGTGAATCATCATGAGCAGCCAAATTTACTCACATTACTTTGAAGGAGTTAACATCTGCGCTCTGTGAGAGAATCTGCAGTTCCATTAACTAAAAAGGGCTTTGTAAGCAAATAGCTATTGTTTTAAAATGCCAGATTACCCTTGTAGTCAACAAGGCGATAAGATAGTCATAGACCAGAGCTAGTTTTCATTTTCATTTCCTCATTTTATTAGGTTTGAAACAGTAAGAGTGGGCTGCAGTGATTAGTACAAACAGGAGAGCCACACTTAAAAGCTGTTTGGGTTTTTGTGTATCTGTTTAAGCTCCCCAGGCTAAGAAACAAGTCTATCCTTGCATATTTACAATGACTGCTAAGCATAACTGACAAGGATTTCCAGGCCTAACTCAAAGGGCAGAGCTTTCATCCAAGTCTTTGACAATTTATGTCAGATTTTTGTAATTCGCTGTGCTCCAATATCAACAGCCATAAAAGTGTCCTCTTTGAGGTAATTCAAAATGCTGCTGCTAACCTCTTCATTCCTACTTGTGGCTGTGTGCTACCTTCAATGTAAGCCCTTCCCTTTTTTCACCATATCTAGCACAGATTTCTTGGCCTTGTCTTCTTCGTCCCACCCCACCTCTCCTGCTGAGTACCAAATGAGGTTAACTCCCACCTCACTTCACAACACTGTGCTTTGTACTCTGTCCCTCTCACAAGCCCTCACCAACAAAGTTTCTATTCAAATGCACCTCCTGACACATAAACTTCACCCTTCTAGGCCTGCGGCTCACAGCCCATTGAATAAAGTAGAACTAAGCCATATTTAATGCTTGCAGTTGCAGGGCTCCTTCAAAACAGGGGTGGCATGCCCTGGACCCTGTTCTAGGGTACTGCTGAGGGACTGGAGGGTTGCTTCTTCCAGCAGCAGAGCTAACCTCTGCTCTCTTGAAATGTTTGCACAACTGCACCCTCACATTCAATAGGTAACAGAATCTCAGGCAATATTGGTATTATCAAATAAGGTTTATTTTAGTGCAATGAGGTCTAGGGATTTAGAGATTAGCATGTGGAAGAATTTGTTCACTTACTTTTCTATCATTTAGGTCAGAGTGTAACCTCGGTTATCCAGGGAGATTTCTCAACTTGTACATTTATTATTGTTTGGCATCAGACTCAGCAGTCTGATCCTTAGCTGTCAGAGATCCCCCGTCTATATCACTTTTTCCATTGCTGGGCAGTGCAGTTGATTGGCGCTCAACTTATAGCTTGTAAAATAAGAGCACATTACTTCACACTGTGCATGTGCTTCTGAGCAAACTCCCAGCAAAATACCACGTACAATGTTTGCAAAAAATTGTTAACGCTTCCCCTAAATGTGTTGGCTGCTAGTGTGGGCTTGCATATCTATCCACCTAATACCCAGGTTTGACAGTAATGTATATTCAGCATGTCAGGGAAGGTGGTACTTAGAGATACTGGCACGAGCAAGGCAGGTGGAGCCTAGCAGGCTTTTTCATTGCCAGCGACAGCTGCCCTATTTACACAGTCTCTCCCATTTTTGTCTTTGTGTGTGTGTGTCTGTACACTGAGGATTTGCTTCTTTGCGTTTTTTTCCAGGAAAGTAACACCTCTGTCTACAATACAAGTGACTTGTATAAGAGATGTCCATTAGCATTTTTAACCTGATTGCAGTTCTAATTACACTCATGTGAGCACCCAGTCAGCCAGTTTAGTGGATTACCTAAAGCCTTGTTACAGAGAGATGTTTTTAGCCACATCAATCAGTCTAACAGAAGCAGGATGCCAATGCTGGATGTAGATCTTCCAACTGAACTTGTGTTATTTGGGATTAAGATCGATATGAAACTTGCAAGCATAAACTGCATTGATTTATTCTATTTATCTGTTCATTATAACAAAAATAATTTAACTTTCAGGTTTCCTGTGCATGTCATACATGATGGATAATTTGGTCAAAGCAAGAACTAGGTCTGGCACTAAAGCTACATGAAAAACAGCTATTCTTTTTGGACTCCTTTATGTGAGTAAATAGAAGCAAGTGATCTAATAATTCACTTCCTGATCCTATTTGTTATGTATTCATGGCAAGGACATGTGGAGGTTCAGTGACTAAGAAAAGGAAAAACTTACCAATCTAACACTGTCTACAATTATTAATTCTCCCAAATCATGATTCATCTTGTTCAGAGGACATCATGAGGGCACCTGGATTTGCTATGGTTTTTCTTCTCTATTTTTGTTTGCTTCTTTTGTTTTTCTACCCTATCAACAGATATTTGCCCTGAGACTATTTGGATTATAAATGCCCAGTTAACTAAGATTTGAAACAGAAGGTTGATGGTACAAGATAGTGCCAAAATGAATCTCACCAAAAGCAAACATGACATATCTCCAGTCCCAAAGTGAGACGATCCTATTGTGCCTTTTAATCACTGTCACAATTAAAACACAGCCTTACTGCCTCACACTTTTCCTACCAAACCCCAGAGAGACCTGCTCTAGTTTTAATGTTTTTAACACTGTTGTTCCTCAGCTGCACCAATGATTACTCATGTTCTCCTGGCATTCAAAGGGAACAGACGTATACTTGAAGGTGTAGCCTGGTGGAGGTAGCTGAAGAAAAGGACCAGTCATGATGTTCCATCTTGGTGGTCCTATTGATTGAACTGAACAGCTAGATGAAACGATTTCTGGGCTGGTATTCTCAATAGTACTTCTGCACTGCTAGACGTACTCATACTGCTAGGAGGCTGGTTTTGCCCATACTTGGAGTTCACAACTCAGCCTGCAAGCCCCATACCCAGGAGTGCTGCTTTGTGAGCTGCCTAGCAGTATATCCATGATTTTCGGCTGGTACAGTGATTCAGAGAGTAATGGTGTGTATATACACATGCATGCATGTGCTGTATGAATGAGGAAGATGCAAGTACCTAAACATTTCTAAAGTTCCATTATGCATTTGCCATGAATGTATCAGGATTTGCTTAGAAGATGGGACCTCTTAAATACTGGGTAGTTCAGTGGCAGACAAATCATACCAAATAGTACAATACTTTCCATTATACACTAATCACCACACTTAAAATTGTTATCATCAGATTATGTGGATGCATGATTCACAGCCCACTCCCTGTCTCCAGAGAATCGTTTTTTAAGCAGGCTGCCACGCGCCTACTGCACCTGATTGTTTCATCGGCACATTCCAGCTAACAAAGGCAGACGAGCCAGGGCAGAGCCCAGGACACTGATACACTTGTTCTATCCCCACAGGTGTAGCAGCCTTCTGTTTTGAAAGCTTCTGGGTGTAGGCGTTAGGGCTGCATTCTTTCTTTAATTTGTACTCGCTTCTTTTGGAGTCAGATGGAATGGCAGCCAAGTAAGGAGTGTGAAAAGGAGCAAAAACCCACATTCAAAAAGCCCTGCTAAGACATGGACCGTTAGGGCAGAGGCTGAGCCCTTTTCTCTCAGCCAAAGGAAGAAGGGGAAAGAAGGGAATGATACTAGGGGTCGTAACATGAAAGGCTCCTTCCTATCCTCATGCATTTTTGATCAATATTACTGGCAGAAATATATTCTGTATAACATACAGTAACAGACAGTTTGATGTGAATATATTCATACAAGCCATTAACTACATGGTAGCATAGGTACATTCCATACATTTTATGTATAATTGGAACCAGCCATTACTTATATGAGACTACAGATGTATATACTGTTTTACTGTCAAACAAGAAGAGGGGAGACCACATTCTCTTCCTATCATCCTTGCAACATCTCAGGCCAGAACGGATCATTGTAACAGTCTAGGCTGACCTCTTGCACTCTCTCACATTAATTTCCTCAGTTGCACCAATAATAACACTGAAGTTCAAGTCCCCAAAAGCCAACAGTCTTCTAGATTAATGCTTCGGCAAGGTGTTGAATTGTCGGCACTGAAAACTGAAGTCACTTTTGTAGTTGGAGGACAGCTGTGTCAGAGGTAACCTGTCACCTCCCAAGGGGAGTGGATGGGTCATTCTACACCCCACATAGTCAACAACCATCTCTACTAAGACAGCCCAAAAGATTTCTTGTAATGATCCTTGTAACAACCACCTGTTCATCAGGATTTTTATGGAGTTTTACCTGTTTCTTGTAGATTACTCTGTAGACAGAGCCCATAGTAGTATTGGAGCCCATAGCCAGTCAGTTAAGAGATTAAATTAGCTCATTAAGGCTGTGTGCAAAATGGCTGTGAGTAAACTGTGATTTGTATGAGAATTCAGTTTGAATAGGAATAATTTTTCATGGTCCATAAAAGGCAGTGTAAGATGCGCAAAGCTGACATTCATGACTCCTGCTTATAGCTCAGTGTTCTGTATTTAATTCCATAGAGATGGAATTAAGAAATCACCCTTATATTTATTAGAGAAAATATTCACAAGGGCAGATTTCTTGCATCTCTGCCTGTTCTTAAATCCAGCTCTGGATAAAAGTACAATTCTACAATTTAAGAAAATAGCTTACAAATATCTTTCTTTTTTGTTTTGTTTCCCCCCCACTAACCGAGAGTTCTGTTATCTTATACTTATTTTGATAAGTTACCTTCAGCTGTTCTGCCTGCACATGCAAGGAAACAAATCCAGCCCCACTTCCAATGCAAGTTTAGACAACATGGATAAATTAACAGCTTGAACATTAGAAAAGAGATTAGGATAATTAATGCCAAGATGATAGAACTAGGAATGTTTTGTACTGTAGGTAGGGCCACTATTTGGGAGGCCAAAAGAGGAGTTTTACCACCAGCTTACAACAGGTTATAACAATGGAGCTTGAAATCTGTAATCACATTCCCCTGCAATGGTAGTCACACTTTCAAAAAATATGTACCACAAACTGGCCTTCCAAACTCAAGTGGAAGCACCTGAAATAAGACCTATTTTTCCTACTTTAACAAGAAGAGTTCTTAGATGTCCACACTGTTCTATGAAATTAAGCATTTCTTTGATTACTTTGTGGGCCTCTGCTCAGAGTTGGCCAAAGAAGTACAGGTTTGATACCTCAAAGATCAGAGTAGCTGGTATCTGTCAAAAGCCTAGAAATAAACTTAGACGGGAGAGAGAATTAAGAAATACTTTATTCCTTGCTCCAGGGCCAGTTCAATGCCCTCCCTAAAGACACTGATATCATGAAATAATTAAGAGCATATTTCTTGACCTGGAATTATTATTCACTGTCAAACTGCTAGGTTCTTCACATAAAATGCACTGCATAAAATTACAGTGGGAATTAATGGCACTGGTTATGTGGACCCAGTCAGATTTCAGGAAGAGATTTTCAAAACCAATGGGAAAGGGAGATGCTTGATTCATGTCTCAACCATTTACAATGTGCTAACTCCAACAAAGTAACACAGGCAACAATTTCAATATTTAAAGAGGCATTTTTGCAAGGACCAAGTATAAGCTTTGCTAAGTCCAGTTTCAGAGTTCTTCAGCCTTCCTAGAGGACATAGCTGTAAAGGCTACTTGCTGAAAACAAAATAAACATTACCAGTTGCACAATAATATTTGATTTGTACAGAGGTTCACTGATGATTGTGTAGAAGGTCCTCAGGTGGTGTCAGGTAGGCCAGAATCCCACAAGAAAAGTCAAATTTCTTCAGAAAGACCCTCCAGCTTTCCCAGAACAGAACAAAAATATGGGAATTATTTTTTGCATTAAAATAGTTTTGGTGTGCTCTGGTGAAGTTTGTTGTTACTATGCCTGCAACCTTCTTTGACAGATGCAGGAAAAATGGATTTTAGAGAGAAGCATGTGAAACAGAAGCAGAATACTGAAAGTTGGATCCATGGCCAAAACACTAAATAGAGATTACCTGATTTTGAGAAAGGTTAAGAAATATTAGTTCCCATTCACATCATTGGGAATCTGATACATTAAAAACATTTGAATTTACACTTCCAAATCTGTCTTACCTTGGCACCAGAATACAGGTTGTCAAAACCTCCTGTTCTTCTGTCATAATGCACAGTCTGAGAGACCATAAAATAACTTGTGCTCAGAGGACATGGGCTCAAAACTCCTGCAAAACCTAGCTCTCTTAATGTCAGGAGTTAGAGTTGCTCCCTCTAAAGTGGGATACACAAAAGCATTCATTTAATTTGAAAACCTAGATTTTCAGTTCCCTAGTCTCTACATTCAAGTGTGAACTTAGAGTAGAAGATGAGTCAGTGACTGGAGAAGCTGCTCCCTGAATCATCAGAGCGGAGGCCACCAGAAAAACATTCAGTGTCATTCTCCCATCTCTTCTCAGAAGTGCTGTCAAATCACTTCATCAGAGCCATTACATCCCAAAGCAACATGAGCTTCTTTTGATCTGCAAACTGCTCTGTCCTCAGCAATTTGTGGTTTTTTGTGTATCCTTACACCTCCAGCTTGAATCCATCCAAAAAATATTCCCCCCCAAAACACACATCCTTTTGTTTATTTTTACCTATCCTCCTGCCTGTTTAGCTGTACACTGCTCTGTTATGAGGTCTTGGCAGATTTTCCTCATCTAAGGGATCGCTCAAGTGAAGGCTACTTGAATGAATGAGTATGATGTAGCCCACCCCCCCTAAGCCCCCTATCTATCTTCTAGGAGCTGGTCTTTACCAACAGCCAAGTGCTTGGCTTTGGACTGCAAAAGTCTAAAAGCATTCCTTTACTAACATGACTAGCTGTTGAGGTTTGCAATTAACAGTTTAGGCACATTAGGAGAAAAAGCCCAAATATCTTAGAAAAATAGACTTTTGAAACTTATTTTCTTGCCACATGCCATGTGCTGACACCAGAACTAATTTTTATGATCTCTGCAAATCTGAAATCTAGTTCTGGGAATCCTTAGAGTCCCTAAGTACAACCATACCAAATTACATTTTAGTTTCTGTGTGCACACAGAGAAGGTGTCTTGGGTTTTGTGGCTTTGTCTGTCCAAACAAGTACTTTCCTGAGATGCCTTAACAATCAGAGCAAACAGATTTTTCACTGGACAGTGGATTTTGATTTCTTTGTCAAACTCACTCATATCAGTGTTGCAAAGTTTATATTTGCAGATGTAGGATTGGAGTATTGCTGAAAAAAACACTGACAGGAAAAGATTTTACATATTGATACAACAAACAGCTACAAGCAGGATCATGTCAAATGATGCTTGGAGGTGGGGGCTGGGAGATGGAGGGGCTCATTTTCTACTGAAGGCATTGCTGAATATCAGATGGCAGGTATCAGAGTGACAGCTTTTGTTTTCACAGCCTATTGAAAAGTTAATGAAGTAAAGAAGATATAATCATTCAGGTAAAGCAGGATACGAAGCAGGCCAGGGCTTGCACTAAAAATGCATGAAGTTATTTCACTGAAAGACAGAGGCACTTGCCCATGGCAGGTGCAAAACTTAGGCAGTCCTCTGATTGCCTCGAGAAAGGAAAAAACCTGCAGAAAATGTTGGGACATGTTCTAAGCCTCCTTAACAGCCGTTCTCCTATTTTTACTTTTTTTTTTCCTTATTGAATACTTCAGGTCATATCTTTATTGTTTTTCAGCAAAGGCTGTGGTTTTCAGGGCTCCAAGTAACTGGGAAGGTAGAACACACACAAAAATCTTGAGTGGTGTAAAGAAGTCTCTGAATCAGGAGATTTCTTTTCATGAAAAAGATGATATGGCAGAACTTTAAAGTATGTTTCTGCTGTAGCCAGAGAACGGACAATATCTGAGGCTGACTCATGCCTGTCTGCTCATGGGTTGAATTAAAAATGTCAACTTCACCTCAGCTGCCTCTTGAAAACTCTGAGGGTTTGTTTTTTTTTGGTTTCCCTTTGTTGTTAGCTGTTCAGAACTTGCTGCTTTTGAGATACTAGAAGCTGGTTTTGCCTCCATTCCTCTCAGCATATATCCATATTGTCATCTCACAGCCCTACACTGAATTACACCAGCTTCCTGGTCCCCTCAGCTTCCAGAAGATAAGTCAACCCCCTTGCTTGGGGAAGCCAGAGCATGGAACAAGCCAGGGTTCAACTGACCTACTGCAGTCACTGTGGCATAAGCTGGGCCCCCACAGCAGAACTCTGCCAGCAGCTCTGTACCTTATTGTTCCTGAAAAGCCTATTACATCCAGAAGGACCCTCTCAGTCCCTTGGCTTTCCAAAGAAAGCACCCAAAGCTCAGTCCCAAGCGTCGCCACATGATGTGCTGTTCACCCATCCCCTCCAGCTGGTCAAGCCTTGATCTCATGCCCATGCAGCAGACTGCAGCCAACACCAGGAGTGCAATTTTTGTTCAGATCAGTGCCTATCAAACAAAGGTGGAAGGACACGCTGGAAGCAGTGGAAGCTCTTGCAAAGCAAAATCCTTAAGATTTGATGAATTATTAAGTGAAGAACCTCTCACAGTTGCCAGAAAACACAGAAAAAGACAAATGAGCTAACAAATGAACTAATCTGAAATCAGAGTAGTCAAGAGATGCCAATTTGGCCAAAGCCATCACTTTTTGATAGCACATTGATATCTGTTTTTCTATCTGTCTTCTTTTGAAATGGTTAGAGACTCCCACTGAAAGCAAGAACTGAGGATTGAGTTGAAAGGAAATCACTAATTTGGACTGGAAATCGAAGGTACTTAAAACCAAGTTCAACTTCTCACTATCACTCAGAAAAAAAATGGAAGGAGCAAAATTTATATTATAAGGTATTGCTCAAGCTCAGCAGTACCTGGAAGACTCAGAAGCAGGCACTGACCTGCATGCATTTTTCCAGCCCCAGCCCCAGCCCTTGATGATATGAGTAAGAGACGAGAAAACAGGAAGCTTTGAATAACAGAGGCTCAAAGGACTGAAGTGCTTGAATGAATTGTTTTCAGCAGCAGCTGCCGTGCACTGAGGACCATACAATCCAGCAAACCTCCTTGCAAAGCACAGACCAGAGGCACTTCAACCAGGAGGAAAATTTCCCCCTGGATGTAGTTTTGTTTGTTTGTTTGTTTTTGTGATTGATCCCCACCCAGGCAAACACACACCTGTCTCTCTCTCTTCCTCCCTCACACACACAGAGCCAGGGGCAGATTTGTGTAGGAGAGCCTTTCATTAACACAGCTCCTCCTGTTCCAGCGGCAACTCACTCTCTCTGACAGCCACCGAAGCAAACGGATCACCAAGCACTTCCCTAGAGAGAAGAATTTTGATGCCTACAGGTACACAGTGTGCAGGAGAGAGGCATGGTTATTGCAGTGGTTTCCTGTTAGCCTGATATTCACCAGCCTTGCAGGCACACTCCTTTTCTCGCAAGGCAGGCCACAGCACACTTGATCTTTCCACATGAAACCCAAACACTTCTTGACTTCTACCTTCCTGACACCATTTTCCCCTCATTCCCCACCCTGAGTTCCTCTCTGCTCCAGGTGTGTGTTTTGAAATAATTCACTGATCAGAGTCTCCCTCTACATGCCAGATAAGCCAAGGGAAAAACAGATCAAATATACCACTCTCCTTTTGGCAAAGCTCTGCAGCCTGTAAGCTGTAGCTACCAGCCATCTAGAAAGTAATTGTGGTGCCTTTTTGGATTTGGGCCATCTGTCATAAGCCAAGGGCTGTAGCTGAGAACAGAGGTTTAGTATAGTGCAAGGAGCAGCCAGCGGATGGAAGGAGCTTGGGCAAGTAAATTGAGAATAAGGGTGTACAGCTTACAGTCATGTCTGCTTGAGGTAATGGAGTCACTGCATTGCTGTAGGTCTACTATATCTAAGACTCAGTGCCTTTAAAGGTATTTAAATATAACTAATTTTCTATGTGGGTTTTCAAACTCCAACACTTCCAGATTTGAATTCAGAGTCACAAATAGAGAGGAATGCATCTTTATTTGGCCAGCCTTATTGGAACAATAAAAGTCATGTTCATTACTGCCTTCACAGAGGTTGATCAGCAGTATGAAACAGAAAGCATTAATAAAGAACAAAAAAATGTATACAATAAAGACACGGAAGAAAACTAGTGGGAATGGTACAAGAGTTTAAAAATTATGGAAACGGACTGGTTGAGAATAGGACATCAGGGAAACCCAGTTTGGAGATGAGAGACAAATGTGTCCATAACTCTAAAGGTCTCATTACCTTTGTACAGAACTCTTTACAGCATAAAGAAGATGATACGTCAGTGAGGCTTGCTCCAAGTAAGGAAGATGCAAACCCTCACTGATAGCAGGGGATTTTTCCAGCACAGAGGATAGCTTGGCAGGGCAGATGCAAGAGAATATTGGTTTCAGAGCTATAGTGTGATCCAAGATCTTCTCAGAGCATGTTCTCCATCCAGATTCCCAGCCTGCCTGTCCACACTAAGTCACTTGGGCCAAAGATTATTTTATGTCAATAAACTCAGCCCTTTCCCAGGGAACAGGAAATTCATCCAATGTGGAAGAACTGGCTGATATATAAAAGGAACAGCTCCAGAGAAAATTGTTCTAATTATGCTGTAAGAGAGGCAATACAGGCAAACAGTAGAAAGTAAAAAACTCAAGGGAAAAGGAAAAGCTGATTTCAAAAGAATAAACCCAGAACAGGAGTGTATATCTGACATGTCATCAATGTACTCTGCAGTTCTCTAAGGCGGAGGGATAAAGATGTGACATGTTAACGTGTTACTGCCTTCCTCTAGGATAAAGGGCATATCACAAACCAGAAATCTCCCATCTCTAGCAGAGGACTGACATCTGCAGAGACCACACATTCCACTATACTATAGGTAAAAACAGAATATGTGATTGCATTTTTTAGCAGAAACTGTGATTCTGGAGCAGTCTCTTTTTCTTTTTCTTTTTTTTTTTTTTAAAGGCAGCAGCCCCTTCTGCCCATTGAAAACAAAGAAGAAAAAGGTTTCCCCATTTTAAGTTATAGGTAGCCATCTAGATCCTGGTCTAGTAGGAAGTGGTAGGTATTCTGAGATTTATTTAAAAAGAAAAATAGACTTTTCCAAGCTATTGTTCAAAAGTAACTTAAAGATGGATTTTTTTTTTCCTATGAAGTGCTGCTCTGACAGGCATTTTGCTACTGACAGTGACAGCTTACTCCTGAAATTTCCACTGCTTCGGACTCAAACCTAAGGAAAGGGTTTTGCAAGAAGTCTTTAGTCTGCTGAGTGAGCAGTCTTAGCAATGGTTTGGTCTTGAAGCCACACTTTAACTAGAGGCCCAAATCACACTAGCATCTGAAGAGTGCTCCCCTGATTTGGTCATCTCTGACTGCTAACTTGCAGGGTGAAATGCCACCAAATGGACTAAAAATACCATTAAAAATTGTTTTGTAATTATCTTGGCAGCACATTTACTGCAGTTATGAGGAAATTGTTTTTAGCCATATTTTATGGGTTTAATTTTCTGTTCAATTAATGCAATTGTTTTGCAATTGTTAATTCTTCACTTTAGCTTGAATATTTAATAACAAGGGAGAACAAATTCTTTAAAGAGCTTTATGGAGCTGATTTATTGTGTGTATAATAATAAGTCCAGGTTGTTTTAAAATTAAGGAATTCTTTATTAAATAGTCAGCTTTACTGATCTTAATTGCAAGCTGCATCTCTACGTGGCACCTGTACATTCTGATGTGTTGTCATAACCCTCAAAGCTATGTAAACAAGCAAGTCCTGTCGTGTTGCTGGCTGACTCCAGCAATCACAGAGACAAAGTGATATCCAAGGAGTCAGGTATACATATGTCCATAAAAAAAAAAAAAAAAGAGAAGAAAGTAAAGAAGGAAGAAGCAGTGGTTAAGCAATTGGACACTTTAAGAAAAAATATGCATTTAATGGGGAAGAAGGTGAAATACATTAAAACTCAAGAGGAATACAAGATGAGCACATCTAAACAGCTAAATTCCTGATTCCAAACCCATTTTTCACAGGTGCTGGAAGATTTTGGTTTCCACAGATGTAAAACCAGAACCTTTGGGAAAATGCCCACTTTGGTGCCTACATTTTTTTTTATCCTGGTTTGAAACTGAGGCTTTCCTATTTTCTTGGGGCCAATTTTGAAACATTCATCTCTCGGTACCAGTTTCTCTGGTTCATCCACAGGTTTTAAAAAGGAAGATCTATAAATCAGTGCAATGCTGGTAGGAGTACAAGCATCTAGACTCTTAGCTGGCACAAATCAGCATTGTTCCATCAAGGTATGTTGCACAATGGTGATTTTCACCACATGAAATTAGCCCACAATGCTCTGCCATGGAAAAAATATAACTCCCAGCAGCAAAAAGGTGAAAACCTTCAAGTAAGCCTGATATTTATCTCTCTGGACCAGATAGATTTTGATCACTGTCATATTCCCTTTTCAGTTATTCATCTAGTGCTGCTTGTAGCCAGAGGTGAAATTTTGTCTAAAGACTAATCTTAGACTAAACTGCTTAAACAGTGGGACCAATGTGAAACTGAAGCTAAAAGTAGTGTACAAAATCTTGACAAAGTCTACTCATTCCCAAATTACAATATGTGTTAGGATGTTTCTGATGGAATGTGATGCACCCAGAAGAAAAAAAGGACTTTAAAGCAAAAGGTAGATTTTCAAGAAACAGACTGAGGCTGGTGGTGTACCTGTATGGGAATGACTGGAAAAAAATAAATAAATAAACCATAAAGAACAGCAACAAAATCAACAAAAACCCAGACCCATAAGAAATTCTGCCTGGTGATCTCTGCCAGAGTATGAGCTGGCTTGCTCATGTTCTCATCCCTTATCTATTAATATATGAGAAGCTGGTAATACCTCCCTGTGACATTCCCTCAACCTCTTGTGATACCACCTTTGAGCTTCAGTTTTATTTTCCCAAAATTTTGGGAAACAAATATTCTACCTCTTGCACTTCCTTTATCTGCAGAACTTAATAATCCAAAAGCATTTCTTAAACAAAATTAAGATATTGAAACAAAGAGTGAAGTTCTGTCTTCTCTGGCTCTAATGTATGCATTATGGTGCATGGTTTCATTTGATCAAATATCTGCAGCAACAAGGAGAAACATCTTGTTTATACATTCAGAACCAGCTTTGACATAGACAAAGATTTGCCAGAAAGCAGTCTTGTGAATCAGCCAGTGTTCTCAAACATTTCAGGAGCCACTGGCAGATAAACCCATTCAAACAGTGATCATTCAAGTCTTGCCAGCAATATCTATTTTTTGCAGCATCTTTTCCTTTGCCACACTGTGTACATGAGTTTCCATAAGTTGTTTTCTTAGTAGTGGAAATCAGCAATGATACCTTTGCCACTCTTCTCTTAGACTTTCCCAAAAACTTTTCCCGAGAATCATAACTCCTTAACACAATGTTAGTAGATATTGTTTCCCCCCCTCCCCCCAGTCTCACCTTTTTTTCAGCTTTTGCTTTGTGTTACTCCAAAGGCAAAGCAAAACACAAACCAACAGTTTGCTGCATGAAGGTGCAGATGACGAAAGGTGGCTTTATCCACACTTCCAAGCCCAAGCATCCCTGCAAGGCCTCTCTGAGTTCTGCTGCACAGCTGTGTACACCTGCAAGGTGTACATGTTAATTTGAGTGCCCCCCTGTGGTACTGTACTGTCAGTTGAGGCTTTGGAAAGGAAAGGCACTTGTTACCCTGCAATAACCTGTTGCTGCAGAAAGCATCAGGTTTCACGGCAGGTTAACTTCCCTGTACTGTATGAGCAAAACAATTAGAATAAGCTGTTGGAATCACCCCTGGTAAAGCCAACCTGGAAATGCTCCTAGAAGCATGGGAACGAAGCAATGAAGCTCTTCACAGTGTTGAAGCTGTATTGAACAATGTCATTAAGGGCTGGGTTCAGCCACAGTTGCGAGTTATTGTGGTTTGTTTATTGTTAGCAATGCCTGGCCAGGCCTTTGAGGAAGAAGAGCTTAGTGTGTGAATGGCAGCACCTGAGTGAGAGTCACCACCTCTGTTCACCTCTGATTTCAGCAAAGCTGCGCTGTTCAACATTGGATGACAGGGAAAGGATGTCCAAATGTGAAAACAGCTCTTAAGTAAGGTGGGGAGTGAGAGGGCATAAAAAATCCTCAGTCAACTGTGATACCCTGAATTCAGCTTGTACAATCTTGTAGCTGTTTCTCTAACTGAACGTAATGGCAGCTCAAGCAAGCTGAGGTCAAACAGTGGAGAACTGGGCCATGTGCTTGAATACAGCCTCCCTTTCCCCAGGATGGGGGAGGAGCCACAACGCGGTGGGGAACCACAACACGATCTTCCCCAACAGAAGGCTGCTTTAGCCTGCAGGCAAAACCCTACAAGAGCCCTTCCCCTGAGGCTGATTGAAGCAGGAAGGGATGAACCTTGGGCCCTTGCAAGGCCTGGCTGTCACCTTCCACCTTTACTTCTGTCACCTGATTTGGAAACCAAAGTACTCCATTCCCCTTCTTTCAGAAGACCAAAATTACTCAAGTCTGGGTCAACACCCTCCCGTCCTGATCTTTCTACCCTCTTACATTGAGAGTGGCTCTAGGTTCTGGTTCACAACTCAGGAAGCTGCAGAGGAACAGTCACCTTCATTCCCTTTCCTGGGACCTCTTGGTGACAATGTTCGTAACATCACTTTTTCAGCTGCTGGCCTTTTGTTTGTTATCAACAGTCATTTAATCCATGTCTACAGTCAAGAATTCCAACAAAAATGCTGGCTATTCCCAGCCAATCATGTAACAACTCCCTTTCCTCTCACTTTTATTAAAAAATGTGTAGTTTTTATGTGTAGTATGATGCAGTAAGGAATAGAGTGGTTTTAACCTACCCTGTTAGGCAATTTAATTTTCACTCTTAACTTCAATTATTGTCTAAGAATCAGGGCTGAGACCTTGAGCTTTCACTACTCTTAATAGCAGTTTCTGTGAAAACCACACCACCTTTTTCATATTTTCCTTTGGATATTGTGTCAAACTTTCAGAACCCAGGTTTGAAAATGTTGCTCATACCTATTTACTCATCCTTGTAATTAGATAACAGTGATGGGAGGAGTTCATCTTTCCTTTACATGATTCAAGTAAGGGCATGTCCATTACCTTTCTCTGGAAATTACTCAGCCTAATAGCCTTGCTTTTCAAAAGTTTCTCTTGACAGTCAGATGACTTAAAAAGCTTGCTCTCTATTCAATTCAAAAGACATTTCATTCCCTCTTCTTAGCCTTTGAGAGAAGCTTTTGAAGGAAATAGTAGACCAAGAAGTCTGGACTATGAACTCAACAGAGCAGGTTTCCTGATATTGCCTTGCCAAAGTATCTTAAGCATGGTTTGTAGAAGTTACTTTAAAACTATTGTCTATTGTGTCAGATTTCACTTTACCCACTTTATACACTTTGAATTTCTATTAGGCCTGTTAAAGGGAAGAGCAGTTACTGGTCATACATTAGAATATGGTGAACCCCTGAGGACTTGACTGTAAATAGTCCCTTACAGGTTTCGCTCCTAGAAAGCTCCCAAATGGCAAGCAATGTATTTTTCATCACTACTAGACTAACATGAATTTGAACAAGTGACCTAGAATGGTATCTCATCATCAATCCACTGAGCCGTCCTGTCCTCATAAATACAGTTTCACTTAACAAACTTGCATTTGATGAGTAGTTAATCCAGTTTATGCTGTAATCCCTTTTGGTATTTCAAAGAAAAAAAATCAAAGCTTAGCTGCTTGAGGAGTTAAAATTCACAGATGAGTACAAATAATATTTTCCTGCTAAGGATTTCAGGAAAAATACATATTGAGGAAGAGGAGAGGTGAGATAAGAGGATATGTGATATGTTCTGATGAACAGGTATAAAAGCAAATGGTATTTTGCAACGTACAAGGTTGAAGGCACAGGAGGCAAGATATCTTTGTGAGCCATCTATCTACTGTATGAAGTCCACTTTATACAATTGCTTTCTGGAATGATGATAAGATGCCTCCCCAAAATATACTGGCCCCCCTAGAAAAAGAAGTCATGCTAGCTATGCCACAGCCTAATCCATCTGTTTTTCATTTCTGCATCAGAAGTGTCTGTGATGCTTTGTCTGCCACTATGCTACCTGCACACCTGTGAGAAAACCTGCCCTGACCTTAATTAGAGAAGGTTCAAAATATTCTTGAGCAACATTGACTCTATGGGATTGCAAAAGGAAACCATTAAATGTTAGCCACCTTCCTTTCTCTTGTATGTTGGAGCAGAGTGCTGTCATAGTATCTTAAAAATGCTAGTTGGAAGGAAAATCTCTAGGGCCTGTCCAGGCCAGCCACAATGAGATTAGGGCCAACAGTAGCTTAGGTCAGCCATGGTTTTCCTAGATGAGTCTTGAAAACCTTTACAGATGATGTTTCCACTATCTCTTCCTATATTCTGTTCTAGATCCACATCACCTACTGATGAAAAAACTTTTCAAAATTTCTGGTCTGAACCTCTCTATTCACAACTTGCAATTATTTCCTTTCAAAAGTTTAATTATTTGCTCATGTAACTAGCCTAATTATCTAGTAACTAACTCTGAACAGAGATTGACTCTTCTGTCTTTATAATTCTCAGAAATTGTGAGCTATATTGGGTCATTCCTTATTCTTCTCTATCAAATGAAACAAGCTCAAGTCCCTTGGCCTTCTTTAATAGACCATATGCTCCACATCCTTCCCATATCTTTGTAGCCTGCCACTGGACCTTATCCAGTTTCTCAATTTTTCTTTAACTGGAGAAACCAAATCTTGCACAGGATTTCAGGTGCAGTGTCCCCAATGCCAAGCAGAGATAGTTCCTTCAATTTGCTATCCAGTGTCCTCTTCATGTAGTATGTTTTTTCTCTTATTTAAATTGAGAACACAGTGCTGCATTATATTTAATTTGCACCTGCCGTAATCCCCAGGTTCTTTTTCACAGCACAGTTTCTCAGTCAGTCAGTTTCTAGCTGGCACTGATGCAGAGGGTTATCCCACCCCAGGTGCACAACTCTGCACTTTGTGCAGCTTTTGTTGGACAAATCTAAAGTTTCTCTTGGCCCTTGAAGTTCAGCTGCACTATGTCAACCACTCCTCCAACATACTACCATCTGTAACTCTCCAGAGGGTTCATTTTATCAAAAAATCCACATAACTGATGAAGATATTAAACAAATAGTCCTAGTATAAAACCTCTGTGTACAATACTTTTTCTGGCTCCCAACATGACCTCAAGCCATCAGTCAGCACCCTTGGAGCCTTCCCGTCCTTCCAATTTTCAGTTCTTCTAATAAATTTTCCATCCCATATTGTCTCAGACTACTATTGAAAATGCTGTGGGACATGGTCTCAAAAGCCTTTCAAGATATATTACTTCACTACTCTTCCTTCATCCACAGTCATTTCATCATAGAAGGCAATTAGGTTGGTGAAGCATGATGCCCAGTGTTTCTGTGTCTACTGCTCCCGATTACGTTCTCATCCTTCATATATTTGGAAATGGAGCCTAGGTTGATGTACTCCATGATTTTTCCAGACACTGAAGTAGAGCTGTGCAGTAGTTCCCCAGATCCTCCTCTTCTCTTTGTAAAGATGAGCTTATTATGTTAATCTTTTTCCAGTTATCACCTTCCTCAGCCACCATAATTTTTTTGTGTGGACCGATAGCAATCCTGCAGTCACATCTGTACCCTTAACACTTTCATGTGCATCCCACCAGTTTCTCCCTAATTTTTTGCTACCCTGCTGTTGGCTGCCTCTCTCACTCCAATTAATACCAGTATTCACAAAAGCCTAGGAGAGGGTTCTGCTTTGGAGGATGAGGTAAAAAATGTGTAAATTAATTCAGCATTTCCCATACCATGTTTATACTGTGTCATTTTGCCATTCAGTACAGACATAAATCCTTATGCGATACCTCAGTCCTTTTAAGTCTGAAGATGAAAATCATCATGGAGATGGTCTTTTAGCCCTGGGCACTGCCAAGTAAGAGCCAGTACATATTTACCTACAAAATCCCCAAATTAAGGCAATAAATGTTATGTGGAATGGTAAGGATCACACAACTCTCCCATTCCACTCATTACTAAATATGCATGTCTTTTCAAAGGGAAATTTTCAAAGGAATAAGATAATAAGATATATGAAATAATTAGGATGCCACTTCCCCCTTTGAAAACCAGTAGGTATTGCCACCTTCAGCCGCTAATGTAGGCGTTTTATTTAGAAGGATTGTGTCTTGGACAGTCAAAGGAAATAAAGGCTTCCAGAAGACAATTCAGAGTATCTAAAATATTAGTATCTAGCCTGAAAAAACTAGGAGTAGAGGTGGAAAGAAATCAGGTACAATAAGGGGTGACTGTCTTCTTAGAGGTTCTTCATATTTACTGAAAGGCTTAATCCAGTATTTGTACCAAATGCACAGTATTTCTACTTCACTCTAGTCTCAAATGTCAAACTCATCTCTCACTTATGTAGCTAAACTTCTCTTACAGAATGTTCAAGCTGTCAGTCGCTCCACAACCGCAACTTTTTTCCACAAGACAGAAAAAAAGAAGCACATACTTAATATGCTAGTGCCTAGATAATTTTTTTAAGGCGGGCTGAGTAAAAGAATGATAGAGAAAAGCTGGATGTTCCCAATATACAAAAGAAAAAAAATCCTTCTCATTTGTCATTTTTTGGAACAGAGACCATGACAAGCATGTTTGATGTGGAAGAAAAGTTTGTTTGTGGATGTTGTAGAAATTATTCAAGGACAGTTCACTCATATAAAAAATGACCCCTCCATCACTGCCAAGGTCAATGAGACCCAGGATGACCTGCCACAAAATTGTAATTTTGTCTGCTTGTTTGGGCCAGTTTATCCCTTTTCTCCATTTCCTTTTGGTGCTCTGGAGACAGCTAACACTCTCCCACTTCCAGTGTACTTGGCACCTTTCCCAAAACGCATGAAATAACCTCAGAAGGATAATACAGACCTCATGAAGTCATTTTTTTTCCACTCGTTCTTTGGAGGGACATATGAAGTGATGATATTGTATTACCTGTACATCAGGTGACAGATGCCATCTTTTTTTCACTAGTTCTCTCTCCAGCTCTTTTCAGGACTTCCACTAAGTCTTAGTAAGTTAGCCATTTATGCTGCATAGAGTCATAAGTTGCACCCTGCCGTGGATTTATCTGCTGCCATCCTCTCAAGAAAATCTGTTCCCCATTTCATGGCTCTCAGATCTTATGCCTGTATGAAATGCTACTGTTGAGAACATTAGGTATTATGCACTCTTTATGGTTAGTATTCTCGTGATAACACTTTTATTGCAGTTCTGTTCTTTCCTCTAACTCAAGGGAATTTGAAGCTGTTCCTTGAAAAATTCATAGCCACATAAAACTACCAATGACATCAACTGGAGCCAGTTAAGTACGTCAGAGGGATTAAAAGCTGATAAGAGAGGAAAAGAGTAGGACTGCTTTTTCATTTGTACATTAAGCACACATTCCTCATCACTCACCTTTTTCTTGGCTATAGTCAAATGACCTTGATTATATGGTAGTCTTCATTATCTAGGAAACGATATACAAATAAGACTTTGCAGCCAAGGACAAAGACAACATCAAAAGTAATAATCACAAAGCAAGACAACCCTCTTACCCCCACTAAACCCCAAAGACAGAGACACTGCTATTTTATTTGTGTTGTAGACTGTAGGAAAACGTAAGTGCAAATCAATGGAATGTGCGGCATTGAGAGTGAAAAGACAAGAGTATATTCTTTCTCTCTGTCCATAAGAACTACAAAAGCAAAATTTCAAGTGGTAATTTAAAACATATTTTCATTTTTATACAGTATCTTGATCTTACTCAAAGCACAAAAATCTCTTCTGCTACAATTCCCATTGACCAGTTATTTACTCTTCCTAACATCGAGTACTTATAAAATAAATACAACGTGTCATAGGAAAAAGTATGTGCATATAATTAAGTGTGGGGATATTTATCCAGGGCTTTTGGGCACTGGAATAGGCTGCCCAGGGAGGTGCTTGAGTCACCATCCTTGGAGGTATTTAAAAGACAGGTGGATGAGATGCTGGGGGACATGGTTTAATGGTTGATAGGAATGGTTGGACTCAATGATCCTGGACGTCTTTTCCAACCTAGTGATTCTGTGATTCTGTGAATCCCCCTTAGCACCAATCACTTCAGCCTCACTGTGCATCATCAGCTGGGGTCACAGCTGCATGGCTTTCCCCTGCCCTTTCAGTCCAAAAGATCATATCGCTTCAGTCTCTGCCCCTGCTCATCAGCATGGTATGCACATGGACACTTAATGTATGCACATATGTATATCCGCACATTCATATTGTGTAGTCAGTTTACCAGAGCCCACTTGAATATGGTGCAAAGTGAACTAAGTGAAGTAACAGTCATTCAGAGCTCTAAGACAACAAAGCATTTCATATGGAAAGGATGTCATGGAGCAAGTTTTTATGTCACTAGTATAATATTAAGAAATATTACCTTATTTCCTTAATTTGTCTTTTCCCATTGTGCCTATAGCCCAAAACTGTTACCTACTTGAGCTCAAAAAAAGTGGAGTGTTTTGATAGCCACATTAAGTTGCTTTTAATTGAGGGTTTTGGCTGTCTGTGTACATTTCTTTACAATACCTAATTTTGTGAATGTCACATAATTACTCAGGTACAATTCTTTTTTCTTGGATGTGATATTCAACTAAATCCAGATCAAAGTGGCACTGAGACACTGAGACTGCCTCAAAAATGTACATTAGTCATAAATCCATATGAACATTTATAATTACTGCAAACTTCTATTTTTTACGGGTCTTAAAAATTTAGACATGATCAGATTCTGGACTTAAACTAGCCAGTTCTGAATTATTGGAAACGTAGTCTTTCTCCTCACCAAAAATGCCACAAAATCTTGTGCAAATGCCATGGGGAAGGGCAAAAGAAGTGGGCTGACATTAGCTGAAATGGAAGCTTCAAAATTAAAATCCAATGAAGTTTTGTTAGAAGTGGCTTGGGGTTTTGGTAGCTGAACTAGCACTGTTTGTATAATATGAAAAAGTCACATTTTAAAAAATATTACTATCAAATCTGCTATTCAAAAAAAAAATTTAAATATCATTGTAATGCTTTGCAATATCAACCATTTACATGTTTTAAAAATACCACGAAAGAAGAACTAAAATGCCTTTACAAAGGCTCCAGAGCCACCTATTGAACTTTTACATACTTTTTAAGATTCTCCAGAGACAGACAACAATGCTTAAGGCTAGCTGCGTCCTTGAAAGGCACCAGAAGAAACTCCATACAACCTGATGGAGTTAGATTTATGTAAAAAAACACATCCATAGTTAATGTCTGTATAAGACAGATATGAGATGATAGCACCAAGCTTCAGGGCTTGCATAGACAGGCTTGCCCAGGTCTGAAGCTAGGGTGTAAGTTTGCCATACACAGTTGCAACCATGTGTTAACTTGGCAGTGTCAGCTCTCCTTGTATGCAGCTGGGATGGCTTTAAAGAATAAAACCTACTCCAACTACAATGTGTATTTTCAAACTCTTCATGCACCATATAAAACTTGCCTTAGACTCAGTATAAATGCAAAATAAAAGTTCAGTAGTCATCACCAATTTTTACAAATTCACTCTGTACTATGTGTACTTCAGCTTTTCCAACCAAGTAAAAAGCACTTTGGAGCTATGAATTATGATGGCAAATATCAATTACAGTTTCTTTAATTAACTTCTTCCTATTATTATTATATTTAGTTATAGACTTGATTCAGGGATTTTGGTTCTCCAGTGATACATCTGGGAACTTCAGAGGGCCTTGCCAGTTAGAGAAAGGGACATAAAGGGGAGCTCCTCAAAAGAAAGAACGTGGAAGGGACAGCTGGACCCTCATAGGATTCCTGTCTTCAATCAACAACACAATTTGGCAATGCCTAACATTTTCCCTGACTCTTTTGCCTACCACAAGGGCACAAACACATACAAGTTTGCAGGCACCCACAGATCAGAGGGCATAGAATCACAGATTATTTTAGTTGGAAGGGGATGTTAAGGATCATCCAGTTCCACCCGCTGTGCCATGGGCAGGGACACCTCCCACTAGACCAGGCTGCTCAAGGCCCCATTCAGGATAGCCTTGAACACTTCCAGGGAGGGGGCAGCCACAACTTCCCTGAACAACCTGTTCCAGTGTCTCACCACCTTCATCATGAAGAATTTCTTCCCAATGTCTAATCTAAATCTTCCACCTTCCCATTTTAAGCCACTCCCCCTCATCCTGTCACTACATGTCCTTGTAAAAAGTCCTTCTCCAGCTTTGTTGCAGGCCCCCTTCATGTACTAGAAGGCTCATATAAAGTCTCCCTGGTGCCTTCTCTTCTCCACACTGAACAACCTCAACTCTCTCAGCCTGTCTTCATAGGAAAGCTGCTCCAGCAGAATGGGGAGTAGTAAGCTGATCTCACACATTCTGGCTCTCCCAATGGTAATGCCACACCTTCCCCTAAACAAACTCATCTCTGTCTTTTGCAACTTCGTTTGTCTACCTCTAAATGGGACTTTGTCACTTCATCTGCTCCTGGGGCTTCCCTTTTTGTTTATCCTCCTGCTTAGTTCTAAAGGGTTTTATTAAATGTGTAAGAAATCATTCTATTAACCCTCTCATGTCCTCAGTCTCTCTCCTAGAGATCCATCCTGACCTATAAGATTTCCTATCCCACCTCTACAGTCCTGCTTTGCACAGCCTTTTTTTCTCTTGTCTTCCTCCTGCTGCCTACATCTTTACCTGAGTCCCTCCTTGGATTATACCCTCTGCCCTCTTCTCAGCTGTCCTACATGTATTTCCCTACACAGCAGGTTGTGTGTAGTTACACACCATAAACAATGCCAGGGTGGATGGTGTGGGGGTGCTTGCAGATGCCTAGCTGTGTTGATGATTTTGTAAATTTAGTGAATGGTTTCATAGAAATGATCCCCAGCAATGTGCTCCACAATTTGTGCTTGAACCAACCCTCTCAGCCTACAACTGCCCTTTCCTTTCAATCCTTCATGCTCTAAGTTCAAGTGACTGGGCATGGATTTTTGCTGAAGTAATCATCATTCCACACAAGCGTAGGCTCCTAAGAGATAGTACTTCTGTCCCTGAATCTCTTCCCAGCTGTTCCTTGCTGCCGTTCCTAGTGTCATAAATTCACTTCTAAATGTCACATCCTTCATTTTAGCCAGACTAAAGTATTCAAAACAAATCTGAGCATATCTAGACTATTTACTTGCTATATATAGACCAAAATAAAATCCCTAGCTACAGTATAACCTAGTGAGAACATACGGAATGCTTCATAGATCTTAGAAACAGCTTCCGGTGGAAAAGTGTGATTAATTCATAGGAAAGCTACTGTAATATGAAAGAACAATTTCTACTATGCTCCGCTACTGGATGGGATTTGGTCTGGTGGAAAACTATACTCTGACATAGGGAACATATGACATTTTTCAAAACTTTTACATATACATACATATATAAGGCATGAAGGGCAAAAAATATTAGAGGTGCTGGATTTGATTCATGACTGTGGATAAATCTTGGGGAAGATGGGGAATAACCATAATTTTGGTAATACTTCTGTTTAATATAGCAAGTCACATCTACCACAATTCAAAGTATAGGAATAATAAGATTGATGGCTTCAACCAACAATTTTCTGTTTTCTGTATTGAATCAGATCTGACTTGTTTTATCTCTGTGTGAAATAATGGCATAAAAATACAATTCTTATTGAAATAAAAAAGTTTAGTAAATATGTATGATCACATCATTATCACTTAAAATATGCTCTCTTGGCCATGGTGAAAAAACAATGGAAGGAGAGAAGAGGAGAGGAGAATAATCAGAACAGAACAGAATAATCTCAACTCCCAAGAGCTCTAAGACTGGCTGTAATCAAACTCTTGGCACAGGCGATGGAAGTACAGGAGATGGTGTGAAAAATCAGAAAAGCTTTGAAGTGCTCTTTGAAGTGCAGATTTTGAATTCCAGTACCACTGCCATGTACATGGGAATCTGCAAAAATACTGTTAAACCTTGCATAAAGTAAAACAGTATAGCCATACCAGGAGAAAATATTGATGCTGAACAACAGACCAGTCATTGAGGAAAACTTACTGTTAGCTTAAAAGCAAAATAAACAAAGCCAACTACTGCTTCACACATTCTCAGCTGTGATACGCTAATGCACAGCAAGTAGGTATGAAATGTCTGAGAGGAAATACAATATGAAGTGGATTTGATGAATTAGAGAAGCTCAGTGACAAAATTCATTTCATTAATTTCACCAGCACCCCTAAACACACTGAGCAGATCCTTAACTAATTAGCAGTAGCAGAGGTTCAGCTCCCCAGTTGTGGATATAAGGCATTTCCTAGTAATGCTTAATCTCAGTTTACTTCCTATTTTATTGTTAATAATCAGCCACAGCTGGTGGGCCACTGATAGGTGAAAAGTCAACAGATATCGCAATATGTTTGTCCTGTTTCAGGCTAATGTTTTTAGGCCGCACCTTGCAGGAACGTTATTATGGAAATTATTAAAAATCTATTTTTGCTGAAAACAATGCAAACGGAAGGAATTGAGCCTGTCAGGAGACTTATTTCCTATTCAGGCCGACAGGTAGTTGGAGAATAGCCATCTGGAGTTTAAAAATTGCCAGTCAAGCCTTTCAGAATATGTCCCTTCCTGAATTAACACACTCACTCTGGATAGCACAGCAGTGTTGTCATGGCACGACAAACAAGAAGCAACTTTCTCAGGGGGAAGGAATCAAAGGAAGTTAGTTAGCCATGAGAAAACTTGTTTGCTCTTGCAGCACTAATAGCAAAAGGCAAACACTTGGACAAGATCGATTCATCAGGAAACACTTGTGTGTTGTGGGAGCACCAAGGTACTGAGAGCAAGAAGTTGTGAAGTGAGGGCTGGGCCACCAGTACAGCTTCCTCCCCACAGCCCATCTGCTTCTCAGCCCTGTACTCCCCTACAAGCAGCCAGGTAAGCCAGTGTCCTGGCTCCCATTGCTCCTGGCAAAATGGATTGTTCCTCCTACCTACAGAGCTAGGGTGCTATATCTTCATTTCCTGAAGACTGGAAAACTATTCACCTGAAGGCAGCCCATCACCCTCAGTCCCACTGCTCCTTCTGCAAGGATTCAAGTATGGGGCCCCAGCCCTCTGGTCAAATGAGTCTAGCAAAATCACAAGCATTCAGCCTGGAAAGCAAGTGAAGGCTTCAGAGGAGACAACTCAGCAGCCTTCCAGTGCCTCCCTTGCAGCTCAACACTCTTTTGCACTTTGCTGTATTAACAGGGTTATGGTACAATTTTAGGCTTAAAGTGACATAAGAATTGTGAGCTGAAGTTCACTTTCCTGACTGATGAGGTTGGCTTGGCTTGGTTTTTTGCAGTGCTCATGCTAGCTCCCACAAAACTTGTTTTCATCCTCAGCATCTTTAACCACTTGGTTAAGTGTAACATCACACACCAAGGGTCTGTCACTAGAGCATGGTTTGGCAAATGCCTATGTTGCAAAATACTGCCCAACCTAAAAAAGCTTTTATGTAATAGTAAGGTGCCCCACTTTGCAGTCTAATCTCTTCCCTTCATATGCATTGTATGCATCACTAGTTATTAGAATATACATACCAAAAAGCTGAAGTTTGGTCAGTAGAAGCTAGAGAAGAGGCAAAAATAAAGTTAGAGCATTTTGGAAATATTACCATTGGGCAGGGCTGATAATCATGGAGGTTGGTGAATGTTTTTTCCAGCTTTCAAAATCATAACATTTTGGGAGAAGATTACCAAACTCTTCTGCTTACCAGAAACTGTTGTAAGCAGTCCATGTATTTATAGAATCATAGAATGGTTTGGATTGGAAGGGACCTTAAAGATCATCCAGTTCCAACACCTTCCACTAGACCAGGTTGCTCAAAGCATCACCTAACTCAGCCTTGAACACTTCCAGGAACGGGACATCCACAGCTTTTCTGGGTAACCTGTTCCAGTGCCTCATCACCCTAATTGTGTGTAATTTCTTCTTAGTATCTTATCTAAATCTACCTTCTTTTAGTTAATAGCCATTGCCCTTTTTCCTATCACTTGAGGAAACAAAAAAATCTGTCTTCAAAAATGTTGACCAGCTCCCTGAGAAATAGCCTACTTTCTCTCCACCAATACTTTGGGCCACATTTCAGCATCTCACTGAATCATGTGCTGAACAAGAGCAGCTGGCATTATTGAATATTAATGCGGTAAGGTAATTCCTCAGCAATCCATGACCCTTAGGGGTTTGGTTTTACTTAAGTTGTAATTTTCAAAGTTGGATGAACTTGGAGGAAAAAAAAACCACCTGGCAAACAAGTAAACTTTAAAAATTAAAGGAATTTTCCAAGTTTGCTGGATTTGCAAGCCTCGGCATACTGCTGTTTAATTATTAGTCAATGAAGGAGAGACAATTGCACACTAGAAAGTAACATTTGAGAGCTCATGAAATGTACACCCAATGTGTTTCTAATTTTTTTTAATACATGAAGGACTCAGCTGCCATGGTGATCAGCAAATAAAATAAATAATTATAACAAATATTCCATGAATCGGAGTTGTGAAATCTGTGAACAACATGTTATTTTCTCCTTCCATCCTCTTTACTCCAGTTTGGAGGAAAAAGCTAGTCAAATGTGCTGCTCTGAGGCTAAACTTTTCTGTTCCTCTTTAACTGTTCTGATATACTCTTCAAGCTGGAGGGTATGAGGTGACACAAGGTGAGATTCTGACCTCAAAATTACTTTTGGAGAACACTAGGAACCAGGCTGAGGCTTACAGAAACACAGATCCTTACCCCGAAGAGCTACACTAAGAGCTACCTACATGCTACCTGAAGTTACTTAGTCTTGCACAAAAAGTATGTTTAACTTTTATTCTTTATTTAATCACATGAAAATGCATAGCATCTGATGGACCTAAGGCTAGCCATATAATAATAAAATCAATTTTCTTCCAGTATTTGTAATGCAGAAATACCATGCTAAACCTTCCTTTTCTCCAAGGAGAACCTCCATCCTCTACTGACTGCAAGGGGGACATTAGTGACAAAAGATGAGGATAAGGCTGAGGTACTTAATTCCTTCTTTGCCTCAGTCTTTAATAATAAGGTAAAATGTTCTCTGTGTACTAAGCTGGGAGAAAACATCCATCTGCTTGAGGGTAGGGAAGCTCTGCAAAGGGATCTGAACAGACTGGATTGATGGGCTGGGGCCAACCAGATGGGGCTTAACAGCGTCAAGTGCAGAGTCCTGTACTTGGGATGTAACAAACCCATGCAGCACTACAGGCTAGAAGAGTGGCTGGAAAGCTGTCTGGCAGAGAAAGACCCTAGGGGTTGACAGCCAACTGAACTGTAGTAGTGTGCCCAGGTGGCCCAGAAGGCCAATAGCATTTTGGCTTGTATCAGAAATGCGTGGCCAGCAGGTCCAGGGAAGAGATTCTGCCCCTGTACTTGGCACTGGTGAGGATTCACCTCAAATACTATGTTCAGTTCTAGGCCCCTCTCTATAACAAAGACATTGAAGTCCTGGAGCAAGTCCAGAGAAGAGCAATGAAGCTGGGAAAGGGGATGGAGAACAAGTCTTCCAATGAGCAGCTGAGAGAACTGGGGTTGTTTAGCCTAGAGAGGAGGAAGCTAACGGGAGACCTTATCCCTGTCTACCTGAAAGAAGGTTGTATAGAGGTGGGCATTGGACTTCTTTATTGAAAGGTTTATCAAGCACTGGAACAGGCTGCCCGGGGAGGTGATTGAGACACCATCCCTGGAGGTATTTAAAAAACAGGCAGATGAAGTGCTTAGGGACATGATTTAGTAGCAGACAGTTACAGTTGTACTTGATGATCTCAAAGGTCTTTTCCAACCTGTGAATTCTATGATTCTATGATTTCTGATGCCTCATTGGTTTTCACATGTGGAGTTTATACCTGGGTTATTTCAAATTAGGTATTGTTTTTTTAAAAAACCTTTTCTTCACCCCAGTTGAATGCTCATATTCATTGCTTGAATGACATGTTTTATACTCAGCCTGGAATTCTTGGCAAACCATATACTCAGGATCTACCAAAAATATTATATCCTTATGGAGATAGTAAATTCCTTTGAGATTTTTCTGTAAAGATAGATGAATACCATAATCATTCACCTCAATTACACCTGCTATGCCATTTGAACTTTGATTTTGAAAGGTGATTTTATTCTTTTTAATCATTATTAAGAACATATGTATTTCCTTCCAAGGTTGTTTTACAAAAGCATTGGAGGCATATGAGAAAAATTCCCCTGAGGCCTCAGGCACATTGAACTGTCCTGAAAATGTAAAGTGATGAGAGATTGATGCATGGGCTACCTGTCCAGGAATTCAGTAGTATTGGATCGGATTTTGCTTGGTTTCTCTTTCTCTTTATTTTACTGAAATTATACATCACTCGCATGCATGTAAATGCACACACACACACACACAAAGTGCTCCAATGTACTGGATAATGTTAGACATGATCTGGCTGCACTTTAGTTACAGACGGAAAAAAGAATTTCCACACCTTCATATATATTTTAGAGAGTGCAATTTCTGTTTTAGCTATAGGGCTATAGCTATTTGTGTCTTAAATATTACATCTGGTCAATGTCCCCTCCAAAGCAAACTAGGTGAAAGGAATGAGTAGTTACCACTGGAATTATAATTGTCTCTAAAGCATAGAGCCAAGACAGGCAATTCCAATGAGATTCTTTGATTTTAAAAAATAAATAAATAACAATCATTCTATTTATCTTCCCTTGTTATCTCTTGGAAAACATCTGCTAAATGCCACTGATATTTTTCCTAGGGATGTGATCAACAAAGTATATAAAACTACACAAATTTCAAAGTGAAGTCAGCTAGTATTCCAGAATTTCTGGTTTTGAAATTCAGAATTGAGACTGTAGCTACTTCTGGCTATTGGTTCAAAATCAAGAACAAGAATACCTCTTCTCCTTCCAGCAATAGAAATTATTAAGGCCAGAAGACAAACAGTTACAAGCCTTTAGTCTGACCTCCTGCATAACACCCATTTTTGAATCTCACTTTGTGATTCTTGCAAATTCATAACTCTAAGATGGCTTCTATCATAGTTTTAGAAAGATGTTCACTTTTTGACTAAAGACTTCAAGGGATGGAGAACCCATCAAATCCTCATTGTAATTTGTTCCAGTGGATAATTACCCTTGCCTTTAAAAATGTGTTTCTTATTTCCTCTCTGTATTAATACAGCTTCAGCTTCCAGCCACTAGATTTCTGTTTTTTCCCCTTATCTTTCAGAATTAAAAAACATTGATCGACATAGGTAATTACACAGAGTAATTAAATTTTTACTTGAAGACCAAAAAATTGAGGGTCTTTCCTACCTCAGAAGCAAGGGCTACCCCAGTAACAGGAAGGATTAAATACTGAGTGGAATTACTGTAAAGCAGTAACGATCAGACTTTTCTCTCAAGAGAAAAGTACAGACAGAAACAAGTCATCCAATCCATAAGGATCTATATTAAAATTAACATGTTTATTAAGCCTTACTTTGCACTTTATTTCCACATGCCCCACTGTTTCACAAAATAGATTTGTCACAGATGGGACTGTCAGCCTTGGTTCCAAATTTTCTGCATTTAAGTCAGGCTCCAAATATCACTCTAAAGGAATATTTAGGTCAACAGCATATTATCTTGACTTCCTCACTTCAAAATGAGAGAAATTACCACACTAGACACTGTAGCTTCTTCAGGTGACATTTACCTGAAGCCAGACTAAACCTTAGGGGACAATTCCAGTGCTGCCTTGAACCCTATATCACTCAGTCGAATGAGGTTGCACAGGTTGCACATAAGTACAAAACATGGCCTATAGGCACTGAACTTATACAGTAAGCAAGGAAACAGAAAGAACAGCACCTTTAGCAAATTAGATTTTGGCCTGACTAAACATTTATAGTAAAATTAATGAATGGCATTCCATTTTTCAGCTTAAATGATCTTTGCAACTGTCATGGTAAAACCACATGTTCTGTAGTCTACAATCCTTTTTTTTGGCACAGCTGAAACGTTTAGCATAGCTTACTGATTTATTGTCTTGATGATCTTTTCTTTTGCCTTAGCAGTTCAAGATGTCTCTTGTGGCATTGCTCTTGTTAACCTGATACCTGAGTAGAATTTATTCCTCTTTAACCACTACCAAAACCCAATGATATCAGCAATAATTTAATTGTTAGTAACATACACATAAGCCATGCACACCAGATCAAGTGACATTCACATGAAAAGTTAGCCCTGAAACTAGGTCCCTAAATCCCCATGTAATTATAGCTATCAATGTTTAGTGTATATGTATCCACCATCTCCTATACAAAAAATTTCAGTGTTCAGTTGGATCTTTTGCATGCAGATTTGCAGCTCCTGTTTGGTAAGGACCAAGTTTGGATACTGTGTGCAGGAACCCCAAGGTATTTGGCTGAACAGAACATAGTGGATTTTTTTCTGCTGATTACTTTATTGAATTTAAAGAGCATACCCACTGTCTGAACATCACTGGTTATTTGGATAGAGTGTATTTATTGCAGATGAATTTCTTTTTATTCCTAGTTAAGTTTGTCTTTGTTAGCAGTGCCAGATTTGCCTGCTAATACACAAAAACATCACAGCCTTACTGAGTGTGGATCAAAACCAGATCCTGGTACTTCCTTTTGTCATTAAGTTCAACTACTAGCAAAATGTATCTAGTAAACCACCAATAGATTCAAGAAATGTACAGTTATAAAATCATTAATTGGCTTTCATTCTCCTTGCAGCATTTGCCTACAAAGGCAACTTCCTACAAAAATTGTATGATCTTTTGAAAACCAAACATGTAGAGACATTAGACTGGATCCAAACACAAAAGGATTCACTCATTTGCATTGTTTGCTTCTGTCTGCCTGACATACCTCAACACACTGCTGTTACTTTCTGTGCTACAAACTGACATCACAGTGCACTTTCAGTGTCTCAGCTTTTCTGCAAGATCGGAATACAAACCATCTGCTTTTCAGAAAAAAAGGCAAGGGCTCTGCGTAGTATCACTTCCCTGTGGACAATCAGGTTCGTGCCCATTTACTGAAGGGGCAGGAGGGAAACCTATGCTCCTGCCTTGAGCCCTTGCATGGCATGCTGCAGCCTGGAAGTTTTACAGCTCCATCCTGAACTGCTGACAAGAAGAGTTTACAACAAAAAAATCTCACCAGACCCTTAACTGTAGCGACGCCACTACAATATTTATAAGTACATTATACTCTTTCTAAACATATGCGCTTATTACTTATGTCTCTGCTTCTGCCTCTCTTCTGGGGGACTTTTCTGTATAAACAAAAGAGATTCTCTTGCTTATACTTCGAAAACCTAATTGCTTTGTGTCTCTAGCTGTTATGCAAAATCCCAAACAGCCAAGATATTCTTTCAGTGCATTTACACAGCAGTGAGTCTCTACCAAAAAAACATAAACTTCCTTTTCCACTTTGCTCTTCTTTGCTTTCATAAATCTGCCCATTTCACTCATGTTTGGATAAGATTATTCTTTTTTTACAAAAAGTAAAAATAAAAAATGCAAGTCTGAGGTGGACAGGCCATCAGTTACAGAATCCAGCCTTACAAGAGCTGACAATTCTGTCTGTTTAAGTAAACAGAGCAACAGAAAAGATACATAAACAAAAAGACCACTTGCAGAGCTGACAGCTTATCTGCTCCAGCAAAAGCAGGTTCCCAGGGAAAGTGATTGCTTAATAGTGATAGGGAGTGACAGGGATTTCCTAGCATCTCAAAGCAGTTTTTTCCTGGGCACAGGTATGCCCATTTCTGCTGATGGGTTAGACAGATGTGGCCTGCAGGTGAGAAACTGCTCAAAATTATCTAACTCAAAGCAGCGCAGATCCCCTTGCATAAGTACTTAGCTGGATTCAAAGTCTTTGGAGCCTTTAATGAACACAGACCAGGATGTTTTTAGCTGCATTTGGGTTGGGTTTGCATCAATCTGAACAGGTTTGGAAATCAAAGTTAAACTGAGGAACAGTCTGGCTTCAAGCGAGCTTAAATCAAAAGGAAATAGCATTCAAAACTGAAATAGTAGAATTTTACTGATATCATCTTTCTTGTAAGATTTTTTCCACACTTCAAACACATTTCAGAAATTAAACTACTTGGAATTATGGTATGTATATAGCCTGTAAAAAGCAGGTGTTTGGGGGAAAAAAGACATTTAAGTAAGAAAGTAGTACCTACAGTACAATATGAAAGTATGCAGGAACTGTGTAAGTCAGGTAAATGACTCCTGCATAGGATTTTGTAGAAAACAGCTTCTCAGGTCTGCCTGATGCTGATGCACTCTCTCTTATCAGGAGACAGATCAGGAAAATAGTGTACTGGTCAGCATTTTTTTGTCTACAGTTCTTCTGCAGTCATAAACAGGTCATAAAAAAAAAGTGAAACAACTTTTTCAAAGAAGCTACTCTCACATAATAAAAGCTCTCTGAACATTTTCTTTCCTGTTGCACTTTATTCTTTCTGAGCTTTTGTTGTCTTAAATAAAGACCTTATTTTTGACAAGCTCTTCTTTCTACAGATATATGGCATGCGATAAGCCTGCAGAAACACTGGGGAAATAGACACATAAGCTATGCTTAAATTATTTGATGATTTGTCTTAGTTATTGATCTGATCATAACAGTGAGAAAATGATCGGATGTTGAATAAATGTCTATGTTTCTAACACTGATAATTCTGAGGATGTGATGAAAATGTTACTTATAGGGGAAAAAAAAATCATGAAGACCAAGTGTAATCCATATGATGGAGTAATTGTATTAAAATTGTCCTGTAAATATAGATGAGATGTGATTCCTCTCAAAATATTTGCATTAAATTCTAGGGAGTGACCTAAGAGGAACCTACCACATAACACCTCAGAAAGTCACTAAAGCTGAAACCTGGCATTGATAGTAACCTTCAGCCTGTTTTATTATCTGAGATGTTTCTGATCATTCCTAATTCTTCTGAATTTGAGAACCTCAAATAGGAATTAAAGACTGCACTAACATGATAAGGCATAGATATAAAGTCTAATAAATTGTTTCATTTTCCTCTTATTTTTGGCATGGATTGTGTCAGAGCTTTTTAGCCTTGGATGACCTGTATCCTGACAGCCAAAATCAGGAAGTCAGGAAATTCAGAGACTATTAAGAAAAAGGAGACCAAGGGGAAAAAATGTACAAATAGGTTTGATGACAAGGAACAAATTTCATTAGAAAGAAACCCACATGAGGAAAACCAGTTTTTAGTTTGCTCTTTTAATGGACAAAGTCAGCAATATAAAACAACCAGGTCATCCATCTATTACTGCAGGAAAACCACTGGAGCCTTCAATATCATAGTGTCAGCTGCTTTTCTATAGCCTGACCTCATGAGCTAAGAAACATGAACTCTGCTTAAAAAAGATTCCTCTGGGTTCAGTAAAACTGCCTCCTGTTTTTAAGTTTTTGGGGGGTTGAGGGGAGGATTGTGACACCTGCAGTCTGATAGAGCTGATATTGCTCAAACTTTGCAAATTAATTCAGGCTGCTTGCTTTGGGGTTTTTTTTCTTGTCATGCTTAAGTGGTTGATATTAGCCTTTGAAAACAGGAAACAAGTGTTATATTTTTAAAGGAATAATCTGGCAATCAAGCCATTAAGAACAAGAAATTAAGGGTGGGCTTTTGAGGGTGGGGTTTTTCTTAGTCATAAATTCAAAACTGAATAGAACTTTCCTCAACTAACCCCTGACTCTGCTTAGAGGAGTAAGGAAGTGGAGGAGGAGCATGACTGAAATGGCCCAAACCAGACAATAATAAAAGAAAAACAATGCTATTCTCTGGAGAAAAGAGTGTCCTGATGAAAAATCATTTTATTCTCAGTTAGAATAAATTTTGAAAGAAAGAAACCACAAAAAGATAATTTTCAAAGGAACTGCTCTCATAAAAATTTGATGCATGTATCATGGGGATAACTTTAAAAAGGAAGCAATAACTTAAACACTATTCCCATTCCCAGAATCTTTGCTGCAAATTTGTAACAGAATAATCAAATGCAGGGGTGTTTAGAAAAGCAGTTAAATTCACCTGAAAGTAATTCAAACAGGTTTTGGTTTCCCTCCTTTGCTAATTTATTTTGAGTAGCAGATAAAATGCATTTAATTACAAGGAGTTCTAAGATTTTACGTTAAACTTAGTAAACAAGAGTGCTGGGGGAAAACTGAATTGAAGATTTGCTTTGCCTTCCCAGTACCTAGGATGTAATGCTTGTACTGCTTGTACAGCCCATGAGTCAAATCTTGACCTCAGATACATCTGTAATTGAAAGATGAGTGGGAACTGTAGGTGCATAGCTAACTAATAAGTTTGATCCTAGGTGTTAGAAGATGAAGTAAAGTTCAAGCAAATCTCACTCTTGAGAAACAGAACCCAAAGTTTTTGAGAAACAACATGACAGATATATGCAGCAAGCTACATAAATCCATGACTTGGCTTGTCATCAATGGCATTATTCAGAGTTCCTGGGCAATACAGCCATCCGCTGTCTTATGCTTTGAACTTGAAGAACCCAATTTTATTCCCATAACTGAAAGGTTTGAATTTGGGTTTCCTTTAATGCTTATTTGCTGATGGACAGAAGCTGCCTTTAAATTCCTGCCTCTGTTCTGGCACTACTCACCTGATCCAGCATACTTTCACACACAGTGTCTCTTCAGTATTATTTGGCAGGCATTTCCTCCCACACCACTGGTACAAGAACAGACCACATGAAAATGGAATGAGTCCTAAGACACTATTTCCCCTCCCCATCCTGGATGTTTACAAGCATTTTTTGCTGTCAAAACAATATTCGCACAAACCAGTGACTGTGCTGGGGTATTTCAGTCTAAGCATGTGGCTAGATATATAGAGAAACACTCAGAAAACAACTTTCTTAAACAAATAAACAGCTCAGTTCTTGAACTTTATGCTCACAGTAATCCCTGTCATCATTAATCACACTCAGTGTTTGACTTAGTGGGGAACCGGGAAGGAGGGTAGAAAAATTCATAACCCTGTATTCAAACCACCTGAGAAACATTTTCTTAAGCATGGAATATATAATGGGCCTGATCCAGCTGCTGAGGAGCACTGATCTTGTGAGAATATAGACTTGATATCTTTAGCGTGAGTGTTAGAATAAGAACACGGAGGACATTCGTAGGTAATTAATGAAAGTCCCAAAGTCCCTTATGAGCAGACTCCACAGACCAACACAGTGTCTGTGGCTGTATATTGGCTGTTCAGAATCTGTTTCTGTTTAACAAATGATAAAAACACAATCCAGCTCCTAAAAAAGATAGTTTCTGCAGTAAGAAGATGGCTAGGGAATAGGATCTCTTCAGAAGCCTTGAAGAGAAGTCAGTTAAAGAGCTCACAGACTAATCTTAGGTGCAGTACCCTTACTTCTCCTAAAATGAGTCCTTCATCTTTTGTCACAAATCCAGTTGGAGAAGCTAAGGTAGTCTGTTGTCAATATATATTTTTCTCACGATTCTTCAATGACACCAGAACATTTTTGGTTACTACACAAGTTATTAGAGTCATCCACATTATTTTCCTTGGGAAGTGTGAGTACAAGAAGATGTCTGCTGGAGAGGTTGAGTGGGGAAAGAAGTGTGGGTAAGAAAAACTGGTTATTGCTGCTAGCAAAACTTGCTTCTTTTTCTCCTCGTTGTCAAATAGCCTTGTTCAGCTGATGAAAACCAGCTGGACCCTCAGACACTTGATGAAGCAATAAGGTCCACATGCAGAAGGCCAACATGAAGCAAAGGTGCTAATTTAAAAAAAAAAGCTCCACCTGCATACTATAACTTCTGAACCTTCATTTTCCCAGGAAAACTATATTTTAAGCAACCTGTCCCACTCGTTGTTTTATGAGGGAGAATTTTAAGGCAGCTTATGACCCAGAGTTACAGAAAAAAAATGACACAACCATGTTTGCAAATTGAACTGATTTAAGAATCAAACAGCTTCTAGATAGAGAGATTAGCTGACATTTAGTGTAGGACCAGTCACGTCCCTCATTATAGCCTCAGCCTGGACAGAAATAGATCCTGAAAATCTTTATTCTCCTGTAAACAAAACTGCCAGAGTCCCATAGCCTCAGCAGATGGGCCTGATTCCCAGCTGCTGTAAATCAGCTGTGGATGACTATGGACTATTTTATCTGCTAACTTACTCCTGCCAATGGAGCTTATTATGCTGATGATTTGCAAGGATTGACTTGTTTGCTTTCTTTTACAAACAACACATGCTTATTGAGGAAGCTACAGAAGCCAGGAATTGACAGCCCTCCTCTCTCCATCCATACTTTTACATCCCATGATGCCACCATAACATAATTAAACCTTGAATTGAATGATGTTCTGTTGGCTCCTGCTCACACCGTCTTCCTTGTGCTGGCCTCTTTCCACACTCCCATTTCACACTAGAAGGATAAGATGTCATCCAGAGAGACTTGGGCTAGCTGGAGAAGTGGGTTTGTGTGAACCTCATGAGGTTCAAAAAAAGCCAAGTGCAAGGTCTCGCACCTGGGTCCGGGCAATCCATGGTTTCAATACAGATTGGGGGACAACTTGAATGGGACTAGCCCTGCCAAGAAGGAGATGCTCATTGATGAGAAGCTTGACATGAGCTGACAATGCGTGCTCACAGCACAAAAGGCAAACCATATCCTGGGCTGTATCAAAAGAAGCATGGCCAAGGACATGATTCTGACACTCCACTCTTGTGAGACCCCACCTGGAGTATTGTGTCCAGTTCTGGAATCCCCAGCATAAAAAGGATATGGAATTGTTAGAAAGGGTCCAGAGGAGGGCTACAAAGATGATTAGATGGAGCACCTCTGCTGTGAGGACAGGCTGAGAGAGTTGGGGTTGTTCCATCTGGAGAAGGCTCTGAGGAAACCTTACAGCTGCCTTCCAGTACCTAAAGAGGCCATACAAGAGGCATGCAGAGGGACTTTTTACAAGGGCACGTAGTGATAGGATGAGGGGGAATGGCTATAAATTGGAGGAGGAAAGACTTAGACTAGACATTAGGAAGAAGTTCTTCACAATGAAGGTAGTGAGACACCAGAACAAGTTGCCCAGGGAAGCTGTGGATACCACATCCCTGGAGGTGTTCAAGGCCAGGCTGGATGGGGCCTTGAGTGACCTGGTTTAGTGGGAAGTGTCCCTGGGTTGGAACTAGATGATCTTTAAAGTCCATTCCAACCCAAACCATTCTATGATTCTATTATTTCCTTTCTTCTACTGCCTTCTTTTGCCCATCTTGAGTTTTGTTTCAGGACAAACTTCCACCTTCCTTTATAATTTAATGTTTCTTCTCAGAAGTCCATACACCACAAGCACCTGGATGTGTCTGGAGCAGGCACATAGGTAAAGGCATGGGGCCAGCTGAATGTGGATAGGACCCAGTCTCCAGGGCACAGCCTGGAGGCAAGTTAGGCTTGACTCCGGCCAGTTAGCAATCAGCAGCATCACAATGCTGTTCTGTTTCTGACACACTTTCATTCAGCAGCTCTACATGATGGGGAAGGCATCAGAGAAAACATGTTCATGGGATGTGTCTGTCTAAAATCAGCAGAGCAGCGCTTTCCTCATCGGCTTGTACCCAGTTTCCTGTTTGGAGGCACGATTCCCTGTCTGCTCTTTAATCCCAGTTTGGCTCTAAAATTACAAAATACATTTTTGGCACTGTCTTTCTACGATTCCTAGCAAACAAAACTCATTTTTGGGAAGATGCCAAATTCTAATATAGCTCTTCAGGAGAAATATTTTCTAATTATAGCTGCTATGACCATTTACTCCATTTAAGCACTGGTGTTGGAGAGAGATGTTGTGAGAGAAATTGATACACACTTTTCTGGCAATTATTTGTTAGTACTGTTTTCACCAAAAAGACTACCATCCTGTGGGATGGCAGGACCCCTGGACGAGATTAGACATGAGGCCCCAGATGAGCTTAAACAACTCTTGAATTTCACTGAGAATTACGCCCTTTCACAACTGGAATGACTATAATAGACTCGGAAGTAACAAGTGCTGCCAAATAATTTCTCAGGTATTACTAACTTGGAGATAAATCTATAATGTAATATTTTAAGCCTAAGGAATTTTATGGAGTAGATCTCTTCAGAGTCTGCATTATGCTGGTATGAAGCCTCTGAAACTAGAATAAGACATAAGATTTTAAGGAAAGTAAAGTTTAACAATTACAGTGATATTTGTGATACAATCCTAATAATTTGGGGTATGAGAAACTATATAGTACTAGAACGCTACTCCATGTTGATTCTATGATTCTGTGGTTTCCACCCGTGCCAGAAATTTTATCTGCTTGGTACTATTTTCAGCTTAAAGAATGGGAATCATAGAATCATAGAATCACCAGGTTGGAAGAGACTCACCAGATCATCGAGTCCACCCATTCCCACCAATCTCTAAACCATGCCCCTCAGCACCTCATCCACCAACACCTTAAACAACTCCAGGACAGGTGAGTCAACCACCTCCCTAGGCAGCCTGTTCAAGTGCCTAATGACCCTTTCTGTGAAGAATTTTTTCCTTATGTCGAGCCTGAACCTCCCCTGGCAGAGCTTGGGGCCATTTCCTCTTGTCCTGTCCCCTGTCATTTAGGAGAAGAGCCCACCTCCCTCCTCTCCACAACCTCCCTTCAGGTAGTTGTAGAGAGCAATAAGGTCTCCCCTCAGCCTCCTCTTCCCCAGGCTAAACAACCCCAGCTCTCTCAGTCTCTCCTCGTAAGAGTTGTTCTCCAGCCCCTTCACCAGCTTTGTCGCTCTTCTCTGGACTCACTCCAGAGCCTCAGCATCCTTCTTGTGGTGAGGGGCCCAGAACTGAACACAGGATTCAAGGTGCGGAGAGGAGGTCTTCCTTTCATTTAATATATTTGGGTTTTAAAGCAGAATTTCCTCTGATTTCTCTGAATGTATGGACAAGATCATTCTGCAAAATGAATGTAAGAAATAGCAATGGACATGCCCAGATCCAGTGTATGGCTCCCTCAGTGTATATACACAAAAAAGATCTCACAAGTCTTAAGTGGGCTCAAGATTAGCAGTTTCTCCATTTCATAGGTTTGCAAAATCCATTGCATATTCTGAATTTAGCTGCAATCCACTTGTTGCTTTTTAATTGATTAGCAAGATCTCACAGGATTTCTCAGAAGCATAGCAGTGATAAACAGATCTCAGATTAGGAGGTATTCTGTTAAAACATTTAGAAAGTAAATGTTTCATGGCCTAATTTCCTCATGTTGCAAATAATGTTTAGGGCATAAAGTGAATAAAATCTAAAGACAGCCAAGACATGCGATTCTTACTTTCTCTCTATCAGAAAATACTAGGAGACCAATTTCTGTTGATTTTCACTTCACATCCACACTGTTTCTTTGTAGTACACTCTCTCCTAGGTGAGATCTAATAGATGTATTGTTGCATAGATATACCTATTTTCTGACAAATACACAAATATTCTACCTAGATAGCCAAAGGTAAACATTTACCTTACTCCTGTAAAAATCAGACTATTAATTCCTACAAATACATCCAGCATGAGCTTCAAATAAAACAAGAAGTTGTTAGCAAAGGTTTGGATAATTTCCATGTTAAAAATGGGGCTAATCCTCTCATATGCTAGACCAAGTAAGATTATGAGATGCATAAAATTTTGAAATACATCATAAATTGACTACTTAAATCTTGGGAACCACTGACAGACGTCATTGGAAAGATGTATCTGAGGTTAGTCAAAAGGAGACAGAGAAAGGATGACAACAGTGTCCATCTTTTAAAAAGAGGCAGAAGAGGAAAGAGAAAATTTTTACACTACAACTCCAGGTTGCTGGAGAAATACTATGACAAATAATCAACAAACCATCTGCAAATACCCAGAAAATAAACAATGCAATAAACATGAACAAGTTAACACTTGCCAGAGCAAACTGTGCAAAACCAAAGTAATTCCTACAACCACATTACAGAACTTGTGAATAAAGAAGTCATAGTTGCTATATAGCACATCTTAAGAAATGTAGCAGATAGTATGACATTATGTGTTATGGGGAAATTTCTGGAAGGGTGGATTAGGTCAAAGGAAAATTCTCTCTTCAAGAGGGACCAATCAATGTTTAAAGGGTCTTTCATACACCAAGTATTACTCAGTATTTTCACTGATCATCCAGGAAAGAAGAAAAAAAGTATTTATCAAATATCAAACCCAACTTATTCATAAAATTTGAAGATGACACCAAGTAAGGAAAACTCTTGATACATTAGAGGACACCATAATCCATCTACACTGCTCCTAAAATCAGAAAGCCATAGGGAAGTGTCCGTAAAGGAGCGTACTATTTATTCCCTCTGTACAGGAATAGAAATCTCTTCATGAACAGAAAGACACCAGGTGCCTCAGAAGCATTTATGTGGAAAAGAACTAGAGGTTATGTAGTGGATCATAGGGTGGATGATGCTGTTGTTCCAATGAAATGCGGAAGTAGCCTGCAAAAGGAGATACACGGTCTGCAAGCAGTAGGACTTGCTTTCTTCCGTTTTCAGAGCTTGCAAGACCCTGGCTATCATAACTAAGTAAAAATGTGGGGCGCTGAAGACTCCACAGAAAAACTACATTTTGAAAGTCTAGAAAACATCCCTTAGGGGGAAGATGGGAAGATTTGGGGTTGTTTCCTTACTGAAAAAGAGGATGGAGGGGACATGGTAATTGTCTTAAAATATGCAAATAAAGCAGCAAATAGAAAGAACATGATTTCTGTGCTCTTGGTATATAGGTCTTAATTAATGGAAAGATTTAGATACAGTATTAGCAAAGGCTTCCTGATAATATGAACAATGGAGCTCTGGAGCAAACACGTGAGGAGACTGGGGTGTTCATCATGAAACATTTTTTTTAAAGTCATCAAAAATGTGTAAAGCACAATATAAACATGCTGACGCTGTCTTTCCTTGTCAATCATTTTTAAGTCCTCTTTATTCCTGTCATCCTTAGACCACAGTCCACAGAAAACTGATTGGCTCTGAGGCCATAGTCTCTAGAACCCTATGAAACAGTGCATCTTTGTAGTACAGTTGTCAAATAAAAGTTTAATGGTAAGGGCAGACAGCAGTCCACACAAAAAAAAAAAAGAGAGGTTTGGCACTGGCCAGTTAGCTGAAAAAGCTTGGAAATACTGGCACAGGCCCTACCTCAAAGTCTGAACTCATTTTACATCTCACCTTTATTAAGACACAATCTCACTAAACTATGACCAAAAAAAACCACCCCAAACAAAACATGTACACATACACACACACCCCACACCACTTTTTCTTTTTTTAAACTCATGGAAACCAGGAAATTCTCCCACTTTTGCCAGTGGTACAGGGCTACATTTTTTTTTTTCACACAAGTGAGGTGGAGTAACTTTAACCACCCAAGATGTATAATTATCACCCTGAAATGCACTGCCTGGAATGTATTATTGCTGTCATGAAATGGAATTTATACACAGTAAGGAAACAGTTAGCCTCACAGATTTACCAGACATTATCGACAGAGCTGTGACATCAAGGGCAGCCAATCCAACAGCTCCAAGCAAGCTCAGCGCTCAGGAACCATTTTATGCTTCTAAGTACTCATTACCAATAAAACAAATGTTATGACCATGTATTTTTAGGTAGTCTAGTTGATTTGTCAGCCAGTCTTTTGTAGACTGAAGAGGTCTCACATACAATATAGCTCACTCAAGACAAGGTGTTTTCTTTCACAGCTTTGGTTCTGTGCTTCAGGAGCTGCTTTACAGCAGTATTGCTGAAGCAGAAGGTCACATGCAGACTAAACCCACTGCAAACAGTAATTTCTGCTGATGGAGAATGAATCCTCACACCATTTTGGCATTTATGGGTATCAAACTGGAGCTGTACTCAAGACGAGGAAAGAACTGCTGGATATTCCTGATGCAGGCAAGCAGGCAGTGGTTGCACATGTCTCTGTAACACCCACCCTGGTCCAATGTGGACACTCTGAGCAGTACCTCAGAAAGTCTTCAGCTCACCAGCACCAGACAGAGCTCACCACACATTAGGATCTGGCTAGGTTTTAGAACCATGACACATTTTGGCAGGTTGGCATCCGGCAGTTCAAATGCACCTGCTTACAATTAGTTACAAGAAATTCCACATAAAATACCTCATTGCTTGGATCAGGGTACCTTGTTTTCATACTCATTTTTTAACTCTTTCAGTGTCCACGTTTTATTAAAAGTTAGCCACAGAGGCTTCTTTTAACTTTCCTTGACCTTTTCATTGTTAGGGTTTCCCTTATAAAAGTTCAAGTTAAGGACTTTATACTGACAACAAAAGAAAAAAGCCCATAAACAGCAGAGCAGGAGACTGAACTGGATTGTCTGGGGGCAACTAAAGTAAACATAACTCACTGAACATTCTCTGTGATTCTGAGTAGAAATGGATTAACTCCTAATATGGAGTTAATACTCTTCCAAAATACACAATAGCATTTCCTTTTACAACTAATTATGACAAAAAAACAACTGTGTTTGGAAAGGAAATGAAGAAACACCAGAAATCACCTGGTCACTCAATACACATGCATTATTCAGCTATAAACTTCCATTTTTGGATACCACATTGTGCCGCTACACTGGTATTTTTAATGCCTCACTATATTAACTTTAAGAGGGACAGATTGCCTGGTTTATATACTATGTGGGGAATAGAGATTTTTACTGGGACAAAATAATGAACTACCAAACAAGTATGCTCTAAATGTAGCTAATAAACAGTCACAAAATTCTGTTAACTCCAAAAGCCTGAAGCAAAAATTTATTTATTTTGGGAAAATAAGAAGTAAATTAATTTGGGATAGGATGCACCTGGAGGAAGCTAGATCTAACTACTGGCCCAAACCAAACATGAAGGATGCCTGGATCCAGTTCTATATTCATATTCTGTCTTGCTTCTATCTCTATTAAGATGATGGAATGTGAAAGCCAACTCCAGACCCAAAAATACAGAATAATTCAAGGATTAATATAAACCCTTTTTCCTCTTCAATGAAACATAGAGCATCCTTGTGGTCAATATGTCACAAAGTTGATGCAAACATAAGCATACAAAATTTAACTCTCTTCATGCATGTTCTATTTATTTTGACAAAACTAACTTCACATCCTTAACTGCATTATTCTCTCAAGTGAAAGAGTAATGTTCAATAATATCACTGCCCTATATATATATATAGCAACAAGAGACATAAAAGATTGAGTACTAGACTTTCAAATAACCTTTCTACCCTGATTAAAAGTGAGTAAAGAGATTTGCCATCACAAAAGCATTTGTGCATCTCCTATTCTTCTATTCTTCATTTAAACCTTCAGTTAATTTGAAAAAATATCTGACATTTAGACTGAATGAGTATTTAGAATTCAATATGTTGACATTGAAATTGACTCTTTCTTGTAAAACCACAGGATTAAATCCAAACCATATTGCAATTTTTTTTTTCTTTTCTTTTTGGCTTGTTTTTTTTTTTAATCATTAAGATCAAAATAATGTAGTATGTTTATCCTCCCCAACTCTAGCTGGCAACCCTCCTGCTTCCTTTCTCCAGCTGAAGGGGAAGGTAAGAGGATGCTTTGCATTGTCTTGCAGGGGACATTTGTCTCATTGAAGAAAAAAATGCCTTCCTACAGACTACAAAAAAAGTCTCAATAGGCAGGATATACAGCACACTCCATGTAAGCTTCATTTTGATGTAATTAAGTGAGACTCACAAAGCACATCACTTTATGTGCTACTAAGTTTACTCAGCCATATTCGAAGAGATAAGCCCTGCTGGGGCCAGAGAGCAAGAAAAAGCGTGAATATTGCAGATTTCCGAGTGCAAAACTACCTGGTAGGTTTTGGATGCTTAAACCAAATTGTCACATAAAAAGGTACAGGGTGTTTTAGGCCATATGGATCTCAATAGCAACAGTGTTAGAGAAGTTATCTGGTACACATGGATAGGTTTTGATACATATATAGAGGAACACATAAGGAAGACTGGAAAAAGACAGAGGTCTATTTTAATCTTAGGCAGTTAGTAACATAGTTAATCCAGAATCTCTAACACTTCAGAAAACTTCCAATCTAGAAAAAAACCCTAATAATCACCACTGCAGTGTACCAGGGGAAGGGAACAGGAAAATTCCTGTAAACAACTTAAATCAGTACAAAGTTGTATCAAAGCAATACAATCAAAGGGGGTTTTTTTATATCTAGTCCACAGAAGCCACATGCTCTTAAAGTACGTGTGTGTGTGTGTGTGAACACATATGTATATACACATATATGTAACACTCAACCAAGTCAGTGGGACTGTGTGGCCTTATAAAAGGGGCACAGGCTTCTGACTTGAAGCACTTTTGCGTGGAAATTACTGAGAATTTATCTTGTCAATGGCCTCTTAGGGTGCCTCTGTCTCTCATTTAATAGTTTAGGTAGAGCAATTAAAAAGCTCTGTGATATTTTTAAAAACTTTTACATTAAGCAGGGCTCAACAAGACGTTTGCTACTCCAGCAAAGATTTATATCAACAAAAACTAACTTCAGTCTTCAATATAAGCCAAATCTCACTGAACTTAGTTGAGTTTAGGGAATTCAGTATCAAATTCATGTGAATTTCATGGCTGAAAGGATAGAATCTCTAACTTACGTTTGTCTCTGTATAATTTTTGTTGACTTGACATAGTAACATTGCTTTCTAACATATTATTATTTCCCCAAAGCTTGAAATTCTAGTGAAATCTGTAACAGCATCTTAGTCCAACAGCTTTCTGATTGCTCTATCTTCATATAATCATTTCCCTGAGTTCTATGCTTCTTTGTCAGCTCTTTCTCATTACAGAGCTTTCCCTACCTCATTATTCAATAACATATCCTATATTGTCTTTCAACACAGAGCCCCCAATATCCCTAATTTCAAGTCTCAGTAGGACCACATGACTCATTGTTATACTCCCTCTCCAGAAACTGTGAGTTTCCCAGGTGCATTTTATAAGGGAGAAAACAAATGGTTGCTTAGGCAAAAATATCTTTCAGGTGAATGCACAGTGAAGCAGCAGACAAGCAGTATGGAGGAACCAGATTTACCTTTCCCATTGTTTACTTATTCCCAAACCTAATTCATTTCATGGGCTGTATTACCAGTTTCTACAGTTCTTGGTTTCCATAGCTGGCCTCTGCCTTCCTGTATCCTCTTCCCTCTTAAACTTAGCATGCTTAGGAGAAGGAAATCACCCTAGAGAAATTCCTAGGGGAAAGTCTTTATGCAGCTACACAGTACCTAGAGAGAAGCCTGTTCACTCATCTTATTGACAAGTAGAGACCTTGCCAAGCTATAAAGAGCAGGGGTGTTACTGTTTGGTTATGGACAGCTGCTTTACACTGTTAAAAAAAAAAAATCAGTTTTGCTGAATAGTTGAATTTTGACTGGGTTTTTTTCATAACTATTCTGTAAATGCTTGTGAAGAGCTCCAAAGCAACAGCTTAACAAATGGTATTTACCATCCTTCCTTGCCTATGGGAGTCATTTTTATATTACCCCTACAGGTGTTTTCCTTATAGCAGTCCTGGTATGCGAAGTGGTAATCAGCAGCTCTGCTGCATCATTTTCACTCTTTTACTTGCGCTGTGCTCTCAAGATTGTTCTGCCTTCCCCATCTGGTGCCTTCTCTGATCTCTCTTTCACTGGTAACAAGAGTCTTTCCATTCAATTCCTAGTATACCATAGAGGGATTTATATTCAAAGGTGTTTATTTCCTGTTGCCTGCTGTGATGGATCTTCCTAGAAATCACTATGGTCAGATCAGCACACTGTGACCTTGTTTGCCTGTCAAATTTCCTTGGCATTAGGAAATAATCTCGCTCCAATAGGAGCAAAAGTATTTGGGCAGTTTCCTAGCTGGTATCATCAACTAAGTTCATTCCTCCACACTAAATTCTTATGAAGGTTGAACTTACAAGGATACACAGGAATTTCCACTACAAACTGCGAAACTTTGATCTCCATCATTTCATCTGAAATTGGCAGAAATAATATTAATTTAACCAGACCTTGCAGATGGCTTCTGAAAGGCACAAGGCTGGAAAAGAGTGTAAAAGAGGAGACCATGAAATGGAAAGGAGAAGGAAAAAGGAGGCTCTCTGTGAGAATAGCTGGAGAGAAAGAAATTATTCAACTGCATCAGGGCGCCTGTGCTGGCTGCCTCCAGGCCTCTCCTTGGACTCAGCACAGGTGCCGCTGCGACCTGCAGGCTTATAGCATGAGCGATGAATCACAGTGGTGCAGCCAGCACTGACTGCTGACCTCCAGATGGGAGACTTGCCTGAGTCAGGGGTCCATCAGTGCCCACGGGAGTGAGGTGCAGGTGCGTGTGGCAAAAGAAGATGGATGAATTATATCTCACTAGAGGTGTGAGTTATGTTCTATTCCCACACACAGACTGTGCTGCTCTGTTAAAACCTTGGCCAGATAGAGCAATTTTCTTCAGCCAGTTTATGAAGAACATTAAGGAGGAGGTCAATTCTATTCCTCATATTTTGCAGACTGTCAGGCTGGGGTATGGGTGAATGACATTACTAAGATCACACAGGAAATGTCTGGCAAGGCCAAGAACTGAAGCCAGTTCTAGACCAGTGCCTATGTATGGCTTTGGTACAAGATTATACATTCTGGCCTGTCATGTATAAGAACAGATATTTTACAAGCAACGTTTTCTAACCTTTTTTTTTTCTATTTTATTAGAATATAAAATTATCCTGCCATTAAAACACAAGTGAATTCACAGTCATGAAACTCCATTTAAATAATATTATATTGACAGAACCTGACAAAAAGCCTGGAAATTCAGAGTTATGGTTGGCATTCCCTGCTGAAAGCAAGTAACTGTGCCTTTTATTTTCCACATAAGCATTAGTGTCAGCCTTAAGTGTGGATTTCCTGACTTTTTCAGCCTGTGTCACAACCTTCACTTTATTTAAAAAGAGATGTTTCCCTGCAAATATCTGCTGAATGGGTGACCAGAATTACAGTGTCATTTTGCTGCTTTTAAAGGAAGATCCATCAAATAAATTAAAAAATAATACAAATCTTGATCCAAAAGCCTCACAAAACCTAGGCCTACTTTTTCTGCCTTTATGAAGAAGAAAAATGTTGGGCTATGGGTTTACATAAAAAGGGGGGGGGAAAAAAAAGGGTTTCTTGCATTACCATGCTCTGCTCTTGCAAAGGCAGGAAGTGCAACAGTTCAGTCATGATCATTTATCTGAACAAACGCTGTTTATCAGATAAACCCCTGGAAGAGCTGCCAGGTCTTCTACCAGTGTGCTAAATTATTGACCATGGAGAATCAGCTAGGCAGATACAGTTCCTGGCATAAACAAATGCAAAATGTTTAGTCAATATGAGCTGTGGAATAATTAGTATGGTGAAGGAATACATTCATTTTACTGTAAACATGCCACACTCCCCCTGCTACCCAATGGCACATGTCCAGATACATGGCATCACGTGTACTTGGTATGTGCCCAAGTGATATGCTGGGTACATGAGCAGTTTGATGCAAGCAGCCCTATCTTATGAGATCAGGATGCAATACATATGGTCACACCTGCATACACCTACACTGTCACATGTACCTGATGAAGACAGGCTGAAGGAGGGCAAGGATGACATCAGCATACTGCCTCAGGAGTTAAATTAGTCTTCCAGCCCCCATCTCTGCAGGACATAGGTAAGAAAATGATGGACCATCAAGCCACAGGTGTGCTGTTTGGTCCTACAGAACCAAATCTGGATCATGAGTACAAGTAGAAATTGTCCATTCACCAGCCCTACAACATACCACTAATGTGCCTTCTCTTTAAAACTCACTCAAGTCAAAGACCTTAATTTGGACATTTGGTCCATATTTTACCAATTAAAAATACACGTGTACTGAAACTACTCAGCTGCACCTATGCAGGACTGAAGACATCTACAGGGCGTTGCTGCTTATAGCTTCACTGAGCCCTGGGTCGAATCTGGCCCACCACCCAGGAGACTCACAGATCAGCTTCTCCTTCAGGAGACACTAACCCAGCATTCAAGCTCCTCTCCAACAGTCTGGCACAGAAAGCTGGAACGGATGAATTAAGAGCTCAGAGCATCTGAGTCCTCTCCTCTGCTAGTAGTGCTACTGGGGTGGGAAGCATCTTTCCTCCCCTGTAACCCACCCTAATATAGCTTTCTATGGCACACATGAGCTTTTTGACTGTTGTTGCAAGGGATGGAGATGCACAAGAGAAATCCTAAAAGTTCAGTCCATCCTTACAGGATTGAATCATGCAGGTCTAGGTCATCTTCCACTAACGCTGCAGTGTAAATGCAAGGGAAAATCATTCTCCAAATTGTGCTGAATTTCACATTAGCTTTTCAATCTATGAGCATCTAAGCAGATGAAGAACTTTGTTCAGATGAGAATTCCCAAGGAATTACATGTGAGCAGTCCTACTCAAACATAAATATGGGCAGAGTTTGAGCTCTTGTGCTACCTTCAGCAAGTACATGTACAGATTGCATACATGCAAATTGACACAAGCAATTAAAAATTCCTCATAGCAATTCTTAATCACTTTTGCTCAGACTTTGTTGTTACTGGCAGACACAAGGGCTGATTTGCCTCTTATATTAAAGGCAATATTATATTATTCTATATGATCTCTATATTATCTCTACCTCTATCTATCTCTAAGTTAAAGTTCTCATTGTTCTGAGGTAGTAAATTGCAATTTTTAGGTGTTATTTCAGTTTAGCAGAACTTTTCCTATTGCCTAATTCCCAGCTTCTAAAAAACATGGGTCTAGAAAGTATCTCAGTGGTCGAAGACTGGGAAGATCATATTTTATTGGTCTCAGACACAGCCTGGTATGTTAAAACAAAGTACTAGATAAAGATTATTTCTACCACTTACGCAATTTCTAAAGTCTGTATGAGAAACTACAGGAAAATATCTAGTTCATGTAATCCTATTTAAGATAGATAATAAGACAAATCCTTATCACATATTTTACATACAAGATCACCATATATTGTGCCTCACTTAAGGCTTGGTAGTGAAGCAGCAACGTTGAGATCAAAGTAGTATTCATAAACATAATCTTCTTCTTTTAAGTAGAGTCTGTAGCTTACATAGTGTTTATGGGTACACATAAACAACAAACCTCATGAAACCTCATCATTTAGTAGTCTTGAGACAATGCTACATTCTTCCAAAGCTTATCTGTGACAACTCGTTATTATAGCAGAAAGCTAAACTAACACATCCTGATCACTGAAATGTCTATTCTCAGTCTAGGATCATATTCTGCCTTACACATTTGAAAAAAAAATGTGCTGTAAAACCAAAAGATAAAAGCAAACCTCAGACTAAGGACAGCAGAGACTTGGACTTAAGTATATCTGCAACACATCCCAATATGGCAGTCTATAGGTCTATTAATGCCATGCAGAAGGCAAAAAGGCCAAACACTTTGCATCTCAGTTGTTTTGGCATGAGAAGGGTGTGCAAGGCTGCTGGGATTAAAGCTGTCCCTGGAGTTTGCAGCCACACTTGTTTCCCCAGAACCAGAAAAGTGCACCACAGTGTTCACCCAGCACTGTTGACAACTGTGAGAAGTTTGAGAGAACAAGCAGCCATGACCAGAACCATGCATATAGCACATTTTTTGCATGATTTCAAGATTTTACTCACTCTGGACCAAGCCGGGAATCTCAGTGCCTACCTCCCATATATTTAGTAAGGAAGCAGGCATCTGATTTCCTCTGTTGATATGATCTCTTCTCCAGGATGGTTAATATAGGATTTAACTACATTATAAACTTCATATCTCTGTTTGTGCTTAAGCACAACTGTGTACAGTCTTTTTTTTTCTGCTGCATCCTTTTGTTCTTTTTTATAAGCACTTAAAAGGGGGTAAGATTATCATACCATTAGTTTCCAGGATTGCTTTCACACTATGAATATATAACTATATACAGAATCAAGCAGCACACTGAACTCCTTTGCTTGTGCCAAGATCCCAAAGACAGAGGAAGCTGAGGAACAAAAAGCAAAAGCACATCTCGTTTTTCCACCAGGGCAGCACTGCACTTCCAGCATTGCACAACAGCAGCTCCTGCTCAAACACAGGGGGAACAAACAGGCAGGTTGTGGCAGAAGCAAGCCTCCTTGCCTTGAAACACTTCCTTAAGATGTCATGTTTGGGTTTGATCAACTGTAAGGGCTGTGAAGCCACCAGGAAGGAAGCATATAACACCAATTAGTCAAATTCAAACCATGTATGGGACTGGGTGGGAGTGAAGCCTGTGCACCCCTAGCCTCAGATCCAGCTGCTCCCAAGCACCCACACTGGCCCCAACTCTTCTCCCACATCAGGAGACACATTGGTACCCACCAAGGGAGGCTCCAAACTGTAGGTTCTCAAATGGGAAAAGAAAAAGTGGAAGAAGTTTTTTTTTAATCTTCAGGATAGCCTTTTCCTCAATACAGAATGTTGCAAAATGGTTGGACTTGATTATCCAATGGGTCTTTTCCAACCTGGTGATTCTATGAAATAGTTTCATGCTTTTGCAATTAGTAACCCCCATGCAGTGCTTGTTCCTAAAATCACATCAGAAAGACTTGACATGATGCATAAACACACATTTTAGAACATAGAGACTGTTCCCAAAAGGTTAAAAAAAAATCAATTTTTTTCTTTAATCCAGAAACTTTGACATCACATGTATGCATAAGCGATTAAGCAAAATGCCAAAAGTAACAGTTTCAATTGGATTTCATTACTCTGTGATGAGGTTGTCCTCTGTTATTTTTGGTACAGCTCTTAATGAGCTGACCAACTATACCAGTCTAATAAGCATGTACTTTAAAGCCTTTCTTTAACTTAGAAAAAACAGTTTTTAAAAAAATCACAATTCATTCTGAAAGAGTGACATGAAAGACCCAGTTACGGAGCAGAACTTTCTTTTTTGTGTTCACATTTACATGGATAAGAGTGTTATGTTGGTGACCTCCCTAATATTTCCTATTTTTCAATTTTTCTTTCCTCTAGATTTCTGCTAAGCATGAACTTTATTTTAATGATCTGGAACTAGAAGTTTCAGGGGGTGGAGGTGAAGAAAATGGGAGAGAGGAAAAATAATTTCACACTTAATACTTGATAGGGTGGATCATTTTTGCAGAATGGAATACAATTTTTTTAAATTTCTTCACTGCGTAAAATGCATTTGTCCCATGTTCCTTACACCTCATTCAGACATGAATGTCTCCTTTCTTCACATACTCTGGAGAAAGATGTCTTCACTTTTGAAAAGACTGAATTAGACAAATAAGAAGGAGATTCTCCAAGCATGAAATTGCTTAACAAAAATGGCATATTTCATAACAGAAATGAAAAATCAAAAAGACTTCTCCATGTCTCTGGATGAATTCTTTGTCTAAATAAGTGCCACATGTCAGGGCTTCTCATGGAGAATTTTTCTTTCTGAATCTCACATATGGTATACAGTCTAAATCAGATGGAGACAGAAATGCAACCAAACTATGCATAGTTTTATCATGTGTGCTCTTCAGATATTAATGCTGCCTGCTCACCAGAAAATGCATTTTATAAAAAAATGCAGAAGATACTCAGTTTAAAGCAAATAGTCCCACTCTTCTGTTTCCTAGTGAGATTATTAGTGATGAGGTAGAATTTAATCTCATTAAAGCATGATTTAATTTCCACTTCAGATGCTTTTCCAGATGCTGCAAGTGATAGGCATCATGAGACTTAAAAATCCATAAACAGATCATTTTCAATACCTTAGAAACCTTGTCATTCTCACAGTCATGGAAGGCCTTTTGATTTATCAATATTACGATGCTACTCTGCAATTGGAGGCCTTGGATCCAGGACCTCAAGTGCAAAAATCCACAGGATTAGGTCCTATGTCTCTCTGGTTACCTCCCTAAACATCTTATTCACAGATTCCTGAAAGTTCTTGATGGGCCCAAGTCCCTTGTTTAAAAATATAAACAAGTTAATAAAGTAGGAAAATCTGAAATTTTTTAACCAGTGTTTAAAAAGCAAGACTATCTATCTAAGAAAAAATCTTAAAATCCTCAAAAAATATTTATGTTGATGTATATCTTTCTAAAACAGAACTCCTTCCAGTATTCCTTCAGAGCTAACCATAGAAAAAAAACCATATTACTTCTTGTTTAATAAATTAATTTTTCTACTTGCCCTGCTTTTCAGTCTTCCAGGAATAGGCTGGCATATGCTCAGGTGCCTTTTATAAATGGACATTAATAAAGCTTATGTTTTAGAAGAGTTTAATAAAGTTCAGAACAAATTAAACCAGAAGTAGCACAACAAAAAGCCTATTAATATTGTTACACCAGGGACCTCTTAAAGGCACATAGCTTTAGTGTATTCCAAGTTTCATCTCACACAGTACCTTGAACAGGATGTGGGTTGAGAAGGTTTCACAATGTGTCTGGTTCTCAGTAAATCAGTCATTAACTTTTGGGTTAGTTTTCACTCAAATTGTCAAATGATCATTGTTCCCAGTTTGATCTCTAGAGCATTTTATTTTCTTGTTAGATGTTTATTTCAGGGCATAGAATGACACACATCGGGTTTTGTTTGATCTACCTCTACAGAGTTTGTTAGTAAGTTTAATTATTCCAATAATAACTCTCATAGTTGGAAAATACTTCTGCCCCAGTGCAGTACTTATACTCTCTTGGATCACCCACAATAATTTTTTTACCATGAAAATGTAATATTAAGTTCAAGTTAGTCATTTGTTACTTTGGGAGTCAAAGAATAGAGTAGGATGTAGAATACATCCCTGGAATGAGAAAAAAGAGAAGGGAAGGAGTCATTCAGCTGTGCTATTATAATTGTCTATTAATATTTAGGGCACTTCACTGAATTTGAGATGAAGAACAATTACATGAATCAAAATGCTAAGCTAGTAAGCTGCTTAGCTTGCACTTTCAAAAAGCTGAATATATTTATTAAAATTTAATTAAAGTCCAAAACAACAAAAGATAAAAAATAAATTTTGAATGTGAGTAACAATTCACAAATAGGAATAACCATGTAAAGGAAACAAAGGTAAATACTTCCATATTATATAGTTAATTTACCAACTCAAGAAAAAAGTATCCCATGCATAACAAGAGCAGTTAAGTCAGCTGGCTGTTTACGATTAGGTATCTGGGGGTAAAGCCTCAATGGGTGTAGGTATGGCAACTTTTCTTTTTGCCATAGGTCACTTTTGGGGCCAGGGCTACATCCACCATAGTGACAAGTCTGAGTTAGCTGCCTTAAGTCCCTCCCACCATGAATAGGATGATGAGCAGCACAGAGCAAGGCTGGAAGGGCAGCACCAGGGACACCTGTTGAGACAACTAATGTTAAGGAAGGAGGGAGCACGTCTACTATCCTGCCTCTATTCCCAAACCAAAAACACTGAATTAGACACCTGTGGGCAATTGGTCTTTGATTTCTTGCAGTAGGCACCCACAGTTCCTGCCTCTGTGTGCATAACAGGCACAGGATCTCTTGAACCACAGCTGGAAGAAGCACCAGCACAGCCCATCTTAAATACAATAACCTGAGCAGCAGGTCCTCTTTCTGTTTGCTAAGATACTTCCAAGCTTGAAGCTTGATGTTCTTCACACCTCTTAACACTGGGACACTGGAGAGTCCAGCATAGAAAATACACAAGGGCTGTTGAGAGAGAAAAAGCAAGACGATGCATTAATTGTGACAGAACTTACTGAGAGAAAAGATGTGTATGATGGCCAGATGAGCTTGTGTAACACAGATTTCTATCCTGAGAAGTTCACATACACAGAACAATATATACCTACCATTTACTGACTTTCACCCTTCCCCTGGGAGGCTCTTCTCAACTCTCCCTTTTCCATGAATTCTACAGTTTTTCATCCTTTCATATCTTATGCTTTTGATAACTTTCCCTCAGTCTCTCTAGAATCCACTCCCTCTCTGTCATCATAGTTGCTGCTTGAATGAGACAGATAAGTCACTCACTCCAGGTTGTGCCCTTTGATTCTCTCACACAACCTCCCTGCCTGAAGTGGAACACACAGCTTAGCCACTCCCCAGCCCAGCTGTCTGTATAACACTGTAGCATGCAGCTACAAAATGTGAACTATTAGAAAACACACAGTTTATATTGAATTCCTTTGCTGTGAGGGTCAAACTTTTATCCAAATACCACATTCAGTGAAAATACTATTTCTGGAAATCATTCTTCATATGAAACTAAAGACTCTATTCTGCCATGCTTTCCTTTTTCAACAAAGAAAATTATAGTACGATATGAAATAGGTTGGAAAAGATGTCAAAAGATTATTTGAAGAGCTATCAAAAATATCCCAAAACTTAAATCCTCAACACAAGCTAGAATCAATTTTATCTGTGCTAATCCTGATAGGATGTTTGTGCAACCTATTCTTAAAAATATCCAGTATAGCAATTCTGCAGGCTTCCTCAATATTATATTTAAGACCTTAGCTATCTTTACAACTGGAAAATTACTCAGAATATATTTTTTAAATCACTCTGGAATACAGTTTATTCTTTTCTTGTTCTAGATACATTTATGTGTTTAAATACTTTTATCGTGTCTTCTCAACCTCATTTTCCAAGTAAATAAACTCTTTTTTTCCAGTCTTTTCCATATCTCAGATTTCCTGCCCTAGCCTGGATCCTCCTCCACTGTTTTATGTCTTTCTTGGTATACAGTACCTGAGATGGTCACAACAGTCTAGTTGATGCCTGGAGAGAGAAAAGACAGAGTGGGAGAATTATTTCAAATAAGCCCACCAAAACAAATTTGACTGATTCCATGGTGAAGTGTGAGTCTTGGTGAATGAGGCTGGCACAATCACAGAAAGATTTCCAGAAGTTCTTAGTATCTTCTTTAACTTCTGGAAGTTTACAACACTGGTAGAAGTTTTGATACTTTTAAAAATAGGAGCCTTCAAACACATGTTAGCAGCATTGTGCAAAATCAAACCGTCATTTGCAATGAATATCGCCAAGTAGGAGGCAGACAAAGGCTGATGTCAGCTCTTCTATCTGATACTACTAATCAGTTAATGCACTCCTATAATTTTTAGTTGGAGGTTGAATTTCAGTCTTGATCCTGCAAAAGACTGTATACACTACCTAAGCCATACTTATACTAACGGAGGCCCTCTGCAATGGGATTAGTTTCTGCTATGTAGAAGACCAGAGGACTTTATGAGGTGGAAGGCAAGACAGAAGAAATTTGGGGGTTCCCAGAAGCTATAAAAAATTTTTGCTTTGAATATTGTTTTGGCCAAAAATAGTTCTCATAGGAAAAAAAATTCTCTCTTTGTCTAACACTTTCCAAAAAGGAATAAAATCTTTAAATGAGGTAAAAGTTTTTATACCGTGGTATTCTACGAGGCTTTAAATTATAGGTTCTTGATTCTTCCATCCCTAGACAGCAGCCAAATATAATAATGTAGGGAACACAATGCCAGTTGAGCAGGTTTGGAAATGCTGTTCTGTTTCTTAATGCAGAACACTTTCACATACTCCCTTCTGTGTGACTTTCAAGAATGGTGATGTGGCAATGTATAGCTGGCAAGGTACACTCCATGACAATGGTTAATTAGTAAATAAATGATCCCAAGCCCATTTCTACTAGGTTCCAGTTGTAATAGCACAGTGCACAGGTTGAAGCTCCAAGCTGACTACTTCTAATAGTTATAAATGAAATTTTGCTTGACTTTGATATATCCTTTTACTTCTTCTCTTCACAAGCAATGGATCCAGGATCCAGATAGAGTTCTTGCTTAATGAAACTTGTCCAGATGGTAAAACAATGTTTACGAATTATTTTAGAGAACAAACTGAAGCTGTCCATTCACAGAAAATCTACATAAGGAGTCGGATTGTCCCCTTGCCCTAGCCTATATTAAACCTACACAGTGAAGACTCCTGCATACCCTGATAGTGACATTCAGCGCAAGAAAAGAGTCTATAGAAGCTCATTAAGGGATCATGTGATTATTTCCAGCAGGAATTCGTGCTTTCCTTTTGATTTTGCCTTAAGGCAGAGTAGGAGCACTCACATGGCAAGTTACCAGTGGGAGACAATTCAAGAAGTTACTACCTTTCAATAACAGCCAAGAGAGATCTCCCTTAACACAACAGTAGAGGAGGATTCAGCAGGTACAATTCACTGGTCACTAGCACGAATTTTGCATGCTTGAATTTTGCATTTGCTTGCAGTGATGATAAATGTAAGCTATCCTCACACTCAGTAGGCAAAGCCTTCGGAGGAAAGGCTCACCTGGCAGTCTGGGGTCAGAACAGTCCTTTGGACTCCTTTCTCCAGAACTAAAGTCCTCTGCACGACCTGAGCAAACCATCAACCTTCACCCCAACTGTCTGTGTCTCTTTCTTCATGCCCTTTGTTCTTTATGGGGCACCACTTTTAGTACTGTGCTGGTACAAGACTATCTCAGGTACAATGCTGACACAAGCCTTCTATTATAATAACTTAAACAGCAATTTATAAAATAAGGAAGTAGCTAGTGGCCTTTTTTAAATTACTAAGCTCACTATCTAGGTCAATTATGCCTCATCACAGATTCTAGGTCAAAATTTTCACATGCCGAGGGAATTTATATGTCTCTTTCCTGTCTTGTTTCTTTGGTCTCTAATAAGGAAAAAAATTATGCTTCAGCCTTAGGACACTTCCATTAAAGTCAACAGCAAGGTACAGATGCCTTAAAAAGCAGGCTTGATTAATTTGTGTGTTCATCAAACCACTTGTTTGGTCAGATCCTTACAGTGAACATTGCTGCCACCTGCTAAATAGCAGAATTTAATAATGAGGAGACCTAATTTTCTGCTGCTGTAAATCAGTAAAACACTAAGGAACTCAATGAAGATTCACCCCCGCTGTGAATCTGATTCAGAACACAGTATTTCCTACATGTACAAGTCTGGAGGGTCACCAATTCCCAACATTCATACACAGAACTTCTGTTGATGCCAGTGGGTAGGCCCAGGCTAGTATAAATTACACACATGCTGGTACATCCTGTATTTGTAGAAGAAAATGTTTCTTTAATTTAAAGTAAATGCACAAAGTGGATCACATCCTCAACCTGACTACACTGGCTTCTCTGCCAGAACCAGGTCATCTTCTGATGCTAAAAGACTGCACAACGTTTTGGATGCTAAAAACCAAAGAGAAGTGTGAGGATATTTTAAGATTCATAATATCTAAAAATACTTATACCTCTTAAATAGTCTGTAACAAATGTTGCCATGGAATTTTAGAAAGGATAAAAGGAAGACAATAGCATAGATGACTCCACAGTCTGCCTAACATGAAACAGAAACTCAGTATTATAAAGTCACATTCTATAATTCTCTTAAAAGAGTATTTTTAGGACAAGGGAGAAATTTAAATATTCAATGGATGTTTTCCATTAAAGAAGATGTATTTATAGTAAATCTTGTCAGAAAATCACTTAGATAATCTCACTCTCATGAGCTATTACTCTTCTGAAAAGTGAGAAAAATTCACTAGACACTATGTTTTCTGCTGTTCATTGCTCTTGAACTTTCTAATAACATATATACTGACAGTGTGTTTCCCCTCATTACAGTAAGGTCAACTGTGTAAATGTAAGTACGTGGGATGGGTGGTTTTTTTCTTTAAAGTATATTTT
>WAAB01025977.1:0-23039 GCA_013389865.1 Piaya cayana
TCCAGTTTATAGCCATTCCCACTGGAAAGAGTGCCACTAGCTTAATTCATTGAGAACTGGATCCATATTTTCTTCAGCAGTTCAGTAAAAGAAGTAAGTTAATTGAAATAGTGAAGGCATATTTCATACAATCATAGAAATCATAGAATGGTTTGGGCTGGGGGAGACCTTAAAAACGATCCAATTTCAACCCCCCTGCCATGGGTAGGGACACCAGTTTGCTCAAAGCCCCATCTAAACTGGCCTTGAACACCTCCAGGGATGCAGCATCGACACCTTCTCTGGGCAACCTGTCCCAGTGTCTCATCACCCTCACAGTAAAAAAGTTCTTCCTAGTATCTAATCTAAATCTTACTTCCTCAACAGTGCTTTGTACTGTAAAAAAATTAAAAGGTAAATTAGAGCCTAATAAAAGCATCCAAGTACTACAGTGACAGAAATTTATGCATTCTGGTTCAAATACTGTAGTCCCTATTCATATAAAATCTCCTGTTTAAAGTGTCATAATATTCACTAGGAAATTTAATCTCACAAAAATCCATTACTTTTTAGAACAGGCAGCATTTGTGATTATGCAGCTGTGTGCACATAAGACGAAGGGTAAAACTGGACCACTTGTTTACTCCTAGCCAGAACAAAGCTCTTGAATAAAGGACAGAAAGGCACAAGACTGGAAAAGGCCATGTGTTATTTTACACTGTTATTACGAAAGGGGTTAGGCAGCACATAACAGTGGCTACCCCCCCAAAAAAGCTAAAGAAATAAAGTAAGAGAAAATCAAATCACTGTCTCCAAAATGCCAGATCAAACTTTATCAGTGTGCTGACCCAAAGACATGCTGTCTAGAAAAATAAATGCAGGTGATTTAGCCTTTCCACACAGAATCATCTCTGCTTACTTCTCTGTTGTACACTCCCTTGTAACACACACATTCTTCATCTACTTTTTTTCTCCCCACATAGGATACTCTCTTCCTGGGCACTATTGCTGAAAAGATTCTGTATGTTCAGTAAGCTACCATGCTACATTATTACCAATATCCATTTATACAAACATAGGTGAGACCATACTGGCTGAGATCAAAGACTCATGTAGTCTACTTTATCTGTCTCCAGCCCTGGTCAACAGCAGATCTCTAAGGCATAAGATAGAAATGGGGCAACAAAGTGGTGTTTCCATTGGATCTTCTCCTGGCCTCCAACAATCTCATGAATTTCATTGTACTATGTTTATATTTAACACCCTGAACAGATTTTTCTCCATGCTTCCCAAACTCCTATAAATTCAAGTATTCAAGGTCTTGCAGTAAAAAATTCTTCAGAGTAACACATTTTGGTTATTTCAACCTACCATCCACTACTTCCTGTAATTTACATTAATAAAATCTACATTTCTGTAAACTAGATTATTAACAGTTGTCCTATATACTCTGTATAGGAACATGACTTGGTTATAAGAGTGATAGAGTTGAGATCTTGCATGTTTTTCTGTCTGTCCCACCAGCCAGAGGAAGGCTACATTAGCATGGGTACTTCTGTTGCTACTCTTCAGATCTGAGTGACTTTTCTGCTACGACTACAATCTTGGTACATACATAAACTTTTCCCCACTCCTTCCATGTTTTTACATCATCTGTATTTCCTTCCTTATGAGTGTGAATGATTCCTTTTCCCATGCACACATTCTGTTCCTAAACCCAGTGTATCTGAACCCCAGTAGTACCAGGTGCTGGTTAACACTTCCACTGCAAGTACATATTAGTCTCTTTATTTCAAAGCATGATTTCCATGATGTATGCTTTATCATCATGTAGTAAAGGATGAAAAGCCAATATATATAATAAAAAGCAGGGGGTCTGGCCACTTACCAAGTGAAGATAAGACATAGTAAGGTAGATATTAAAATGAGGACTTGGTTAAACATTGCAGACTGTGTGCGTTGGATGGCTCTATGAAGATCATTCTATATTAATGGAAAACAGGTGTCATTGTTTTGTTTTGAATTAATAAGACATAAGCTGATTCTATAGAGGAATTATACAATGCCCTGATAAAATGCAGTCTTTCAAATGCCCTTAGAATTTGCTGTTCATATAGAAAGGTGCAATAGAGCCAGCTGTGATTCTGTGATTATTTAACTAGTTCTTTGTTCATCCCTGCACAACGCTGATACTTTTGCAAGCTGCCCTAAGGTCTGTCTGCACATGTCTGTCTTACAAATTACAGGATGCAAGAACCAATTAAGGCGCAGCAATTGAAATCCCTGCAATTGTGTATGAATGGAAGAGTAGCAAAAGAACCAACCATTCCAGCTTTCCCTTACTGGCACAGTAACAATTTATACTAATTGAGATTTCAGTTAATCTCTTAATTTTTTCTAATTTTGATGCAGAAATCTGCTTTGCAATGCTTGACCACTTGTATAATCTAAATACATATCCAGTTAGCTTTCTATTAAATTTGGACTGTGGACTGCAATGCCAACATCCCACTAAAGAGAATATCCTAAAACAATAAAAACTCTAAAATAGCTATTTTCTTTGTCATACTTACAATCATATTCTCTAAAGCATGTTTTGCCAGCCAACAATTTAAAAATACAGGAATAAACAGGTTTCTTAGGACTGGCCAGAAAATCTGAAAGAAAAATTAACGAATTCATTAAAAGCTTTTCTATTCAAGAACAGAGATATGCTATTCAAGCAGCAATTAAACACTTGGGAAAAAAATAATGTATTTGTGGATATGTCTTCAAGTAACATTTTTTCTTCCTTTGTGATGAACTGTATATAAGATTATTTGACAAAAGAAGGACAGTTTTCACTGCAGACATGAGAGATTCTTAGATTTTTATATCTAGTTAATTTAGTTTATTGATTGTGCTGTAGTTTGTTAGAGGGTTTGTGGTTTGTTTGTCCCATGCCAGTGAGGAAGGGGAAAGTGATCTGTATTATTACTTCATTCAAGTATCAAACCATCTTCTTGTTGTTGACAAATTTCATTTGTCATCCACATAAGATTCAAATTTACTTCAACAAAAATTATGACTATTTGTGTAGCTATAAAAGCACAATGTGCAAACATATTGACTCAAATACATTTACCGTGATGATGAAAGGGACAGCATTAATTACTTCCAGGAGAAAGGGTATTCTCAGAATTTGTTCCCAGATATTTCCCTTCAAAGAAAAGGAAAAAAAAGACAAAAACAAACCACCATGTCACAGTAGGCTTAGGTAGAGTTCTGATTAAATATATATGTGATATTCAAATGCCACATATGGACTCTCTCTCACCAGCTGAATTTCAGGAAGATCATTCATCTCAGATTTAAACACATATGTAAAATGTGAATATAGGCCACTCCAGCCTATTTGTCTTACTGTTTCTCATAATGTGCCTTAGAGGGAAAATCATAAACTTTTAAGGCTGTATTTTTGATAGAGCAGTTCTCTGTTTCCATATAACGATATGTTCCCTTATTATAACCTAGTTAGTAACACAGCTCAAATGAAGAATTCAAGTTGCATTAACAGGTCAACTGCTTCTCTTAGCTAATGAACAGCTTCATTAAATTAAGGTTTCATTTATTCAGAGAATAATATGCTCATGTTTTCTTCTATTGCATTTTTTGATACCTTGGAATCATACACAGACATCTTGTCTTTGTCTTTTTGTTCTTCAAAGTTAGTTTACTTTTGTTTTTACATGAACACTTACACATAGATAAGGAAATAAGGTTCCTGTCCTAAGGAATTTCTCTTTTGAATCTATCTCATTTTTCAGTGACTCTTCATATAAGCAACAGGCATCCCTGCTGGCAGATTCTTTTATCTGTAACTATTTTGATTTACTTTTCTTATAAGCCTCAATGTCTTTAAAATTCTGCATTACAATGTTTTAGCTTTTGAGTGTACCAAGGTTTTTGGGAACTTGATCTTGCTAACATGATATTAAAGGTCTTTCCAGATATTTCAATGAAAGTGGTACTGATCTTTTATCTGCTCACTGCTAGCTACAGAAAAGGAATACTACTACTTCTTTTTCATATCTGAGCAGTGACTGTGAAAGACTAAATGCTGGAATTGGAAATCCATAAGTTTAAAAAATGAATGTGTTCAAAATTCGGTGACTTATAGCTTTCCTAACCCTGTATATCAATACTCTATCATAGGTAATGCAATAACATTGTAGCATATATCATGGTAATATTACAAGAATTTGCAATAGAGCATTATATTTTCAGTTGCAAAGATATATTAATCCATCCTGTTATGATAAGAATTTTATATAACCACTGAAAATTAAATACAAGCTCCAGCGCAATTTTTTTTTTCTATTTTTAACTTTTGTCACCTGGCCGCTATTGTATCTATGGGGCAGGGATTATTGTCTTCTATAGAATTGTAATGGGTGGGAGTTAGACATACTTGAATAATATTACATATTTTATATGATAAGCAGCCCTGTAAACAGAAGTGAACTTAGGAGACTGTAAACTGAGGTATTATTTGCAGGAATAATAAAATCAAACAAAAATTTCATTTTCCCAACTGACCAATTCTTTTTTCTCATGGATTTCCTCATTTTTAATGTTAAGGATTTCTTTTCTGCTGTACAGAAATGTCACATAATTTAATTGTGCAGGCAAAATGCCTGTGCAGATGTGCTCCAGGTACTTAGTGATGCACACAGCTGTAAAATCCTGGCTTCTGCATACAGATGCATCATGTCTTCTGCAAAACTGCCTTTTGCAGTGAGAATGTATGCAACTGATAATAGCAGCCAAGACTGCCTTTGTGCCAGTGCTGTAGTAGCATTGCCTGTTGTGAGTTTTGGTAATGAAATTTCTAATGTATCTTTCAGAATTTTGGCCAGAGGTAAATGCTTAATAGGTTAAGCTGTGAGAATCACTACAATCTTTGCGTTCTTTCCCAAATAAAAGCCATAAAAAATGCAAATTCGCCGTATCCCAGTAGCATGTTATTCTATTATGGACCCACTACTCTGCATCTTGAATTACTTCCCATACGTCATCAACCAAGTATCACAAAAGTAAATTCCTCAGAGTATTCTCTCAAGTTACCAATTTATTTTACAGGTAATTTGTGAAATCCCTGCAAACCACACACAAATGCAAACACAGTCATCTTTTTCTTTTTGTTTTCCTCCTGTCTCATCCTCTGACTTGTGCCTAAGCTGTAAAAGCTTTGGAAATGTTGGCATGAGAGAAGTAACCTGTCAAAAATTCACATGAACAAAGACAGTCATCCTGGCTGTGCAGAAAGGCCTTATAGTGGACGAAATAACTTCCCGACACTAGGGTAAATTGCATTATTGTGACATATCCAGACTGTAACTAAGAGGACAGAACCAGAGGGAAGGAAATGTTTGCATGATATGGATTGCCAAAGACCATTTCAGTACTATTATTTTTGCTTACATTACTTATTCCCTTACAGGGAGTGGAAATGTAGCCATCATAAAATTGCCTCAACTTCTGTGACAGGTAAATGCAGCAAATTAGGATAGTAGAGCTTTATACCCACTACATGCTCATAAGTAACTTCCGGTTGGAGCATATTTCCCAATGTTTCTCTCATCATCCGTACTCACTGAATTGATGCAGAACACAAGCAGAATGGATAGGGACAAAATGTTCCCCAATAAACTCAGGAACAGTGTAAACTGTGATTGTTCTTTACTGATTTGGCAGTAGGTGTTTTAATTTTGGATTATTTCTGCCTATAATTGATTTGCATTTGTAACTCCCAACACCTACATAGTATATGCTGCTTACCACAATGAAGAATATTTTTTAGACTCAAGACAGTTTTAAGCTTCTTAGCATTATTGAGCACTAAGAAAAACGTTTATGCCATGACCACTTGATAAGCACACTGAAGTACAACTCTTTAACTTCAGTAGTGGCTCTAACAGCTACTGAATGCCAGTAACAAAACATCCCACACCACTATGCTCCACAATATTTTCAGCTTTAGAAACTAAGTCTCCTCATATTTATTTTGATAAATTATTTTAGCATTTTACTCCTGAAGATACTAAAAATGCAGAATGCCTAAAACTCACTTGGGATAGCACCTAATGAAATGTAATGAAGAAAATCAAATAAAAGTAATAAGAAAATACAACTTTTAAAGGAGAATGCAAATACAAAAATATATTCTATTCATATAAGATGATTTCAAGGCATTTTGCAAAGATGTTTCAATAGCATGAGAGAAATGGATAACAAGTATGCAGTTATGCATAACTAAAAAAAAACCCAAACTACTTCTTCTTGCTATTATTTTTTTGTATGCAGTTTTAGAGGCCTGAAATTGTAGTTACAGACACTGAGTAGCTACAGTTTTGACACCAATAGGAATCGTGTCAATTGCATTACAGATAAAACCACCCAAAAAATCAAGGTAGTTTTTGAGAATGTGTTCTCAAATTACAGTGTGCCAACAGACAATGGAAAAAATAGAAATTTCATTTCTAACTTTCACTCTCTAGATATTACTGTTTGCTGATAAATTTTGGAAACATGAATAGGGCTGCCTGTGATAATAGACTGTCCTCTACGGGCATGTTTTTCTCAACTTCCTGCTTGAACATCAGTGTGGGCACAAATGCAGTCACATTAACTTTATATTGAAACATTTAATGCTGTTAACTTTCTGTGATGAATAATGCCTAAAGTAACTAAATGTACTTGCCTTGTAGCTTAGATAACTCAGCAGCAGAGTTTCAAGGAGACTTATTAAAGCCACAGAAACCTTAAATGAAGTGATAAAATACATATATTAACATTGGCTTTTAAAGAACATATAGTAAGCATTACAATGAGAAGTAAAAGATAACAAAAAACCAGCTTTTCAATGCATTCTCTGAAATCATCTCAGCTAACAACATTTAGCATGAAGCTTAAATATTGTTACTTTTTCTGACTAAAGCACAGGCTGTGACTTGAGTCTCAATGCTCTTTTCCAAGTATAACACTCCAGAGAGCCTTCCGGGTGGCCTTTACACGGTTTTTATAGAGCTCTATACACAGTCTGTTGGATTGTTTTCTCAAGTTTCAGTTTTCTGTTCTTACAAGGTAACAAGATCTTTTCACAGGACAGAGAAAGAGGAAGAGAAGGAAGCTGTAAATAATGGAAGCTGGTTGGCTGTTTACTTTTCTGCAAAGATGTTATGAATGCGTGGAAAAACACTTTTTTAACTGTGTATGAATTCAAAAGCTGAAAACAACAGAAAAATATACAAATTGAATGATTGTTGAATTTAATATTTAAATGGAACAGCTCTTCTTATCAGCCTTCACTTAGATGTCATGTAATTTGTGTGTGTATTATGTGAACTAAAAATATTTAAATGGTCAAATATCAAAATAGTAAAAAATACACTTCAAATTTTACACATGTTAAGTAATCACAAAACTTACTTAAATTCTTTGTTAATATTTAATAAGTCAGACAAGCCACAGGATTTCCTATTACAAACTAATGTTTATCACTACTGAGAACTCACTACTTGCATTCATAATATTGTTATCTAGAATCAAAAAGCATTCTGCAAATTCAAAAATTATTATAATATGTAATCAAATTATTATATCAGTTTCTCAAGTAAGTATTACTCTGGTTGCATCTTAAATTAAAATAGGTAATTTTTTTCAACTCTTGCATATATCCTAATGTGAATGTATATGTATATTCACATTATATATAGCTGTATAAATTACTACATTTATTAAATAAAATTATTATAATAAGACCATAAACACAAAGAAATAAGTCTCTCGGTAATTTTTAATTAATTAAACAGTAATGTGAATAACCAGGTCAAAATTTGTGCAAACCGTGCACAATTTAAGCAAGGAATTGAAAGGTATTTTCATCAAGGGATTCCTCCCTGAGCAAAATCATAAATTACACAGAAGTACAAAATCATCATAGCAGCATCCTACAATAAGCAGGCTCCAGAACACAGAGGACTGAACCACAAACTTCAGAAGACCTGCAAGACCCACAAAGCACTGATGTAGTGCATCTTCTGTGACATACTCTTCTAAACATGTAGGCCTCTATATCATGAAGTACCTTTAGTTTCTAGTGTATTTAACGAGAAAGCTCATGAAGCATGTCATAAGTAATCACAAAATTTAAACTTATCATTAAGGTATGCAGTGCCTACTTGACTCAACAGAGACTGACAACTCCAAGAGAAAAGGCCATCTAATACTACAATATTTTGTTATAAGTTTTAATACTTTATAAATATATTGTAAAGCCATATAAATTCAAATTAGAGCGCTCAGATCAGCTTATCTTTACTTCATGCACTTGTTGTACTTAGTCATTAAGTAGATTTCATTGGTAATATCAACTTTTCCAAGTATCCTTTGACATTATTAAAATGCTATAAATCAATGTTGTCTATAGTAATTAAATACAAATAGTTAAATTGGTCATTTACATCTTACCTGTAATCCCCATAAAGGCAAGCTTCGATTCACCCAAATAATAGGAGACCTGTTCATTATAATAAGAAAATAAATACGAAATTAACCACAATCTCATTTCTGTTTTGAACAAAATCAGGAGGGGAAAAATAAATTGTACATGTGAATGAAAATCAATGCAGCCTTATTTTTTACAAAAATTCTCAATAATATACATTTTAAATCAATTGTCATCTATTGAGCATTGACACTGCTTGTAATCCTAATCCAGAGCCAACCATTGAGCTCCATGGAAGTAATCCAACAGTCAATGACAACAAAATGTTTTAGTGGTTCTAGTGCCTGCTAATGCATTCCCTGTGATTCCAGAAAGAGATAATTTATTTAAGATTTTGATTCTAAAGAGGCAAAGGAATAATTATTTGTGGTAGGAAAAAAAACTTGACAATTCTTTTATGTGAATATTTTGCTATCTGTGTATCTATATTAATGGTATATAACTCACTGGGTTGTCATATCTTGGAAGAATCTCATGCTGTCTTAGTATTTACTAATTTTGATGATAACAGGCATTTAATACAGTACTACTATGATCTGGCACACTCAATGGCACAATAGTTTACTGTGAGTTATTACTGCTAGTCCTAATTATTTTTTAAATAAGGGCATTATTTTTAAATTTTTTTCAACATTGGTGGAATTCAAATCTCAAACAAACATCCAATCCAGCATTTCACTTATGCAGTCAGAGAAACAATTAAAATATTAGAAGCAGTTTTGAATATTCAGGATCATTAAAGTAATTGCTTAAGTTATTGGAACATCACTATTACAAGTTAAAATTGTCACCATTCCAGGTGGAAATGTGTTTGTCTTCCTGTTTCCCTCCCCTTCCCACCATTATGTGGACTTTTCATTTGCTTTTTTAAATTACGAACTCACCAATCAATAGTTTCAGTTGTGTAGTTTTGACCGGAACAACTCCGGTTTAATTCCTTACTGATACATTGTCATCCCATCCATACGTAGTCCATTTTCATCAGCAAATTTATATAGGAAGACGATGGTAAAAATATATGGGAGGAAAAGTATATTAATTACATTATTATGTGTTCTACAAAATGCATGCAATAGTTTGAAAATCCAGGCAATGGGTATAGATATTAAAAAAAAAAAAACTTTTACAAGTTAGTTTTGCATGTGTTCTCTACCTGTAGATAGATTACGATGAATTTCAGGTTACATTTTTTAAGGATTTCTTTCTGAAAATGTACCAATTTGAAAACAAAACAACTGAAATTATACTTTTAAAAGCTGAACTAAGTACTCAAAAATTACTGACAATCAAGAGATACCAGAAATTCTATCACATGAATAGGCTGGGAGAGAAAGCGCTCATATACTAGCCATAGTCTCAACAGGAAAGACTGCATCAAACTACATTTTATACCCTCTTGCAAGTATGTGAGGAGGGCTGGAGACTCACGCAGCAGTAATTCAGGTAAGAAACCGGTGACATCTGTGTAAATTATACCTCATGTGTACATATGACGTTATCTTGCTGTAGACTGCTGGCACAAATCCTCCCTTCAAATAGTCATGTAAGGAGGTGGGAATATGTATTTGTGTAAATGATGAAAAAATCCTTGTTTATCCTTGGCAATCAAGGTCAGCAGAAAAGAAAACGACTTTCAGGCCACAGGTTAGTAACAGCTGTATTTTCACAGACTCTGAGTGGTACAGGTGCTAAAAGGTATCCATTAGTAAGGATGCTTTATGTCTCAAGTTCTTCCCTGTACACCTGCTGTGCCTGAAGGAATAAATAAAAGATAGTAACTTGTGCAGACATTTTCAAAAAACCGGAAATAAATCTGCAGGGGGAATCTGCGATGAAAAGCATCCCTCCCAGAAGCATCATTTTAAAAACAATGAGGTTATAGTGATTTCAGTGGTGGTGGTCTCAGCACACTGAGTAGTTTGTTTCATCAGGCTGTGACACAGTATCTAGGAAAGACTTCTTTTCCTGACACTGAATTGGTAAGAATGCATTATGGCAGCAGTTTAGGTACCAAGCCCTCAGGATCTCTATGGACAAAAGCAGTGATGTTAACGGGGTACCATATGAGCCCATTTTATCTTTTTGTGTCTGGCACAGCTACTAAGACAGGATTCTTAGAGAGCAGACAGAAGTGACTTCTCAACCAGACAAATGTTTTACAAAGGTAGAACAAACTAACTAGCCTCCTAAATGTACCACAACACAAGGGGAAAAAAAATATATAGAAAAGACAGATACACTCTCTGGCTGGTGAATTTTCAAACATTTAGATTGAAGGAACAAACATGTCCAGAAAAGTCTGGGGAATTAGGCAGCATGCAAGATGCAGGAAAGTCTTTGTATACGAATACAAAAGTATTGAAGAATACCTATGCTGGAGTTCTATCTATTCTGCATACCCAGCATAACCTTACAGCATAACATGCACACTTGGGTTCACTAGAGTTCTCATAACAAAACATTATCAACAGTTTCTTCATCCCAAAAAGTATCAATAGCTGTAAAATTTAAAGTTCCTGAGTCGATATGCCACTATGCCTAAATGTCTAAGGAAGTATTTTCCTTTCTCCATCACTACTAAAGTTTCTGTGAAATTTTACTGCTTGTTTCCTCCCTACAAAGTTTTTCTCCTTGAAGGGACATTCCAAAATACATGTGGAGTCAAAAAAAACAGGTTTTTGCAGTTCTTGCTTTTCCAGAGATTTCTCTCTTTCCCTTTTTCAGATCTTCTAATTTCTTACAATAAATTTGACCAAAAAAAATTCTCAACTGCATCTTCTGTATTTCCCATTCACTCATCCTTCTCTCATGCACTTGCTGAGTAAAACCGGTATTTGTTAACTCTGTTTTGGATTCAATCAGTTTGAAATACAGCATTTCTCCTATGCACTAACTTCTTTATAGTACTGCCCTTAGATTTAACTGACTTTTGGCTACTAAAATTAAAAGTCATACTTTGTCCTTTGCCTAACATTTTGTGAAGAGTGCTAGTTCTGTCATCCCAAGCTTAATATTTTTATCTGTGCTTTGCTTTCTTTTTTTAAGGCAAACATAATCAAATCAAGTGAAAGCAAGTAAGTTAATAAAATGTGATGTTTACTAGCATTTAGAATTGAGAAGGTTCAATATATAGAATCATAGACTCATATAATTATAGAATCATAGAATAGTTTGAGTTGGAAGGGACCATAAAGATCATCTAGTTCCAACTCCCCTGCCATGGGCAGGGATATCCCACTAGATCAGTCTGCCCAAGGTCCCATCCAACTTGGCCTTGAACACCTACAGGGACAGGGCAGCCCTATGCCAGTGCCTCACCACTCTCATAGTGAAGAAATTCCTCCATATGTCTAGTCTAAATATATCCAAGATACAAATACAACTGAAGCACAGGATTGAATAAATTATAAACATAATTTCTTCTGCAACTGGCAGTTGATTGCATAATACATGGCGGGGAGGACAGGGAAGGTAGAGTACCTAATGACTCATATAGAATACCGTGCTGACAACAGTAGGTGTGCCAAATCACACGTGACCATAGAACACCAGGAGTATAGAATGCATTTTGTCTGTTTGTTTCTGGGATCTGAGGTTTTGTATCTGTTGGGTTTTATGTTTATCTCAAACTTTGTGTTTGGCGGGGCTTGAAGAGAAAATAAGACTGAAATGCTAGGATAACAGCACAAAGAAGATAGATATGTAATAAAGTCTGTATAACTGTGGCTGCTTTGCTTGTGGCAGCTTGGGGCACAAAAGGTGGATTGACAGGCTTTAGCCTATGGCTGTGTAATGGAGGCTGCATGAACTGTTAGCTCTTGACCTGCGCATGATTGACGACATGTTAGATTGCCCTGAGTGGACCATCTAACTCAATCTGGGAGTAAATTGGATGGCCCCAAACTAGACCATTTAACTCAACCTATAAGCAGATTGGATGGCACCCACAGAAAAGATAAAGGACACTTAACCTGCAGAGCTTGCCACCTTTCTTTGAGACTGGACCACCACCTCCAGCCATCAAGACAGACCCAGGACATAAGACTGGCAGGACATCAGAGAACCCCAGTGACGAGACTCTCTATTCTCTCACGCACTCTCCCCTCCTTTCTTCTTCTCTCTTTTTACCCCTTTCTCTTTCTCTTTTCTAATAAACAGTTATGTGGTTATTGGCAATATCTGGCATTGTTTATGCCTTAATCTCTCAACAAGTATCCAAGCCTACAGTCCCAGCATGTTAGCCTATCTTGCAGACTGTAACAGATTTTAAGTAAAATTATTTAGGTAAAATCCTAAAATTATCATTGCATAAACTGGCAATCGGATATTTGCAATTTTATCTTTATTAATATAAACATGAGTATGTTACATAGAAATGTTATGTAATAACATAACCAAAAGAGTTAAGTTGGAACAATTAAATCTGATGCACATTATCTGAGTAAACATCCAGAGTTATTTTAGCAGTAAAGTGTAAAAAGAATACTGTTATTTTGGTTCTTATTTCCATTCACAATATAAGACTACCTTTGTAATTTTTTCAAAACATGTATAAGACATAAAACCAAATCCCTGTTAACAGAATAGCAAACATTTTTCCCTTAACTTCAGTTATTTCTTATGACTTAAGCAATGCTTTCAGAGCAGAAATAACAAGGAAAAAAAAACATTACCATGCAAGTCCTTGTGTAGGATCATCCAGGAGTACACGAATTATGTATAAGAAACAGCTTAGTAGCTTGAGAGAAAAATTGAATAATCGTATTCTCAGACCTATTTTAAAAAGAAAGAAAATACAGAAATAAATTTAGGTTCTTTACAGTTTTAGCAACTTCTAAGGTAAAAATAAAAGGAACTAGAATAGCCATGCTGGAACAGAGCAGAGGTTGATCAAGCCAGCAACCTGTCCGTGACATGGGTGATTGATATATCGTACAGTCAGTTTTGATGTAAAGAAATAGTCATTTCTTTGACAGCCATTCATTTTGCATGATGCCATACTTTGGGTCTTCCAGGGAAGCAGATAGTATTTGAAATGCAAGATAAGGAAATATGAAGAAGATACATTTTCAACCAGAAGAAAAGGATTTACAATGGCAAGTATGTAAATATTAATATCTGAAAGTATTCATGCAGTAGCTTCTTGTACAGAATATCAGTTCCATCCCAACTTATAAAATATTAAACTGCTTATTAACTGTTATTTAATGCCGAGGGGTTGTGTAACTACGCATCCAAGAAACAGGACTTTTGAAAGGCATGCTGTATTTACATGTATTTACATGTATTTGTACATGTATTTATTGAATTGAATCAACAGCTTGTTCTATAGACCATGTTAACAGTGAAATGTTCCAGCTGAAAAAATGTATCACAGATACTACCACAAAATATTACAGTACTTCCAAAAAACACCAGTTAACTGCACAAAGATCGGATTCTTTCAAAGGTATCCACATGGGCATTTGCTTCAATCACATGGGCAATTTATGTCAGTGCTAACTGAAACCATTATCTACTACAGTGGAACTTGACTGTATTTTAATCAGATTTTACACTCATTAGAGGATTAGAGTTCAAATTCTCAATTTGGTTACTCAATTCAGTAGTCTTAAAATTTTATCAGTGTAAATATTTGAATCTAAATCTTGGCTCTAAGTTTTCATTCACCAATTAAGTTAAAACTGTCAGTTAACTAAGGTTAAGTGGGGGAGGTCACTTAAAGCAATAATTTTTTTCAGTCCTGTGAACTGAGAGTCCAGTTCTGAATAGTCAAACCCTCCTGTCTAAAGCAGAATATCGTTGACTGATTCTTGCATAGATGTGACCTCACTTGCACCTATTCATAGTAAAGATAGCATCTTATATTGTTGTGTTGCAAATATATTAGCAAGTCTGCTGAATTCTATATAATTACTTCTGTGGTTTAAGAACTACAACTACATTACACATACACAAAGTTGAGTGCGTATGTTCCCTTTTAAGGAAATAATTTTAATTATCTTATGGCAATATTATATTTTTACTTTACTCAATCCTAACTTCAAAACTAACACCTTAAAGATAAAACTGATAAATAACCTCTTATATCTACTAGTTCCCCTCCCACTAAAATCTACAGTAATCTACAGCAAACACAGTAAAATAGAAAATAAATTCTTAAATATGCTACCATGTAATTGCTGAAAGAAACCTTAATGGTTTTAACACAAGACTGCTTATTATTTTCAACTGCAAAGTTGCAGTTATCACATGAGAACTGGATGGACTTTTACAGCATCCTGTCATCTGTAAGCTAAGGGTTAAAATCCTGTGCTCTACTATGAGAAGTCCCACAGCTGTTGTAAGCAATTACTTTTAAAAACATTAACCCAGTGATTCTTGATGTCCTAGCAAGAGTAATTAACCAGACTATTTATTCCCCAATATGACTGAAGAGGTTGAAGGGATTGGGAGGTGGTAGAAGATAGGTGTTTTATCATGCTATTATTTGACTGGACAGAACCCTAGTACTTTACTTGAACAATGCTATGATTCTTTTTTTCAGCTTTTTGTTGCTGAAGAAAACATGAACTGTTTGTCTGTACCAACTACCAACTCTTCCCTGAAATTGTGCTGGAGTATGAATGGTTGCTATAACAACTAGGCTATAACAACAGCCGATAATATTCAAGAAAAGAAAAAAAAAAAAAAGACAGAACAAACAAGCAATAAAGAACCCACAAAAACCACTTAACACCCCCCAAAAAACAAATAAAGCTGACTAGGATTTCTTTTCCTTACCACTTTTGTGTTGTCTAACCTTTTTAGACAAGTACAAGTCTCCTGTTTGCTTCTTTTGGTTTTTTAGTTCTGTAAATGTTAATCTTGGTGTGAAACACTTCTTTTCTGCACTGATAATGGCCTGAGCTCCAATCATCACTTGAAATTATATATTGGCTTAAATGCCAAAAGAAAATGGTGATTTTCTAATTACAAACTACATCAATACAAAGGTTCCATGCTCCTGGCTGCTGCCTTAAACTCCTTAACTATCAAACTTTAGTCCAAAAAGATACTTAAGTCCAAAAAACTACTTAGATATTCAAATTTTCAAGTTCCATGGACCTATTCCAAGCTATACTCAAAAATATTGCAGGCTCTGGGCATGTCCACAGCAATGGCTGCTTTGCACAGAATCTAAAACAGAGTCTGCATACCAGACATGCTTTCATTTTAAAGTTCTAGTTAGCATAGACACAGAACACATATCATTGACTGGGTTATATATAAAGTAAGGCAATAGGACAGATCTTCTACCATATGCAATTTGACTAGTTACTAAAATGTAGAAATGGAAGAACAGACTTCAGAAGGTCAGGTTTCAGGTCACCTCTCCTGGTTCTGTATGCCTCAGCCTTTACAAATAAGATGTGCTGCTAGATGCAGTAGTCACCCCTGCTAAAGCTTTAGTAATTGATGTAGGACTATTAAATAAGTATTTCTCTGGTCAAAATCTTCTGTAGCCTCACAGTTGGGACGTCACCAGTTTTGAAAGAAATGCATTTATTTCACTGTCATGGAGATCGAGTATTTCAAATATGGGAAGGAAAGACCAGCCAGTGAAGAAGGCATTTAAAATAAGTTTTCATTTATTGCTGTTACAAAGAAAGCATTTCATACTCCCTTTTGCTGACTATTTTTGTTAGCTATTTTACATGCCGTCAGTGGATCAACATGATCTGCTTTACTTAATTTCTTTTATTCCATTTACAGCCAGATTGTTTAAGTAACAGGGTTATTTGTACAGAATATCTGTTTTGACCCTGGTGCCTGAAACCTGTATTCAGCTACATCAATCATACACTGTTATCCAGTTAAGTATTGTTTAATGAGATTGTAATTTCAGTGTGTCCACATAGCCATGGTGTTACATCCTTTATCTTCCTTAAAAGAAGAAATTTATAATAATAGTTCAAAAACTGTTTGTTTTGTGAAATAAATATAAACATGTCAAACACTAATGTTTCCTTTTCAGTTTGAAGAAGTATTTGTCATTTATGCAAGCATTTTAATTACAGTATGATACAGTCAGCACTGGTGAAGTATAATGTAACTTTCATTTTTATTCTAAATTCTTGATGCTTCCCTCACAAGCATTTTTGTGGATTGATCCTCTGATTTAGAAAGCTGATGTAAATCAAAGTGAGAGTGACAGAAAGCAGCTGAAGATTTTACAGTCCCTTTCAATTATTCCTTTCTCATAAGTGTCTAACATATTTTTGTTTTTTAGCAAAATCATCTCAGTAGCAGCTGGTTTTGGGAGTTAGATCAAAATATTGTGGTGACGGTTATCTTTTATTCCTTCTCCTCTGAATTGAAATGCCTCTTATTTTTTGCCCTTGGGACTTATTTTTTGACTGTCATAATGCAGTGTATGATCTTGGCAAATACAAGCAAATCATACCGGTACCAGTATGTTTTTCCCTTGGGGTGCAGGAGGCAGGGTGTTAGTGGGGCTGACTGGACAACTTTGTAAAATGCTTTTCATGCACTGGTTGAGCTTGATTGGGCATTCCCTTGCCCAAGATTGAGTGGAAGATTGACATTAGACACAGAGGAAGGCTTGTTTTACCAGTTTATAGAGTAGCTTCCAAAACCTGTATAATGAACAAAACATTTGATATTTCATACTATCAGTCTGTATGTGATGTAGATCAGAATAGCATTCTATAGAAAATTCATATAAATTTTGCTGTTGACTCCTCTAGTTAACCAAAGCACCTGATATTATACTCTGATGTGTTAAATTCACTTCTGAAGTCTAAAGGATTAGAAAAACCTGTTTGAACATGTGTACTCTGATCTAGTTATGACATCTGAAAATTTACTACTGACAATTATTTTCTTAATGACAGCAGTGACACCTTAGTAGTCAGCACTCTTGCTGAACACTGACCAAGAACTGAAGGGCTATATTTATTTATTTATTTATATTTATATTTAGTGTACCTCTGGGCAACAGAAACCTTCAATCTTAATGCAGGATTGACTGAGTACACTTGAATGAGTGGCAGGGGTTTGGAGATTATATTTTAAAGGATTCTGGTTGTGAATATTTGGGCAAGCACCAAGATCTGTATAAGCAGAAGGAGTGTTTGACTGAACTTACTAATTCCGAATACTTTTTTTTTATTTATTCCATTCAGCTTATCTCAAGCAAGAAGGTACTACTCAGCACCTTCCTAACTTGTCAGTGAAAAGAAATTTAGAGTGAGTCAGGTCGTAATTTTATAGATGTTCTTAGCAAAGAATGCATCAAATCTCCCTGTTTGTGGACTAGATCAGGAACGAAAAGAATATTTGTTGCTTACAGCTTCTGATGCTGCCTTTCTAGCCAGGAGTAATACTCTTTCCTAGTTTAGTATGCTTTTTCTGTTTTGCCTCTTACTCCATTACACATTTTATCAATAACATCAGAAGTCAAAGGCTATAAAGGTATAAAATACTTAGACGTGAAAAGTCACAGGGAGAAAAGTAGAAGACAACTAAAACAATTTAAGAAGTTGTACTGCAATTAGTTGCATTTAAAATACAGATCTATTTAACCCTTTAATCTCTAACAAGAATCAGAGAGTGGTTGAAGTTGGAAGGGACATCTGGAGGTCATTTTGTCCCCTTAGGGACACTAAAGAGCTGGTTGCCCAGGACCATGTTTAGAATGCTCTTTAATATCTCTGTGGAGGGACAGTCCACAACCTACATACAAATTGTATGAGCAAAAATTAATTCTCTCTGCAACACAGATTTGTAAATATAAAATGGAGTAGGAAATTGTTCTTCATACATCTCCCTTGTTTCCTCTATGCATACTGAGGTTTTGTACATATTATTTTCATACAGTCCAAAATGCAATAAGAGAGCTCTAAAGTGTGCTAATACTGAATAAGAAACTTATTTCAAATAAAAAATTAGAAATTAGAAAAAAATAGAAAATAAATTTACCAACCAAATCTAGTTAAATATGTAACAATTTGAAAAAGCCTGTATCCCACCTGAAGTTTAGAAGTGAACATAATCTGAAGGCTATTCACGTCATTTACTAGCAGAGGTAGTCCTCTGCTTTCTATGCTGTCTAGGCACCTGAATTAAGATTACATTTTTCCTGTGTGTCTGTAACACATCCATGGATGTATGTCCAACACCTTTGTTAAGCCAGATTCTCCAGCTGGAAACTCACAAATAATTCCTAAGCTCAAATGGAAAATATCAGTTAGAGAAGCTTAGCCAATAAAAAGATCATGTTCTGAGGTGTAAAACTAGTATTTATTTAATACTAGCTCTTACAGACAGAAGATCTTATGGTCTGCCTTATTTTTAAAAAACTTGATCTAGTCTCCCAGATTTTTTTTGTCTGGGTTTTTTCAGATCAGGACACCAAAAAAAGTTAGGTTCTTCCGTGTGTCCTTTTTGTCCTTTCCTAGGCACAAAGCCATGGAATTACTGTATTATAAAGGCCAAAATATATTATTTTTGTTCTAGAAGTTTTATGTATAAAGCTACTGTAATTTTAGTTCTTTACAGGTATAGAGAAAATGGAGAGAAATTCAATCCTGCTACACAAAGGAAAATTAAATTACTCTTCTCAGCTATAAACTCCACTGGTCTGTATCAAGATCTGATAAAATACAATATTTCTGTCCCTTTGCAAATCTGCATGGACGTATATAGAAAGCTTAATGCCTTGGCCACTCTATATATTCTCTTCTATGATGGTCTATGAATTTAAGTGCATATGTCAATGAGGATTATAGTTGGACTTTATGATCTTAGAGGTCTCTTCCAACCTCAGTGATTCTACAATTTTAAGGCATTATTAAATCAGACTAAAGACAAGGATTTAACTTTTGTGGTACCTCAGGAGGTTTGTCCTCCCCATTAGTTTCCTGAACAGTTCAAAAAGCTATGTAATTCTGTAGCTTTTTTCATTCAGCATCTTAAGAGGATTTTTACTTTCCCAGATATGAGTTTACATCTTGTCAATTAGCATTGCAACGACAGATCCGTGCACATTAGTCAACTTGATTTCAATACAGAAATAAAACCACATCAATTAGCATCTGATACTACAAAACAAATATATTGGTTTTAAGTTTTAACTGACTCCTATATGAGATAAAATTTTAGCTCAGAAGAAAATGAATGATAACTTTGCTGTTGTCTTCAATGGAATCAGATTCTACCCAAAGTATCACAATTACGCTTAACAGAAATTAATCCAACTGCTTACTTGATCTTTGGTTTTTGATGAAGAAGAGCTTTAGTCTCTCTTTAAATGTATTTTCATTCATATAGAATTCAACTTGCACCCTGAAACATAAAAGGAAGTATTAGTTGAATATGGAAGATGATAAATTATTTTTTAAAAATATTTTGTTTCCCTAATCATCTTGTCTTTATATATAACTAGAGAAACACATGAGAGTGTTCAGTCAACAGCTCTCTTGGATTTCAATGACTAATGTTAAGAGGCTAAAAGAAGAGGCAAACAAAAAACAAAAACAACAAACAAAAAAAACCCCAAACAAACCACAATAGTTATTTAGTTTATCCCCTTTACATGCAGAATCATTTTCATACTACTTGGACACTCTACACTGTAAAATCAGAGGCATCTATGTTTTTGGTCTTCTCATTGGAAGACTATTCCCATAACTGCATATTTGTAAGGATGATTTCCTTGATGTTCAGGTTAAACTTCCATTTCAGTTTAACTCACTTCTTGTAAAATTGACATTTTAATGATTCTTCTTTTTTCTGTCTTGTTCATATCTTGAGTATTCACATCTCAGTTAAGCATTCACATGTTTGCATTCACTTTTAATCAAATACTCATGCACCAAACAAATCACCCTCTCTGAATTTTGCTTTTGTCATAATGAAATACAAATACCTGAAAGCAAAATTATACTGCAATCATACAATATTGTAAGGAAAATAACTCCCCTTCCTGATTATATTAAAGCAAGAGCAACATCTTTTTTTCCCTCCCTCCCCACCAAAAAAATGTCAGGATATATTTCATATTTCTGTCCCTCAATCCAGTCTGAGTACAACTCATGAAATAGTTCTACAGACTAGAAGAGAGAAGAAAACTGTTGAAGGGGCTGGCAAGGGGGACAGAAGGTGCATTAGTTGTAGAGAAAAACTTAGGTCGTTCCAGAGTTGAGTAGCTGCACTGTTAGCTGAAGCATGAGTGCAGCATTAGTTCTACTTCCACTTAAGTCCCTGCTCTACCCAACTGTTTGGATCTTCCTTGTCAATCCCAGTTCTCCTCCAGTAATGAATCACTTTACCCAGCACACACGCAGTGTTGCTTTGAGCAAAAGAATAAAGTGGTATCAGAATGAGTTACTTTAATACTTCTCACTTTCTCTGTATACCATCATGTGCAGCAAAATTGCACATACCTTCTCTGTTCATAGGCATACTTAACCTTTATTTGAGCATTCCTTTTCAGTAGTTTTTCTGTCATCAAAGACTGCATTTCAGTTACATGTTCTTTTAGGTACTGTCATGTTTTTTAAGCAGGATTCTCTTTTCTAATCTTCCCTTCTTGCATTTGAAGCCTGTGCTGAAACAATCTTTTTATAATCTAATACTAACTATAGTGTCTCTCTTCCCTTCAAATACTTGTCTCATATCCTGTATTTCTCCACACTTATGGAATTGGAAGATTATTTAGTTATGAGCCCAGAATGGATGTCGCCTCATGTAGCATGACTTTTTTGTGCTTGCTTAGTTATTACCATAAGTTTACAGGGTCAGGCTATGACTCACTTAGTGAGGTCAGTAAATTTTTGCTAGTCATTTAGCTTCAGTGTGGTTTATTGTTGTGTTCCTTGTAGAATGGAGAACTACATTGCTTCCCCTATTCAGGTGAGGCAAAAACATAACCTTTTTTGTAAGAATCTATAGTGGCACTAAGCTCTTTTACAGGACTTTGAATTTATTTTTGTGTAATGACATGTTTGAACCAATGATATATGACCCCTACCACAGTCCAAATTTTCTGTCCTATCTGACTCTATCCCTTCTGTGGTAAGATCTTTAAGCAGTTGGGATTAAAGACTTAAGGCTAGAATTAAGTTAGAAATAAAGAAGAACCAGCCTGCCTTTTGCTTTTTCAATGAAGAGTAGCTGCAACTGCATATTTCAAAGAGTTCAGGCCCAAAGGAATGTCCTAGAGACTGCCACCAAACTAGCGGTACAGCCCATCAAATGAAGAGTAACTTGTTTCTGGGCTCTTATTGAGCTTAAATGTAAAGGGAGTGCTGTTCTGTTGTCATTAACAGAAGTACAATTTAGATAGTTGGTAACATAAGACAAGTTAAGAAGCATGTCCATGGGTTGATTAGTTGAGTGGGTTTATGGAGGCCTGAGTTCAGTTCTTTCTGCAAATTTCCCAAGGTACCTACGGTCATTAATGCAGTGACAGTTTTAGTGGGAAACATTTCCCATAATTTGGCAGCTGCCACATGCTAACTGTATATACTCAGTCTTCAAGGACATAATTCTGTAGGTAAACAAAGCAGCACAAGCTATTGAGGTAAAGGATGTTATTTAAAAGGAGCACAGTGTTGATGATTGTTTTTACATATTCAAAACTAATTTCTGAGATTTTTCAATAAGAAAATCACAGTAGTCACTTATCATGAAAGAACAACATGTTAACAGTAAGCAATGATTTAATGATAATGAGGAAAAAGGATGTGGGAGCTAATCGCCTTCCTATCACTACCATTACAAATTGCTCTGATAGCATTCTAACAGCTGTCTACTTCTCTTTCCTTGGCAGCCTATGCTCACAGCAGACTGGGATTCCATAGTGTAGCAGCTTCCATGGCAAAATGGATTATGAATGCTGCTAACCACTTCTGTGGATCAACTCGTCCTTCTCCTTCCCCTGACTTTTTTAAACTTAACTAAAAACACTACCAGCCTTCTGCATTTTCAGGAAATACATTAGCATGTATCTATAATCAATGAAAACCTAAACAATGCTTTGACTACCAAGCTGATAATATTTCACTTTGTTTAAAAATTGCTACTTACTAATTAAAGCTAAGAAAGAGCGGCTGAAGGAGCCAGTGGCAGATATAAGGGCTGAAACCTCATAGAATCATAGAATCACCAGGTTGGAAGAGACCCATCGGATCATCGAGTCCAACCATTCCTATCAAACACTAAACCATGCCCCTCAGGACCTCGTCTACTCGTGCCTTAAACACCTCCAGGGAAGGTGAATCAACCACCTCCCTGGGCAGCATATTCCAGTGCCTAATGACCCTATCCATAAAAAAATTCCTCCTAATCTCTAGCCTAAATCTCCCCTGGTGGAGCTTGAGGCCATTCCCCCTCGTCCTGTCCCATGTCACTTGCGAGAGGAGGCCAGAACCCTCCTTTCTACAACCTCCTTTCAGGTAGTTGTAGAGAGCAATGAGGTCTCCTCTCAGCCTCCTCTTCTCCAGCC
>WAAB01025977.1:28838-36338 GCA_013389865.1 Piaya cayana
AAAAAAAAAAACCACCAAAAAAACCCCCCCAAAAAAGCCCATCAAAAGCACTGCGTGTGCACAGGTCCATTGTAAGTGACTTAAATTATTCTCAGATTACCAATCCAAATCACTGTTTACTTGAACTCTGCTTCTCATATGTAACACAATGTATCTGGCTATTCTGTTACTCTGCTCTTGCATAAATTACCCTTCTCTTCCTTCTGATTTTTCAAGATTTCATCTTTTCAAAAACAGCAAGGAGAACAAAGCTGAAAATTTTTCATACATAGTATTCTCGCAGATTAGATCTCAGTTTTATTTTTACTTTAAAAGTAAGAAATCAAGACTTAGTTTTCCATAAATGCAGCAGAAGGAAGAAGTAAAAAAGGACAGATGCATGGAAAGAAAATTCAAAAAAGGAACAAAAAAAGTTTGTGGGTAAACCCCAATCTTTTTGATCAGTGGAAAGATTCTGTTCACTTAGACTTCAGTAAAATAACTACATAGAAAAAATATTCAAACAAGTTATTTCCCTATTGCTTTAAGTACTTAGTTACTCCTTTTCTCCATAATGAAATAATTTTCTTGTTATTTCAATTATACCATGTATTTTACACAAAACTGGCAGGTCAGTGTGAGATTCACAAGAACATAGATATTAATCCTTCTCTAATAGAAATCCACAGCTTTTTATTGTTACTATCTTGCTTTTCTGTTACTCCAGTTTGTTGATTTTTCTGCTTTTCTATTTTAACTGCATTATGCTAGTTATATTTGGTAATTTTCAATCATAAGCAACAATTTTTTCAATGCCTACTGGAAAAAATGCACAGTATAATTATTCCAAGTCAGAAAAACATATTTTAAAGGGATTTTTTTTTTCAAAGTGAAATTCTGGGATTCAGTAAGTTAAGCTTCATTTTTACCAAATATGTAGAAAACTATACAAAAGTGTTAGCTGCATCTACCCAAAACTAAATAGAAGCTTATGAAAATTTGTCTTAAACTACAGCATTCATTGTAAACTGCTGCATTTACATGATCTGTGTGTGGAATCTTAATCGCCAATTAACATTGCATAAGGAGAGACTTTTCAGAAAAGGAATGTTCTAAGATAGAAATGTCAACATGTCATGTCAAAATCACAAGTTCTTATTTTCCCTCAACCCAAAGAATAGTTTTGTTTTCATTTGAATTTTGGTACTGCCTGGTTTTTCTGACCCAATTAAAACAAAACATATGAAATTTCTTAAGTCTTTGAAGCCTTCAGTTTCTTTCCTGTACAACTACAATCACTATGAAAGATATTGACCTGGTGGGATGCGATCTATATTCTGTGTCCTCCTTTTTGGGAGCTATATTCTGCTCTCATTCCTCTATCTGAATTTAATTGATGATTGTTTTCTGAATAACTGTATGGGGATGATATCATTCTTAGTTGTTTAACGGCTTCCCACAGAATTCAGCAGTTAAAAAAAAAGGCAAAAATAAAACTAACTTCACTGGAAATACTAAAAAAGGTTTTACAAGAAGTATCAGATGAATTGGGATGGTCTGCAGATTCAGAAAACAATGCATTTATCCTCCAAACATGGAAAGCTTTCTTCCCAAGGGTTAAGTTAAAAATAAGTACATTTTACACTTAAGACTGGAGTTTTGGGGTGTTTTTTTAATTGGCCAATGAAGAGATATCCCTAAGGAATTTGAATTCTCTGGTCTCATTCAGATTGACTTGTGGTTTTTTTTCCCTTCTTCCATCTTCTAAAGCTGCTTCCTTCAGACAAAGAAAATGTCCACATTGTGGATATTTAGAGGAGAAACAATGCCTGAAATTAGGAATATTTCTCTTAAACAATTATAAACCTGAAGGGTAAATAATATTAACCTTGAGAAAATAACATCTGAACATATTGCAGTTGCTGGATCTAAAAATCCAGTTTCAAAATGAAGCCAGTGAAATATCTTCTATATCTCCTATGATATAGAAACTTGATTCACATAGTTCCTGAAAAAAAAATATTATTTCTGCTACAGAAAAACCTCGCAAGTAAAACTCATCTCAAGTCAATGACAGTTTGACACTTGGTCTACACTTCACAAGTGCCTATGTGAAGGCAAGTTCATACGTGTGTGAACTATGTTTTCAGAAACTAGTGGAATTCACTATCAAGACATGGTAACGTAAGTAGCAAAACTCTTGAGACACTATGACCTTCAAATATTAAGGCCTTTACCACCCTTATCACTTACTCCTTTCCTTCCTTCCCTAGTTCTTGTAACTGTCACCATAATTTGCTTTGTCAGATCCTAACCCCCTCCAGAGAAGAATATGATGAGCATGGAGTAAGTGCCAAAGCTGTTCTCCAGGGCTCTGGACAGCAGATTCATTCACACATTTATACAGCATAAAGGCGGCTGACTGAGCTTTATGCTGTGCAGAAGGTAAATCCACATACACACCTACGTAGCAATGTAAACATAAATATCTGGGTAGCACTAGCAAATTAAGATATTACATGTTCAGAGAAGTGAACTGAAATCCTTATTTGACAGGTGCCATACAGTGCTATAGAGTTTTAACAAAAATCTGACAGCCCAAATCACTATTGCAGCAGTAATCCAAAAAGGCCAAATGATAAAACTGATTGTTTCTCCAGTTGTGCGTGTAAAAAAAAAAAAAAAAGGAGAGAGAGAGAAAAAAATAAATCTTTCTTACATAGGAGTCATAAGACAGCAACTACCACAATGAAATAAGCACAGGCTAGAGGAAGCAGTAGCAAAGCCTCGCCAAAAAAAGCATACAAAGGTACGGTTGGAGCTGATGATCTCAAAGGTCTTTTCCAACCTAATGATTCTATGATTCTATGAAAATGGCAAATAAAAGCAGCTGCCCAGAATTATAGCATGGTTAGTAGGTACTTTAGACAAAGTTGCTGGGCTCAGGCTGATGAAACAGAGGGTTCCTTAGTTTCCTTACTTTTGCAACCTGCAGTGGAGGGAATTCTCCTGAAAAGGAGAAGAGGTATAAGCCTTCAGGTTTGATTAGAGCTTGCCGCTACTTGACCTCCAGAGAAAGAACTGCTCCCAGAGGCCTGGCAACACAACAGTGTTCAGGACATAAGGCTATGCTTAGACTGCACTTCCAGGTCAACCCAATTCAATTTTAATGTGCTAAACTCTTTAATGTTGTAGTCTATGAGTGATAAACTTGCAGTCAAGTGTATACACAATATGGAAAATATGTACACGTGTTCAGTATGGGACCTTTCACCAGGGTAGATCTGGGATCTTTCTGCAGAAGCAGGAAAATCATTAAGGAATATTCAGATGCATGTCCTCGCCAAATCATCTACTGATATATATTGGCTTACTACTGGCTTTCAGGGAAGTTATATGGGCAGTTTTTAGTTTAAAGATGAAGTAGCTGTTCATGTTCAGAACTAGTTAGTTGTTCACTCATCAAGTAGTTCACTGCTCTCTCTACTGCTCTCAACAATGCAATTGCTTGCCAACTATCATTAAATCTGTCAGTACTGACCAATCTGTGCTTGATTTGCTTATTACCAGATGAACCAATAGTACAGATTTGTGTATGAATTAGGTGTAAACACTTAATCACCTATCTGTCAATCATGTAAAATAGGCTTGTCTTGACCTTTGTAAGATACTAGAAGATACATCAACAAGTTAGGATGTTTTACCATCAATGTAAGAACCCAATATCTCCAAAAGGGGAGTCTGTGCTCATATCACCCTCATATCACCTGAATATAAATTTGCTCTAATTGAAGATTATTTTTATTTATTCCTTTGGACAAAGAGTTTTCATTGGATTCTTGATCAAACTCATCTTAATCGTGATTATCATAGCTAATGCAAAAGCATGGCAGAAGTAAACACCCTGGGTTAGTGGAAACAGCTGGACTTTAGTGCAACAGCAGTGTTTGACTTATAGTGATGAACTATCTCTTTGTGTTTGTGACAAAAGACACCATAAATTTGCTGCCACAGAAAAATTAAAAAACAAAAACAAAAACTCTACTCAAGGATTATGAACAGAACAAGGATTGTTCGTGGAATTGCATTCATAAATTTGATTATGGGTCTGGGTTGATATCAAGTCTTTTTCTAAAAAAAAAAAAAAATCAGTATTATCCATAACTCTGCTTAAGACTAAACCTTGTTTTAGACCAGTGCTCTATATATATATATATATATATATATATATATTTGCTGGCTATATAGACTTCCATCACTGGTCTTTAGCTAATGGACCTTTTAAGAAATATCTTCCATTGATTCTGCAAATCATTAAGCTATTCATAATACAGTAATAATAGCTGTCAGTTCTATTACACATTCATCTAGAATTTTTGCAGCTGGAAAATTTATAAACAATATTTCAGAAATAAATTATTTCTTTCATTTTTGTATCCTTCAAATTTAGAAAATGTTATTATCTTATTTTCAAAATTAATTCCCTAAGCTGAGACATTATTTTTGTAGGCGAAACCACTAAGCAGTGTTCTTAAAGCACTAAAATATTTCCAAGTGCATTATGAAAAAAATCACGTCTGTCATTTTTTGGGCATTAGAGTTCCAATGGGTAGTTTTAGCAGATTACATCACTTGTTTAATTGATTATGCTACTATGTATCCAAAGTCCATTTCACAAACACAAGTTATTCTGTCTAAGATAGTACAGAAGTTTTTCTGCAATCCTTCCTTATTTACACTGTCAGTATTAGGATATTTAATAACATTTGGTGAACATTAACTAATACAAGAGTTCCAGAGTACATTTTAGCACTTCAGAAGACAGCATCATTAGCACTTTAGTATCATTAGGAAAATGCTGTCAATTTGTTTACATAATAAGTATATTGATGATAAGCACAAATGGAGAGAATATAGAAATATACATGGGAATAGTACTGATGGAGGAAGAAAAAACAGGGTATATCAGAATGAGGCTATATTAGAATAAGCAGCAATGTGTTAATTGCTCTCTCTGTTCTTACCTTAATTCCTCTTATCACTTGCAACAGCCTGCTAAACAACTGAACAAACAGGCCAGTTTAATATGCTAAATAACGGACTAAATAGTATATTTCGGTGCAGTCACTCTTCAATTTTAAAAGAAATCTAATTAAGCAAAGACAAATATGACTGGGAAAAAAATATTATTTAAGAGCTTTCACCCTTCTATAATGTGAATTAGAAAACTTACAGTCTCAACCTTTAGCTGTAAAAATTTAAGTCAACTGAAATAACATTGTATACTGCTAGCTTACTAAAACAAAGCATGATATAGTTCCCTATTTCAATTGGTAGTGTTCATAAAATCCAAATTGATACTTTTCCAGGTTTAGTCATAACTGTGTTTGAAATACATTCAAGTTAAGAAGGTGCACAAACACAGTATTCCCAAAAGTAAGTTTTTATGGGTAATCATTTTTTTGCCAAAGTGATTCTAGAGAAGTAGCAGTCAACCACAGTCAAGTGCTGAATAGCCCATCCTACTCTACTGCAGAAACACATACCTGCACAAGCCACTATTCTGTCTAGAGGAATGCCATGTTCCGTTTACTGTTGTAAACTTTTCTATTTGTCCTTATCATTCTTCTAGTTTCACAATTTTTTTTCTCTCTTCAAATGTTCTTCTCTCTAGAAGTGTCTCTCAAGCCTATCAGTCTTTTGTATGTTTTTGGGAATAGGGGTAGTTCAGTACACTGAATTCCTCATTGTATTATTCATGATCCATGATCTAAATTCTAGTCCTCTGCTCCATCCACTTGCTGCACATTGCTTGACTTCTGCCACATTCTTTTTGAAATGGGAACCATATGGTCCTCTGTTTTCCCTACTGTGCTTTCCTATAGGGGTCTGAACTAGATTCAAGGTGTCTGGACATTACCAAAATACAATTAATAATAAAAATACAAGGCAAGCATGTTTGATGTTCAAAATAGGGGTTTCGTATATCACAACACTCTCCTTCCAATGTTCTTCTGTTCTTCCCATTTATCCTCTTTATGAACTCCTAAGAATGTTTTGTCTTTTATACACAAGAGTCTCAAGGATCCAATTCTATAGCCACTTAAGTTGGATAACATAGTAATATTTTAAACGGACAGGAGATACTGCTCAGTGTGGAGCTATTTCAATTTCTGTGGATTTGCATACACCATTCTTAGGTTAAATATGTTCACACAATTCCTAATTGGATGTGAACATACACAGTTAATGTTATTCAATGACTATCATAATTCCACTTAGTTTTATATATTGTAATTGTCATACTCCTAACACTGCTGAAATGTTATGAGTTTCCAGGCAGAGAGACTGGGCTACAATGCCAGATGCTAAATTGACGTATTTTGTAACTATAGTATTGGAGATAAGAATAGCAGCTAAATAAGATCATGGCAAAAGGCAAATGAAAATATTCTTATAATGTATACTAAGAATTATAAAAATATAAGTAATGGTTAGAACGTCAAGAGATGAAAAAAAGGAAAATGGCACCTATGCCAAGACCTACAAGTTGGGTTTGCCTGGGAACAAACTAAGAATGAAGCAAATGACAGATATAAATAGAGTACGAGCTGTAGCACTCTGCTCCATTATGAGATAATTGGAAGAGATAGATAAAGGGGAAGTCTGATGTGAACATTATGTGCTTAAATTTTTATAAGGCGTTTGAAAAGGTTCTCTGGAGATTGATACCTAAGGTAAAAAAATCTAACGTTTAAAATAAGGAATATAAGTAAAACAACTGAAAAAATTAATAAAGAGCATTGATATGAAACAAAGTGAATGCCTACCCTCACATGACATTTTCTTTTGGCAAGAATGTGCATTTCCCCTATATGCACACATATACCCTGCACCATTAAATAAGCTTTTGCTGTTGTGTCACTGTGGGCTAAAATTCCATCTTCATATCCCATAAGGCAAGAGTAGATGAAACAACCTTGATTTGTGCTCACTTTTCAAACTTCATCCCTTTATTATAAGGTAATTAGGCTATTCTGTTACCTTTTCAGTCTCAGGTTTTCTGATATTTGAGTGCATTCACTCTTTTCTAGGATTTTTATGTAATAAAAATGGAGGACATCTATTTTTTAATAAGGAAAAGGAAAATACATATGAAAAGTTTCCAAGTTTGTGAGAGTCAGAAAAACAGACAGTTCCAAAGCTCCAAGACCCTTTTATTTTGTTGTTGTTCTTATTTTCTAATAGCTCAGACAAATGCATGTATCCATCTTCCCCTCCTGGTACCTCTGTGACTGAACTCTAAGCTCTGAAATTGCATTGTTCTCAGAAATGACCTGAAAGACATCGTGTCCTGGCTTGAACTGAGGCAGAGCATATTCTCTGACTTTTCAGCTAAGCCTCTTCAAAACTTCAGGTGCTCAAGCTGACCAACAAAGTTTTGCAGACAATGGTTGCCTACAGAAGCAGGATAGTTACTATCAGCAAGATAGCAGGGTATTGGTGTATAGAGGCCACTGC
>WAAB01025977.1:41338-69943 GCA_013389865.1 Piaya cayana
TCTCTTCTTTTTGCTAACTCAGCAGAGAACTTGCAGTGATCTTTAACCTTTCTTCCTCATCTACCATAGTTTAATGCTTGGCAAATCAAGTACAAGGGTATCAGACTTGCTTTCCACTGCAAAACTACAGAGGTTACTAACAGATATCTCTATAAGTGAAGGCAGGGCTTGTCCCTCAAGAGATACTTTTGAGTAAGTAGTAATATTGCTGTTTTTATCTGTGAGTACAAACACTGGTTTTTGGTCTCTTAATGACTGTTTCTGTTTTCCTACTACTTTCCAACAGGAAGTTGACTAGCTACCATAATTAGCAGATGATTGCACGGGGGAGGCTGATATCTTTAACAGCTGTTTTAAGGCATTCTGTACTGAGCCTTCTGTACTGCAGAACCTGTAGAAGTTTTGACTGGCATTCTCTCCAGTGACACAGCAATTATGGGAGCATTGTGTACAGGCCTTCAGGAAGGACTCAACTTGCTCATTTACTAGAAAAAAATATGAAGTATCCACTTTTAAAGCATTTAGTAGATCAGTGCAAGTACTTGGTCATACTCTGTACTTATCAGAATTCAGTACAACAGATCACCTTTAAATGTCAAGTCTAGAAATTCAATGTGTAACGCTGAAGATGTTGTCAGACTTATTTTACAATAAAACTATTTTGAACCTTCAAACATTTCTGATGTTCCAAGTGATCTACTTTATTGTTACAGGATAAAAGGGAGACAGTATCAAACAATGTTACCATTTGTTCTAGGAGAGTCATTCTGAGAGTAATGCACAATACAGCACAGAAGTTTACTGTTATAAAATAAATAATCATAATCATTGGCTGTGATAGAATAATAATCATAAAACTAAGATAAACCATTTGGGAAAGAACTGATTTGGTTCCCCGTGGTGTATTATAGTGTCTGCCAGATGTAAAGCAGCATGTATCAAGTTCTAGATGGAAAAATAAGAGCTTCATAGTATTAAGTGTATAATTAAGTAATGATTGAAGTACTAAGTGCATTTACAAACTGTGCATCATGTTGTCCCAGAGGAGGGAGCTTTTAGGCTGAGACTTTTTTTTACACCAGAAAACTGTCATTGGGGCATACACCAAAGTCCTCCTCAGGCAGATACAGTTGTAACAGCACTGAAGTGTTCTTCCTCACTTTTCACATCCTTCCCTCAAGCCCAGTGTGTGCTAGTTTGTGGAGCAGAAAAAAAATGCAATTTTGCTGCCACTGTTATTGCAAGAATAATGCTAAGACAGATCTGCCTTCTAAAACACATAGGTAAATTGATTCCCTCTTTTACGTCTAACAGAGGCGCAATCCTTAATTTCAGAAGGAAGGTAAATACAGAGAAATAGTAATATTTTACTTATGTGGGACAGTACTTCTAAACTTGCCACAAAAGTGTAAACTTCAACTTCTTAGTATCACCAATGTAATGGTTTTACAAATGTAATGTTTTTCTTTAATAATTCTTTAATTTAGGTGGGTTTGGACAGGGAGAAAGGGCTTAGCCTGAACATGCAGCAATTTTTTTCAGGGTTTATGGCAACTCAAACTTTTTAACTATTACTGCGCAGAGTCCCACTGCAGATAAGAAAACACTTGCTTTCCTAGAAAATTAGAATGTTAAGAACCTTAGCAGTTTCAATTAAAATCAGGCTTTTAGAACAGATTTTAGGCTTCTAAATCCTTCATTTGTTTTGAAAATTTACTTACAAATCAAGATAAATTTCACAATATTTGCTTAAGTCCTTTTTTTATGTACCCTCTGTTAAATTGAAGAGCTCATAAAAGTTAACACATTTTCTAAAAAGAGGAGTAAAGTGTTTCTTGAAGGGAGAGGAGGATTACTTTGAAGAAGCCATAATAGAATTTTCTTTTTGAGGAAATTACAGTAGAATTTTTGTGCAAGTTGAATCTAGACTCAGATATTTTAAATCACTTGTTTCAGAAATGTGTGGGCTTTTTATCCCCTTTTAGTTTAACAACCTCAGGTGATTCCAAAAGGAAAAGGCAAAGGGAGGGCATTTACTTACTAATTCACACTGTGACAAATGACTGTTAAAAGTGCCTTCTGAGATTTACAGTAGGGAGTTGTTCCTTGGAAGTCACCAGTCAACATGCCAGTCAGTAGTATACAATTGTCAAAGTGATGTGTGGAGGTGTTCTGGATTATATGCATGTCTTTCCTTTCCAGATAGGTGGTAATGTTCATTTATGCAGTAAGCACTTCAGAGGAGAAAGTCAATTTTAATTTAATCTTTTAAGTATCCAATGTAAGAATAGTTCTTGCACAAAGGTAAAATTTAGCTCTATAGTTTCATCATGAAAGCATATACTGTAGCAGAATGACTCAAATTTTCATCTTAGTACAGGAGCAGGATTTTAAATGTACTTCCAATACCAGTTAATGTGTCTTCCTGAACATATAAAGAAAAGAAAAAAATACAGAACTGGAAAATGTAAAGTTTTATTCCATAACTGTGAATTTTTGAACACCTTTTGCAACAGCATATTAAAAAAGTCATGAAATCTGATGTTTTGAGGTTGAGGGTTGGAGAATATATTTGGGTTCTATGTACCTTTTTTGTTCTTTCCTTTGAGTTTGTTGTATATGATTTTGAAGTGATATGGTAATAATGATTTTTTTTTCCTATAATGTATTAGCTCTGTATCCAATGCTAAACTTAACAGGCAGTAGAATGAAATAGTAGTATGAATTAGATATTTATGATTGTCAGATGACTTGTTCACATGATGGACTCTATTAATTCAGCAATTCTATGCTGGAATGTGTATTTCCTGGTCTTTTAATTAATATTGCTAGAAATATTTGGTATAGATAAAATTCACCTTGATGTGCAAGGTCCAAAGTAAGCCCAACATACTGCTTAATCTTAAATAAACACAAAGGGACTAGGCCACATTACACATTACACTAGATCAGGCCACCCAAGGCCCCATCCAACCTGGTCTTGAACACATCCAGGGATGGGGTAGCCACAGCTTTCCAGGGCAATCTGTGCCAGTGGCTCACTGCTCTCATGGTGAAGAAATTCCTACTTATGTCTAGTCTAAATCTGCCCCCCTCCAGTTTATACCCATTGCCCCTAGTCCTATCACCACAAGCCTTTGTAAACAGTCCCTCCTTGGCTTTCTTGTAGCCCCTTCAGGCACTGGAAGGTCACTATAAGATCTCTTTGAAGCCTTCTCTTCTCCAGGCTGAACAACCCTAACTCTCCCAGCTTGTCCTTGTATGGGAGATGCTCCAGCCCTCTGATCATCTTCATAGTCCTCCTCTGGACCCATTCCAATAGCTCCATATCCTTCTTACATTGAGGATTACAGAACTGGACACAATACTGCAGATGAGGTCTCACAGAGAGGAATGGAGGGGCAGAATCATTTTCCTTGCCCTGCTGGCCACACTCCTTTTGATGCAGCCCAGGATACAGTTGGCCTCCTGGGCTGCATGTATACACTGCCAGCTCATGTCGAATTTCTCATCAACCAGCACCCCCAAGCCCTTTCCTACAGGGCAGCTCTCAATCACAAGCCCCCTCATCCTGTACTGAAATCAGGGATGCCCTGACCCAGGTGTAGGACCTTGCACTTGGCCTTGTAGAACCTCATGAGGTTCTCACAGGCCCAATTCTCCAGCCTGGCCAGGTACCTCAGGATGACATCCCATCCTTCCACTGTGGCAACTGCACCTCTGAGCTTGCTGTCATGTATAAACTTCCTCAGGGTGCACTCAGTCTCACTGACTGCATCATTGATGAAGATACTAAACACCAGTCCCAGCACAGACCCCCGAGGGACACCACTTGTCACAGATCTCCATCTGGACTTCAAACCACTGACCACTAATCTCTGAATACGACCATTCAAAGAGTTCTTATCCACTGAACGTAAATGCTTTTTTATTTTTAACCTATAATTCTCCCATTACATCTCTAGCATCCTGTGGTCTGGATATTGTGAAGTACATAGTAACCATGTATTTACAGAAGAGAACATTTTTTGTGAATAATGTCTTCATTGTATCCTTCCAAAGCTCGCACAGGAACTTAAAATAAACACCCTATTTTCTCATCTTTTCTGAAGCAAATTATTTACCAGCCTTAAATATGTGAGGTCTTCACTCCATAGGATATTTTCTACTTTGATGGTGTTGCACTTCAACACAGCAGGTAAAACTAAGGATTGGTGATCAATAGGTTTATTATATGTTTTATTACATAATTTACCGTTACAATCATGATTCAGTAAAGCCTCACTGAATTAACAAGTGAACAACTTGTGTTAATCACTGACTTCCCCTTTTATTTACGTTCCCTTTCCCAACAGCCAAACTAAAAATCAATCACATTATGATTGTCAACAAACACCTCAGAACATTCAGCAAATTAAAACAGTTTATTTCAGTTTCAGATATTTTCAATATTGAAAGCAGAACGTGAGATTCACAAAGGGATATTAGTGATATTTACAAAACTATTGAAAAAGTCAAGAACTCCATATTCTCTTTACACTCAGGCTAGTGACTGGGATATTTACATAGCCAGAAGGAACCCGGTGCACAGAAATCACCCACCTGACACGCACACATGCTGTCCTGTGGAATCTTTTCAGACTGATCCAGGAAATATTTAAATATTTTAGGTAGTGACAGGAAAAGAGGTGAGTTTTTTTATCTCTCTGAGTGAATGAATATTTAACTAGTCCATATAAAATGTGTGTACTGTAAGCATCAAGCTGCTTCTCCACAGTTTTCAAAGGGAAACAGGTCCTTTGAAAATCAAAAACAAAAACTGATTTCAAAATCAACTTTCTTTTAGGAAAAGTCACTCGGCAAATTCCAGAATGTTAGTAAATTATTCAAAATAATTTATTTGCAGAACAAACGCATTTGTCAAAGATTCTTCATGTTGTTCTGCACATAGCAACGTCTTTTATGAAAAATAATATATGATTCAATTTGGTAGTTTGTGGAGTATGGCAGCCCAGAACCCATCTGTTACTGAAGCCAGCTGCAAGGTTGCTTAGGAATCTAAGCTATTCAAGTAGGATTATTTTTCTGGAATAGAATTGCAAAAACAGTGAGATGGGTGTTATTGTTTTGGAGAAGTCTAGGTAATAAATGGACCATGATCTAGACACCAGGAAAAAAAAAAAGTCTGAATGAAGCTTAATTGTAGGGGAAGTCCTTGGGAAAAAAAATGAAGGTTAGAAAACTTTATTCAAATAGGTACAGATCTAAGAACAGAATTCCTGAATCAGAGTTCTATTACATCGAGCTAAGCATTTTAGCATGTGCACATTTTATAAATGAACAGGATCATTTAAAAGAAATAGTTGATTAAACTCTCTTCCTAATGAAACATAACCAATAAGGTTTCAAAAGTGGGTATAATGCTTATGCCAGAAACATGTATTTCAGCCAAAAAAAGAGATCTACACCATTTCAATCATACTTATTGTTAAACACTACCATACAACATACTGGCAGACTACACTATCAAAACCATGACCTGGTGACACAGAATGCTCAGTGGTTTGTGGCAGATGAGAGGAATAATTCTATAATATCTCTTCTGCACTTTGAAGAATCAACAAGCATCTGAGAATACAGAGATGGAACATATGCCTCCCAAACAGCAAAAAGTAAGCATATTTCCAGAAAGGGCTGAATGGAAGGAGGAAAGTGAGAACTCAAAGATGACTCAACAGGGAAGAACAAAAAGGGAATGGTACTGAGACAGAAGACACAGAGTTCAGCTGGTAATAGACCTGAAGTTCACAGTCTGTGCAGGTGGAAAACCCTTGATATAAATCAGACTGTCAGAGTTGAATGCAGGTGGAAGTAAGATGCTGTAGTGAACTGGAAACATGAAAATTATTTCCAGTGTCTCAGCCAAGGACAAATACCTCCTAAAATGAACTACCTTGATCATTTGCCATTGCGTAGCCATTCTATAAGCCACTTTAACTGTATTTTAGTGTTCAGATATGCTGTTCATCTTTAGTATCCATTCACTTGAATGGGGCACAAGCTTCAGCAATATTTGTATTGCACACTAATTAGGATCAAATACAAACCATACACTTCACCAAAAACAAACCTGAACCACTGATGTAAGGGTGCAAAGAAAGGGCAAAATCAAACTGTTAAAAATTAAGATGTCCTTGTGTAACTCTAATCATTACTAGCTAATAAGCAATTTATCTCATGGTCCCCACAGGTCTACAGTCCTTCTCATTAAATATTTCCTGAGAGTATGTCTAATATTCTAAATGCTCCATTTGACAATAGTTCTATGCAGAATATGTATGTTTTTTCTATAACAGACAGTAGCAAAATACCAGCAACATGGGACTGGATTACTATTTCAGTATCAAAAGTGATATCCATCAGTACAGAACAATGAGAAGCTAGACAGGACCCTATTGTAAGATGGACAAAAATAAGACAATAGTCAAGACTTTTTAAGACTGTACTTTACTCAGTTAACTGAAAGCTAGTAGCAAAAAGACTGCTACGGTGACTTGTGGAGCTGGAGGAGAGAGTACTGCTATCACAGCCTCATGTAAAGCAAAATCATGACTGCACTGCAAGGAAACAACTGCACAGCCTTGCTGCCATAGGGCAGTTGTATCCAGCCTCAGCACAGGACAGTATTCAAAGATCTAGAAAGCCATTTCCACTAGCCATTTTCAGTCCTGGGTTCATATTTTATATTTCAGATATGCTGGACACCTGTATGAATATTAATAAAATAATTAGAAGTATTTAGTTCCCATGAGTCTTTTGCTACAATTTTCCAACAATGATCATGTTCTGTAATACTGTTATGCTGTAATTCTGCTATCAATATCTTTTTAAGGATTATTTATTTTCATATTCTTAAGTGCATATAGACTTGAAATAGATATTTCTATAGCTAAATGGAGGCTATGGTTTGTGCAGTTGCTTATACACGATTTCCTATTTGAGTCCATATCATGCTTCTTCCACAGAAGGTAACTTTACCAAGTTCAAGTCAAACAACTGGTACCAGGGAAGTGTTTGACAGAAATTTAAACCAGAGCTGGGAAAAGTGTTAAGTCACAGTGGCCTACAAAGAAGTATAGGGAATATTTTGTTTATTGTAGCCATCAAAACCCTAAGTAAATAAAGTTGATAAAATAAGAAAGGTTGCAGAGTTTTTTCCTATTCCAGTAGAAAGCCAACAGTTACATTTTCTGAAATATCAAAGAATACTGTGATCAGAATTATGGATATAGAATATAATTATACTTTATTTTTTAAAATTATAAAACTATTTTTCTAAAAATGTACTTTAACTCTCCATTACGTAGTTACAATGCTGCCTCTCCCAACCAACAGCACTCATTTTTATGACTATGTTGTCATTCACCAATTCATAACTGTATGAATAAACATAATTCATTTACTTGCTTTGGTGTATAGCATATGCTCCTAAACAAAGGCAATAATTAATTACATATCTGCATGACCTCGTGATTACCAATCAATGAGAATCCATCTTTCTTTAGGAAAGTAGCTGAAATCCAAAAAACGTAGACGAGCATTAAAATCAAAGTTTCGAACTACCAAGTTAAGGACTTGGACAACGTAAATATGTTGAATTAAAATGTATCTTTTCCCTATTACATCCACTGTATATTATATTATTTACTACATCCATTAAATACAACAATTCCGCTTTTGACCGCGACAAATTGTTCCTACAAAGCGAGCATCACTGAACTATGCAAAATGGGATCGCCTGAGAGCCCCCTGCACACCGAGCCGTGCGGCCCGTGTCCACGCATCCTGCTCAGTTCACGTTTTGAAACTAAAACCACATTTCTGGTCGGTTTCTTCGCTTTAATATAAGAGATTTGGTTGTGGGTTTCTTTCTCTTTTAAAGACTGGACTCGAGGCAAATACCTTCTCCTATCGGTTTGTAACTAAAGATGCTGGCAGTCCCTGCAATAATTCATACATCAGTGGTAGCCACGTCCAAGCCTGGGATACGGGATGAAAAGAGGCGGCGTGTAGAGGAGCGGGATGCCGGACAGCAGGAGCCGCGGGACCCGGCGGCGAGCAGCCACCCCGCTCCCCGCCTCGCCCCTCGCCCCGCGGCCGCCGTCGAGCCCCGCTCCCGGCAAAGTTTCTGGCCCGCCGGGGCTGGGCTCGGGCTGCCGCACGCAGCCGCCACCGCTGCCGCCGCTCACCTGTCGTCGCTCTGCCAGCCCTGGTCGCCCAGCAGCAAGTCCCGAAAGCGGTACCGCGGGGGGAGCGGGGGCACCTCGCTGTCCAGGTCCACCATCCTCCCCACGGCCGCGGGGACCTCGGCGAGGCGGCGGGGTCGGCGCCGCCTGCCGCCGCCGGGGGGCGCAGCGCGGGCCACCGGCGACAAAGGGGAGCCGCGGGGGAGCCAGCAGGGCGGGCACCGCCTCNACGGGCGCTCCCGGCCGCCAGGGGCTCGCCAGTCCCGCGGGGCGGGGCCGCGGGCAGCGCCGGAGGGTCTCGTGGGGCTCCCTCCCCGGCCCGCCCCCCGCGCCGCTCCGGCTGCCCTCGGGAGGGCTGCTCGGCAGGCCTCGAAATTTGGGCAGGGGGCTTTATCTCGGGGAACTGTGAGCGGCCTCTCCGCGGCGCCGTGTGGGTCATCGGGGCGTGCTTGCGTCTGTTATAACTTTAGAATCATAGAATCACCAGGTTGGAAAGAGACCCACCGGATCATCGAGTCCAACCATTCCTATCAAATACTAAACCATGCGCCTCAGCACCTCGTCCACCTGTGCCTGAAACATCTCCAGGGAAGGTGAATCAACCCCTGCTCTGGGCAGCCTGTTACAGTGCCCAATGACCCTTTCTGTGATTTTTTTTTTCTCTAACGTCTAGCTAAATCTCCCCTGGCGGAACTTGAGGCCATTCACTCCTGTCCTGTCCCCTGTCACTTAGGAGAAGAGGCCAGCACCCTCCTCTCTATAACCTCCTTTTAGGTAGTTAGAGAGAGCAAACAGGTCTCCTCTCAGCCTCCTCCAGGCTAAACAACCCCAGCTCTCTCAGCCGGTCGTCATAAGGCCTGTTCTCCAGCCCTTTCACCAGCTTCCCTGCTCTTCTCTGGGCTCGCTCCAGAGCCTCAACATCCTTCTTGTGGTGAGGTGCCCAGAACTGAACACAAACTTTGTCTGTTGCTCAACTTTAGCCAGTCAGGCGTATCTGCTTAGCATTGTGCCCAGGGTGCACAGACCCTGGAAAAATACAGGGAAGTGGAATTTGTAGGTGATGCCTGAAAATGGGAGAGACTCTAGACTAAAATGTTTGCATTTCCTAAATGACTGGTGAAGCACAGATTATGGCTATGATGATTTGTTTGATTTCACTGTTGCCAAATGGAAATAATCCATAACAGGTTTTTAGATTTGCTCCTAAAGGTCCACTGCAATCTAGGCTGTCATCCTTTGCATCTGATGCGCTAGTTCTTGAAAACATAAATATTACTACATTTTCATAGCCTGTCATCTTTTGCATTCCCAGATTAGTTCTTCATCTCAACTATTCAGTCATAGCATTCCTTTCCTAGAATGAAGTTGTTAACAGTCTTAGCACTGGTGCAGTTTTAAGATTTAGGTTTTGCTAGATCAGACTGCGCTGATTCTACAAAGTTATTTCATATACGTGGTGTACATGTTATGTGTTCAGTTAAGTGCATTCATTTGTCCATTAGTTCTTAATTTGTCCGTTAGTTCTTAATTCCTTTGTCCATTAGTTCTTAATGTTAATGCTGTAATGGTTACCCCAGTGCTCATAAAAGTAATGATTTGTAACCAAAGCATGGGGGTTTGTGGAGTGAAAAAATAGGTAAAATTCTTTTGCTGCCATTTCCTCCTCTTTTATCTTGGCGCGAACAGTAAAATCAGTTTGACATCGGGCATTTTTGCCTGTGGCAGTTGGTGTTTTTCTCTGAAGGGTGTATTTTGATTCAGCCAGTTCTGATGTGAGTCCTAAGGTCTTTCTCCCCAGCAATGGCCAGAGAAAACTAACCTTAAATAATTTTTTGCGCTGATTCCTACCATCTCAGAACTCTGGATTCAACAGAAGGCACATCTTGGCTAATTTCTGTCCCTTTCTTATTAGCCTGAGCAACGTCCATAGTAAAGAGCAGAGGCGTGTGGTGCTTCAGAGATATTCCCAAATTCAGGGGAGGGAATAGTGATTCTTATTTCATACTGGAGGCTTTTCATATTTCAGGATTTTGCATGTTTTTCTATGATGGAGAAATCAAAGGGCCCAAACACCTCCAGAAGGAAGTGCTCCACAAACAACTGTGCACTGGAACAGGCTGTCCAGAGAGGTGGTTGAATCACCTTCCCTGGAGGTGTTTAAAGCACGGATGGATGAGGTGCTGAGGGACATGGTTTAGAGATTGGTGGGAATGGTTGGACTCGATGATCCAGTGGGTCTCTTCCAACCTGGTGATTCTATGATTCTATGATTCATACTGTGTATTGAAGAGTGAACCTTCTGTTTTCCATTCCGCTGGATTTCTGTGTAGAAGGTAGACTAGTTAAAAGGTGATATGGCACATACAGAATCAGCTTAAGTATGACAGCCTAGAGTGTGCCACATAATCATATTCCCTGCTGAGAATCCAGCTCTGAGTTTCATTCTGCGGTGGAAAGATTTCTACAGGTAACCAACAGGTAGTCCAATTTAGCACTCACATTCTCTCTGCTGTTGTTATAAACATTCCATCTTCCCTTGCTTCTTTAGTGCAGTGTTTAGGCATACCTTTTCTGATTGCTATTTATTTGGAGAATGCAGAATTATATTCCAGGTCCTGTAAAGGGCTGGAGTCACTGGGATATGATGCTTACCCTTTTTCACAGCTTTCTGCATTCAGCATTTACAAGGGTGTGCAACTTAGAACAGCTAGTTGGTTAAAGCAAAACAGATGCACATATGTGGCAAGAGTTCAAAGGTAAGTCACTCTTTGCTTTGGCTGATATGGGAAATAAAATAGTGAACTACCCTGCTGCCAAGCTCATGCCAGTTTTCCCAAGCTGTGCTCTGATGTCAGAGCTCTCTAGAAGTCTAATTGAAATTTAAAAGTGCAGGATCTTTCTTCCTAAGACTATTTTTCATGTACAGCCAATTTTTCTTTCTCAGCTGCTTCAGTAGAACAGGCTCTTTCTTCTAAAAAAACATTTCTTCCTCTCTCTCCTCTCTCTGCCTGAGTATCTTTTCATCTTGCCAAAACTTGAGGTGGGGTGGAGCTTAGATATTATAGCAGTTTGTTACAGAAGTAAAGTAGTTCGGCTAACTGTAGTCTTTTTCTGAAGTCTATTAATCATAGACTGGTTGGGAAATTACTGGTGTTTCTACTATATCTACTAGCAGCCTCATTATTTTTTCCACCTTAATTGATCAATTTAATATTTATTTTCATACTTGAGGAGCTAAGTAAGAGCAGAAGCTTTTGCACTTGTTCTACCACGGAAGTACATTTTAGAATGGTAATAGTTGACTGGTAAACTAGCAACCAAATAAAGAGTTGAGCAGAGCTAATGGAAAGCAAACTCATAACTGAGACTATAGACCTGCAATTTATACAGAAGCTTAACTTTGTGCTCCTAAGTAACATAAACTCATTGCAATAAAAAGCTAACTGTGTTTTTAAATATCTGACCTGATCACTCTGAAAAGCTCTTAAATATATTAAATTGGACAGACATGGGATTTTAGTTAGCTTAATCTAATATTTCAATTAGAACTCAAAACATCTGGGAAATTTATGTCTTCAAGCTGAGGAGACGCTATATCATCCATTTGTAGACAGATGGTGTTATATATGAGCTATTATGTTGGGTCACTATACTCAAGCTAGCATTCCTTCTGCCATGTTTGTGTGTTAAAGAAAAGCTGTGAACCACACAGCTCTTTCAAGGAACAAATATAGGTTTGTACTCTTGGGATGATTCTGGCCCTGAGAAGTGTCAGAGGCATCTGTGCCCCTGACTTGGGGACTGAAAAGACTTCTTTAATGTACCTCTTTTTTTCTTTCTTCTTCTTTTTTTTTAAAAAACTAGCTAGATACAGGTAAGGTAGGTAACTCTTTCCAAGTACTTAACTCCATAACTCTAAAGTTTGTGAAAGAGGAGGATTAAGAGCTGTGTTACTGAGTTTATTACTAGTCACCATATATGAATCTTGGATCATACTAAGTTACAGAAAGAACAAAAAAAGTATTTAGATTTCCTTTTTAGCTTACTTACATTTTTGATGGCATATAGGTAAAACCAGCTGGCTTAATGCAAATGGCCTCTGGACTTTTTGAATTGTTGCAGTGTATATGGAGGTACACATAGGTTATTAATAGTGGGTTTAATTCAGGATGTTCTTATCTTCTGTCTAAATCTGAATTATTCATTCTACTGTAATAAAATATATTGTGTTAGTTGTTGATGTTTTACTCAAAACGCTTGTAAGGTTTTCTTTATTAGTCAGTGTAATTACAAGCACTCATTGGCACATTCTTTACTGTTGATATCATTACCTAAAATTATTATGGTAAATAAAGCCAGACCTGACTGCAAGGAGTTAAAGAATCTTACCCATGGCAAAGTGGTGAATTTCAGCCTTTTGAAGCATTGGTGGTTCTCTGCATTGTGGTGCTGAAGTAGTCCTACCAGACACAGTTCCTAATCCTGTTCCATCCAGTGCCTTTCAGTTGTATATTACGATTCAAGAGAGTTGTCTTCCCCAGCTGATACGGTTATGCTAGCTATTGTTTTCATTTTCCTAAATAATAGTATGAGATTGTGGTTGGGATAAGAAAGATAAACTTTTAAAACAAAAGAAGAGTGAGTCATTTATGAAGCAAATGCACACTAAATCCTTTTTAAACAGTTCTGTAATGTACTTATGAATGAACTTGTACTTATTGTCCTATCAAGGAAGATCATCTAATACTGCCTGAATGGGATTCAGTTAACTCACTTAGCAGACATACACAAGGCACTTACTGTAAAGAGCAGTCTAGGCTGCAGTGAAAAATGGTAAGTGGGAATGCTATCTTTGCAAAGTTTACATGTTTCCTGCTATTTTTCTGTTGGTGGTAGTAAAGAGTTCAGCAGACTGAAAAACTGACTGACTCCAAAATAAATTAATAAAACTCAAGTTCATTTTGAGGCTTTTTCCCAGGTGCTTACTTTTTTATTATTTTTATCCCCCATAAATAAGAAGTATCTGGATATTTATGTTGCTAATGAGAACTTCTGAATCACTCACATTTCTGCAAGTTGGATCAGTTGTCACTTGAGTGTGTCTGTGTGATTTTGGGTTTAATACTAGAACTGGGGGCTAGAGTACTCATAACATTGGAAAGTACAAGTCTGTTCTGCAGCTTTGCAAGCCGAATAGAATACTAGGGACTTAGCATTTACAATTCACAAAATTACTTGGTGTTTACATTAGTAAACTGTACTTAAACAATATTTAATTCACTTTAGCTGCAATTTTACTTCCAAAATAGTCTGCAAGGTGGAGTCTTTTGTAGGGAAAAAAAAAAGCATAGTGACATTATCTGTAAAAATGTGCCTCAGTGATATCCTGAAATGAAGAGTCCTTGCTGATAAATATAGTTTATCTCAGAAAATAAAGGTATGCTCCTCAATTAGAAGACAATATTTTTATTTTCTTAAGAAATCTGTTAGTATATATATTTTCTTTCTTGTTTGGCCTGGCAAGCTCAAATCTGAAGTACAGGACATAGATGCCTTATAGGATTAAAGTTAGGCATGTTGGCCGAGAGTCATAGTGTCATTTGAACTGAGTTGATCTAGGAGGCTAAATCAAACCAATAACTAAAACTAGCGAGAGGTGTATTCTGAGGACTTTCCTTATTTGCCTGCCATGATACAGAGACATTATTTAGTGACAATTAAAAAAGTGAATCTGTGTGAAATGGTTATCTAGGGGATGCTCTAATGGAATGAGCATTTAAGCTCGTTGACTGCAATTTTTACTTTCTAAAATATATATCTAAAAAAGCATGTATATCACCAATGGATGTTAATAATACTTAGTAATGGACATAGTTCAGGCCAGGATACTTAAGTGTGTTCCTACTGAGTTGAAAGAGGACAAAATTGCCTTTAATTTGCATAGCTTTCCATTTTATCTTTGCCCAATACTTGTACTTCTTGAGGTGCATGGAGAGCAAAGGGATGTTGCTGAGCAGTGCAACATTTATAAGACTCACAGCAATTTGAGATTGTAAATTTAGATCCTTGCATCCATAAAAACTAGTTCTTACACATGTATTTCATATAATCTAACTGAGGTTTCTTCTTATACCCATCATTTTGTGTGACAGTTAATGCTTAGGTAAGGACAGCCTTTTTACCTTCCCCATTTTGGTGACTATAATGCCTTATCTATTAGACCAAAGATTAACTACTTATTTCCATTTCAATTCCAAGGACTGCTTGGATTTTGCCTTATTCTTTTGTGTCATTTCCTATTCAGATAATTACTTGTCTTCCATCTTTCCCTAATACTCTGTGTTCCCATACTTGAAATTTGAAAGCTTCATCATTTTCTTCCTTATCTCTTGCTGCAAAGGAGTGGCCACTGCAATGCCACTCTTCTCTTCCACACCCTTGTCTCAAAAAGAACTTGGTAGTGAATTAGGGCAATTAGATTAAATGTACATTTGTTAATGCTTAGTAGATTCTTGGCTCTTAGGGATGAGGCCCATTTTTTGGTTCGTTCTGAGTCTTACAGTACTGTCTAGGGTCAGGGAGAATCTGAATACTAAGGGAGCATAAATAATATTTATGTTTTCCAGTAAGTTTCTGCAGTGTTTCTGCAGAAATAAATGCTTATGTCACCTCTTTGCTAGATAGCTGGGTTGTGTGCTGGGCTAGTAACAGGAATAGTTGATGATAATTTTAGTTGTCCTTTAAGAAAACACAGCCATAGGGGCAATACTACTAAGACATAATAAAACTTCAAAATAACTGGTAATCATAAATTTCTACAAGTCACAGGACAAGCTGCAAACTGTTCCACGTGTTTTTCCCAAAGGAAGAATTTATTTCTAAACAAATCTTGCTATTCTTACATATCTTTAAATCTTTAATGATCCTATATTACTCTTTATTGTTTATTTTGCATTTTGATTTTGTATATCTCTTCATTTTACTGCCATATACACCTTCCAGTGTATACTGCTTCAATGTTTGGAATTACTTCATTCCCTCACCTCCCCAGAGCCTGGGATAGATGGCCCTTATCTTCCAAGGTCTCTGGCTGCTCTCTTTTTTGAAGTGTAGATAGTAAGCGGAAGGGTGGGGTTGGGAAGGTCAGACTAGGCCTGCTGCTCATCTTTGAAATAAAAAATAAACAAGAGAGGTACCCTTGACATGGAAATAAACAAGGAAGAAAGAAATAAACAAAGAAGGTACCCATGACAGGAAGGATCTGTCACTCTGAATCTCTGAATTGCCTTACAGTAAATCACCACTTTGCTGTGAGTGGGTGGATTTTATTTAAAACAAGCGGTATTGACAACTGCTTTATTTTTTTCCAAAGAACACCTTTTCAAGTAATTTTCACTTCAGTTTTGAGTACAGAGCACCAAAGCAGGAGAATGTGATGGTGTTTAAGATGCTTTTGGAATGTGATATGCCTCCCGTCATTGCTGCAAAATTTACATTAGAAGAAGCTGAAGGAACATTAAAAGAATTCCTAGTATTTTTTCTGTTCGCAAGGGTGCTGGTCTGGCCCATCCTTGGTAAAATGGCCTGAACAACAACAGCTGTTAAGACAGGAATGCAAGTTCAACTATCCAAGGATCATGTCTGAGAGTGTATGTGCCACAGCTTATCATATTAAAAGGGATGAGGACAATAAAGCAGATTAAACAGGGACCAGAGAGCTACAAAGTGAGCTTTGAAACAAGGCTGGTGCCAATTTGGAAAGAAGTATAGGCAGCAAATGCAACTGTGTAACACTAGGGAGAATAGTGAGAACAGCAGTCTGCGTCCAGCTCGGGTAGTGACAGTGCAGAATGCAGCATAGAGTCATAGAAAAATAGTATCACTAGCTTGGAAAAAACCTTTGAGATCATCAAGTCCAACCACACCTGTCCACTACTAAATCATATCCCCAAACGCTTAATTTACCTGTATTTTAAACACCTCCAGGGGTGGTGACTCAACCACCTCACTGGGCAGCCTGTTCCAGTGTTTGATAACCCTTTCAGTGATGAAATTTTTTCTAATGTCCAATGTAGGGATTCACAACTGGGTATATGTAGGTGACCTTGTGTGGTGATTTCTCCACATTGTGTTTGTTATCAGCACAGGTACATTAAGCACCCACATCTCCTACAGAAGGCATGTATAAGCAGAGGACTGTGTGTGTAACTGGATGGATGCGTGCACAACCTTGTGTACCTGGTTAGAACTTTGGGGAAATGGTGGAGGAAGGTCATTAAGAAATTTGTTAGCTGTTTAATTAGCATTTTATCTATTAACAGTGTCTTATTTGTTGTATTGTTGATGCTGAACCTGAATGTATAGTTCAGTGATTGCCAGCTAATTATGTGCTATTAATAAATCAATAAACCAGTGTGATTGTGGTTTGATTTAAAGTAATGAACTGTGCATTTTTTCCCTGTCACACAATTAGATTGCAACAGTAGATATTACGTGATATATAATGTTATTGTGAGTTAGAGAAGTTGTGCACCAGTGGGAAGAGACAGCTGTTGCCAATGAAAAGATAATCCCACTATATTATTAGTGGGATAGGAGCCTTCCGTGAAAATTTTCCTGGAAAACAATGACTGGTTCTAGAATTCTACAGGCTTTAATGATATTAAACTCAAATGTGACAGCAAGAACATGCTGAAATTATACTGGTCAGACATGCTATTACAGCAATGACTAAGCAACCTCCTATTAGTACTCATCACTGGCTTCCTACTGGAAGACACCAACTCCCTCAGATATGTCTTCCTAACACAAAATGGCTTCTAAATACTGTTCCCAAAGTTATTCAGGTTTGAACAAACACTCTGAATTTTGATGTTGAGCTCTCACACTGAGCAAGGAAAGAAGTCTTGAATCACTTGAGTAACCTTATGGCTGACTGCTTTGTGCAGGAGTTTTGGTCAAGATGACTTTGTGAGGTCCCTTCCAGCCTGAACTTTCCTATTAGCTTCCATCTTGACATGCAGTTTTGCTAGTACTAGGAATAAGTGGTGATATTTTGGCTGTCTGTGCACACAGCAATATTTGAGTGTGACCATGCCAGTCCTCAAAACAATAGCTCTGCTTCTGTAGGTAAAATCTATCTGCCATTTGTTGCATAAAAACTTAGGTATTTCTACCTTTCTTGTCCATGGGAGGCAACGGTACTGTAGAGATGATTTTTTTTTCTATCTGCCTTAGAGGTTCTGAGGCATGGTTTGCCTTTGCACTTTGTTTTATTAGATGTTTTGGAGATGACTGAGGGAGTCAGACATGATTCATGACCTTTGTTTTGAATCAGTTGCTAGCTCATGGAAGAGGTAAGGAAGAGAAGAAAAATTACGTTCCTGATTTTATTTCCATTTGGCTAGGGTAATTTAATCAATGACTAAGAAGATCATGAACACAAGACTAGAAAGGACAGAGTCTGGTCCCTTGCTTTGTGATCAAAGATGATTTTTTTGTATAGGCCTACATTATGCCTGTACAAAGATCACTTCAAAACCTCACTACTTGAGTAAATCTTCTAATTTTTGGCTTAAATTTATCCATAGGAATTTCATATCTATCTGCTCTTGTTTGCTGACATTATCTTTTAGCATAATAGTTTTGACATTGCCTGTGTTCATAGAGAGCAGCCAAGAACTTATTGGTAAATTTTCAATTTTGTTCCAGTTTTGGTTTAGCTGTAACTGAAAGTGTTTTTTCAAGCCTGTAATGTTTTTGCAAGTAGTTTAATAACCCAAAAAGTGATTTGATAAAGCCTGAATCACTTTAAGCTTCATAACATCAGAAGATACAACACTTAAAATTAGAAAACTGGTTTGAGTCTCAGTCTCTCAGTTGGGTCTGAATGACTACTAGCACTCTGCCTTTGTGATTTTTGCAATCTCAGAGCTTCCCACAGGGGTTAAGTATTGGAAAGCAGTGGTGTCAATTCTACATTTGAAAAGCAGTTCATACCACTGCTGTGGCTGGGAAGGTTAAACCATACTAACTTCCTCACCATTTCAAGGAAACTAGCCAGCAAGCCACTGGTGCAGAATCGTGTAAATACAAGCACATATAGTGATGCAATAAGATTAGTAGAGAGAAGACAAGTGGGATTGTCTCAGTGCAGTTAGAGCACTCCTATCTGCAGCAGATCATGCTTCCCTACCACAGAACAAAAGGAATTAAAGATTCAATCAGTGAAGTTCTGTGAGATGTTTCTTAGAACTCAACTTAGGCAGGTGCAAATAATATCTTTCATTTTATCAGGTAACTGTACCTGTAACTGCAAAATGGATGCAAATAGTTATCACAGGGTCATGGACCAGAGTGAGAGTTCATTGTCCACATATGAGTTGCTTGGCAAGAGAAAGGGGAAGGAAAAGGAAGAGATATTATTCTGTCTGGAGGAGTTCTTGTGGGTGAAACAGCTGAGTGACAGTTTTCACTGAGACCTATCCTTTGAATTGGTAACTCAAAACATAGCCCAGGTTAAATTAAAAAACAATTAAATCCAGCCACATTTTGAAAAAAAACAAAGTTTTAACTGCTTTGGAATGCAGGTCTGGTTTGAGATCTGATCTCTAAACATAATTTTTTTAATCCTGAATCAGTAGGCTAACTAAGCCCGTGATTTGTTATGTGGTCTTTTAGGAGCATGTACAAGGTAAATCTGTGTACAATACATATAAGTTAGATGCCACCTCTAGGGGGTATCTGATACCAGATACTGCAACTGCTTTGTGTCCATCTCCCAAGAACACTTTGTACTCTTGTATTTTTTCACTAACCCTCAGTATCAAATAATACTTTTCATGTGATCCATGTTTCCACTGCAGTGCACTGCTTATAAAGCCAAGACATTTAATGAAAATATTAATAATGCTGTTACTTACATGAATCCATGAGGAGGTCCTCTGTTAGCCCAGTTTCACAAATAGTTCTTTTAGCACAACCTTGATTATTTTTCTTTGGGTGATTCATTATCCATATTATAATTAATTTACAGCTTCTCCATCTTATAATTTCTCATGTGATTCTGAAACAAGTGCTTTAACATCACCTGGGTGTATCTAATCAAGTATTTTATCAAGTACATTTGCTTTGCTCTGGATAGTTGGTTATCTTATGCAAGAACCAGTGGGTTACTAAATCAGTTTATAATTTTGCCTGCTTTTTGTTTCAATTGGATCTTAAATGTTGTGTGTATAGTGCAAAACGGTTTTTTTTCACATATTTAATGTGAATTTGGAGGTTTTAGCTAAACACACAAGACACAGGGAATTACAAAGTAATTTAATCATACCACGTATTTTGGATACCAAAAGAATGGAGCTGAGCATGGAAAGCATTAGTATGAAAAAAGCAAGGCATGATGTAAAAACAAACAGACCACAGAGAAGAAATGTGTCAACTAAAATTGCAAGACTTTTATTTATTTATTCATTTAGCAAAGTTTGGAGAGGGGAGAAAAAAAAAGCACTTGTGTGTTGCAAGAGGATTAGGGGAAGTGACTGCTGAAATCAGCAAACAAATACTTTGTAAGGTCACTCCCTGTAGCAGTCAGTGAGTAAAATAGGAGTGGAAATAACACTGAGTAATCAAAAAAGTAGGCTATGATACTAAATGTGTTTCCTGAGTTTCTGAATCTCTAGGATGTCATTCCTGGGTTACACAGCTCTGCTCTTATGTTGGATGTATTGTAGTGCAGAAAGAGGTAAGCTTTAATGTAAAAAAAAAAACCCCAACCCTTTCTTAAAGTGTATGTAAAGATGGTTACTAAAACAATATGTAAATGAAGTGTTTCCATTGTTGTCTGATTTAATGAACTTCTGACAACAATAATAGGTATTTCTTCTGGCAATGCTTAGTATCCTGTTATAGGTATTATTTCACCTTTTCATTTGGACAAATAATGTCGCATGACTTTTTAATGGTTATTATTATGTTAAACTAGAGCAAATTAATCTGTTATTAGTTCAGTTTGTTAATTATACTAACAACTAAAATCTCTAAACAATTAGTAGATTAAAATATTCAAAAATGTGCATTTCCTTCTGTCTGGAATAATTTGTGAGATAATCGAGAAAGAGGAATGAATACTAAATTCACTGAAAAGCTTACAGATTGTTGAATGTCAGAGTGCCTTTAATACATCAAATGAGATATATGTACACAGCTGTTCGATGCATGTTTAAAGATGTAGCTAGTGTTCTGAGCATATTCTCAGAAGACAGAAGCAATAATTTTTACTCTGATATTTTCTGCTTCTCTATTCAATGTATTTTCTTGATATTATGCTTACATTGTTCAATATATGTTTATTAATTTAAGTCTTTTCTTTCTGTGTTTCTTTACATAGACTGTTGCAGAAAGGGTGCTATGTGTTTTTGAGCTAGTGTCTTCCTTATTTCAGGTTGTTTTCAAATTAAGTGATGGTTATGAAGACCTTATTAAGCAGAACAATTGGATGGGTTTTATTTAAAAAACTGAAAAATCAGGACATTGATGAAATGTATTATCTTTTTATGTATACTTATGAGAAATGTAGCTCCAGAGTAACTAATAAAGTCTAATTTGTTTGCAAAGTAGTCTAGAAAAGTCCTGGAATTTGAAAAGAAAGTTTGCCCGAACCTATACTTTCTTTTCATGATGTTTTCTTTGGACTGAAGAGATTGCAATGGAATGCAAATGTAGCAATATTTGATTTATCCAGGGCAGCTATTACCACGTGTTTTGCAGGATTTTTAGTTCAAGCTTCATATTGCAAGTCTGAGTGAGTTGTTTAAGAACTGATTTTTTGCACAAGACCAGAAAAATACTTCTACCTGAATTTGTAGTTTGTGTTTTTCTCTATAGAAGTTGCCACCAGCATAATGACAGTAAGAAAGCAGCTTGAGCTATTTCTAACTGAGGTCAAGTCCCATATAAATACTAAATTATTCATTCCAGCTCTCCTGATCTCTCACTAAAGGATTTGAAGGTATGCATTTAGTGCATGCTTTCTAATATAAAAATAAACCCTCTCAATTTTGTTGAGTACACAAGGTGAGTGTACGATGTAATCGATATAGTTTTGAAGTATCTACTGTCAGTAGATTTCTTCTTCTCAATACTAAGAAACTACATTAACAAAATAATAATTAGTTGTAGTCAGAAATACACATATATACTGTGACATTTGATGGTAATGCATAGTTTGATATTGGGACAGGAATGGTAAAGAACAATCAGAGTTGAAATAAATCCAGAAAGAAACATGTCTTAGTAATGATGAAGAGGCTATCAGGAGATTATCTTTGATGATTTTTTAATTATTATTATTTTTTTTAAATTAGGTGGAATTAAGAGGCTCCATTCTGCACAACAGACAATAAAAATGTAATATGTATATGTAATAAGGGAGCAATAGAGCACAGCAGCTCTACCTGCACTAAATAGACTGGTTTTGAATCAGAGTTTGAAGTGCGCTTTCTCAGCTTGTAGATTGAAAAAAGTAATTTTCATGAGCTCCAATTAAAAATATGAAGAATTAGAAACATTCCTTCTCTCACCATTGCAAAGAACATCATTTTGTGATAAACTAACCATTTCTGACACATTTGAAAGAACTAGCTAGAGGAGTCTTGTTCATTTCAGTTATTCCTGCATTTTGTAAAAATGTTGAAAATTCAACGTCTCAGTAGTGCTCCAAAGAGTCTGAGTACCTACTTGCTTTTTTGATAGTAGTGTAGTACCCTCTGGTGGACAGAAGCAATAATTTTTATTCATATTTAATCTGAGTAGGAGGGAGCTTACTTATTAAGGTAGTTTGAAAAAGCGAGACTATGTGGGCATGCTCTTCCTTTAGCACTCAGCAGTACTGTCAAAGCTTGTAGTCGTCTTCTGGTTATTAAAGACAGTCAAAATGTAGCTATTATACCTCACAATTAACATTCTTTTTTTTCTTGTATTTTCAAAATGCTGTTGCTACAGAACACTTGACATTTTACTTGTTTTGGTTTTTAACAAATATTTTTCCTGATTTAAAAAAAAATCTGAAATTATGGCTCTATTGAGTAGATGTTCCATTGACTGAAGTAAAAACAATGAATATTCAAGGGTATTTCTTTGTGCAACCACAGTAAAATTCACTTTCCACACTTTGATGTGGAAGAATGAGTGTTTAATCTGCTCGCTTTGCATTAGAAATGACAGCTACTTGACCTGTGGTGTAATTTCCACAGTTCAGTTCAGCAAGCCATAACTCTACATTCCACACCTAAGGAAAGATCCTGAATATTTTTCCTGTAGTGGTACTTTTAGGTAGCACCTGGACAATCCATAGGAGAGCACCAGTGAGAGTATTGCTGCTTTCTGAAACCTGCAGTCTTATAACTAAACTGTGCCAGCACTCCAATGAGTAAGGAATCTAGTCATCAAGAAGTTTTCTTCCCTGGTGGACATTAGTTGTCCCATTTATTTTCTATATGGAGGTTTCATTTCTTTTCCAAGGCTTCATTTCTCAGAAGTTAGTTACTCATGATGAATTCTCACCTTTCATGTTCTGATGTAAAGTAGACTTCATTGCATCTAATTTGCAGCTTTCGAAATAAGTACATTTCAGTCATATAAGCAGACAGAATTATTCTCTTAATGTATGTCATTTATTAGAAATAAATTTTAAAAAATATTTCTTCAGAAATATTGTGTAATCTTTCATTAACAACTTCCAAACATTTATTTCTTTACTCTTTAGTCTGATTTTTCTCATTCTCAAGTTGTTGAATAACTTCTTAATAAAATTAATTAATATCTTGTACAGTGAAGAAGACCCAGGAAGGAGTTTCTAAGGTAGGACTGTATAAAATTGAACTAATGCGAAATATCAGACAACATCATCCACCTCATAAATTGAGTGAAAATAAAGCTGACAAAGGTCAAAGTGAATACCCAAAATCAATTACATCATGTAGTTAGTAGCATGTCATAGGAAGTAGTCTCATGTACAGCAGGAAACAAGTTTTGGAGTATCAGGTTATCTCAGCCTGGAGAGAAAGTTTAGGCAATGTAAAAGTGAGGGGGTATTTGCCAGAACTTCAGGTGACACATGAATTTAGTGTTAGTAAGGATGATGGTGTCTGCAGAAGAAAATTGTTTGAAAGGAAATTCTGCAGAGTGCACAGAGCTGTTCTCTGTGGTAATAGAAGTACAGGCAGTAGAAGGAGGAGCTCCTGCAGATGGAAGGGTAAGAGATGTCTGCAGTTAGAACCAGGGCACTAAAATAATCTCAATCTTCATAAGTGAAGTCTGTTTCATGATTTATGACTGCCCCATTTGGTCTCTTGGCACTTAACTTGACTAGGTATCATCCGCTCATCAAATCCATATTTCTCCAATTTAGAGAGAAATATGTTGTGGGGGTCTGCGTCAAAGGCTTTACAGAAGTCCAGATAGATCACATCCGTCAGTTTACTGCTGTGGTCACCCCATCATAGAAATCCACTAGGTTGGTCATACAGGATTTGCCCCTGGTGAAGCCATACTGGCTGCCATTAATCACCTCCATGTCCTTCATGTGCTTTAGCAGAGCTTCTAATAAGATCTGTTCCACGATCTACCCAGGCACAGAGGTGAGGTTGACAGGTTGGTAGTTCTCAGGGTCATCTTTTCTGCCCTTTTTAAAAATGGGCACAACATTACCCTTCTTCCAGTCACCAGGGACTTCTCGTGATTGCCATGACTTTTCAAATATCATGGAGAGTGGCTTCATAACTGCATCTGCCAGTTCCCTGAGGACTCTGGGATGCATCTCATCAGGTCCCTATTCTTACGTCCTTTATAGATGTCTATTCATATTCCTATGAAATGTGGATTCTTGGCAGTCTCCTGTTTTGTGATGATTAAGCAGCAAACATATGCTCACTTGATAACAAATGTCCCCAGGATTCCTTGCTACATTTTCTATTGTATAATTATTTTGGCATTTGTAGCATCTGCTTCAGTTACCAATATTTTTATTTACAAATTTTAGCTTGTAAAGAACCTCCTCCTAGAAGGGTTAAAGAAGTGCCTACTGACATATGGGACAAACCTCCCTATCCACATGGTACTCAAGTAACATACAGATGTCGCCCTGGATACATAAAAATCGGACGGATTGTGTTTGAATGTGCTGATGGAGCATGGACACAACACCTCCCAGGGGCAGAATGCAGAAGTAGGTATTTATGTAAGAACTCATTGGTGAAGAAGTTGGCATTTATTATTGTTAGTTCTAAACACCAAGAAACTTTAGACACACAAGCTTTTTTTCTTGCACATTCAACATACAACATTTTTACTAATAGAATATAAAAGTTTGATTTGAGTATGTAAAATTAAGCCCCAGGTGCCATTTGTATGAAGATGAATATAAATCATGGTAAAAATCAATTAATAAAATTGTTACTAGTTTGCCTAGGTCAACAGGGACCAGGAAATATTTCTTCTCAGGAGGCTTAGTGGGTTGTAGCTATGCAGTTTATTTTGCAGTCTTCATTATAAGATCAAAAGGGGATGAATGAGAGGGGTGGTGTGTTCAACTTTACAATTCTTTTGGGAATCCAGGGCAAGTAGTCAGACCACAAGAAAAGTCTTATGGAGAACATTGAGCAGAAAGGACTGAGGACCAGAAGACTCCTGGGGTTTTAGATCATCTGTCTTTATTTGGCACAATGACCATCTCTATTGAGGAAATCTAATTTCCAGTCAATGATGAATTCTGTAGTGGAAGTTTTGGAGCAGTTTGTATCACAATTGGTATGAAAAGCTGAAGTTAAATCCTGGTATTAAATTTGTCATAAAACTTAAGATGAATTCAGCCTTTTTAAAGGAATAAAACCTACTAATGTGTTATTTAACTTTTTAAAAAAATCAATAGATCCCAATGCCAATATGTTTGCATTTAAGACAGTGGTTAAAAACAGGAGGTTAATCAAGATAATACTGAACATTTTTTAATTTTTGAAAGGCCTACTCACTACTAGGAAGGTGCTATCTTTCACACTTTCATATTTCTATGAAATTGAGTGATTTATGTATGTATGTATGTATGTATGTATGTATTTTTACCAGATAAGCCCTGTGGACATCCTGGAGATATTGAGTTTGGTTCCTTTCAACTAACCAGTGGAAGTGAATTTGTATTTGGTGCCAGAGTTGAGTACAGTTGTAATGATGGGTAATACTTTTTAAATTCAATATATAAGAGTTAACATAAGGTGTAAATGTTAAAAATAGCATCAGTTATAGATTTATTGTTTTTAATGCAGCTGCAACTTACCAATATTTAGTGTGTGATTATTGTTTAATTTAAATTTCTATAACTAGAGTAATACTAAAGATAATCCTTTGTCATGTCTGATGCTGTTGGAGTAACTGGATTCATGTGCCTGAAGCTGTCATCCAGGACGTCTAAACTATGTAAGGCTGTAGCTAACTTGAAATCATAGCTATCCAAGTAGAAAACTAAAATAGTGATCTGTCTGTAAAGCTACCTCATGACTCCACCAGCCAGCCAGTTCAGATGGAAATGCAGCTTTGTATGCTGGAATTAATGCTTTCAGTAGTCAGTCATGATGCAGTTATGCTAGCAAAGTCATCAATCCATACAATAGTTTCCTATGTAGAACCAAAATCAATATTCTCTTTAATCTTTTAATTTCAGACAGTTTTTTTGCTGTCATTTCAGACTAGCTGTACTTCCTCTGACTACATTCCAGACAAAGCAGAAGACATGGCAAGGCATTGTGGCCAAGTTGCCCTCAAACCTAAGATAATACAAGTTCATCAAAGCATGATGTACAGTCAGTGTGGATTAAGTCCTATTTTGATGTTGTCACGTGTCTTTCAGTCACACTACAGCATAGGCAACAGGAATTTTACTCTGTTTGCTGTTGATTGTGTAAATCACTCCTAGGCTATTTGCTATGTAACCAAAGTTTGCCATCTTTCTAATAGAGAAGCCATCTTACTGATGACTTCCTGCTTTCTGGGGTGGGTTTTTTTGCATTTTTTGCCTTATGCAATTAAAGAAACAAGGTTCAGGCCAAAAAACTACTCATTTTTTTCACATTTTGGGTAGTCTGTGCTAGAACATATGAAGCCTACTTCCTTTGCTTCAAAAACAGCAGTGCTGTTTATAAGACCATGTAAGGATAAGTGTAAGACCATATTTTAGCATTGTTTCCCTTTTTTTTGGTAAGATACCAGATGCTGAGCCAAAGAAATTACCGTGAGTGTCAGGCAGATGGATGGAGCAATGACATCCCTCACTGTGAAGGTAAATTGAGTTTGACACATAATTCTTTATCAAACTGTCTTTTTATCTGTCTTATACTATCTAGAACTTGTCTGTGATCTCTCTACCAGTATTAATTCACACACATTTAAATCTAGGTTAAGCAGCACTCTTATAATTTTAGTCAAATCATTCACACTTCTGTTAAAAAGGATTCACAAAACGGAGTCTTGTCACCCCTAGACTAACTTAAAGCGCTGCTTCAGCTAAAGGCCCTGATAGAGTAGATGTCTACAAAGCACAGTTTAAAAAGACAGCTGGGATGAGGTATTTTGGATATATGTGAAAGCATGTGTGTTTTTAGCTAGTTTCTTCCTAGCTGAGTTTAGTGGCCCTATACATCAGTCAAGTCTGACCTAACCATCCATAGAATTCAGACTCAGAGGGTAATTTAGATGGGGCAAGACCTCAGGAAGTCATCTAGTTCAGTGGGTGATCTGTCTTTAGCATTTAGGGGCAGAGAAGAGGATGATGAGAGCTGGTCTGTAAGCTTCCTCCCATGTCAGTCTGTCTTTTTCACTGTTTAGTATTGTATCTGTTGCAAATGGTATCTGAAAGCATAACAAGAGTGTATGTTTTTAAAATGTATAAGGAAATTACAGTGAGGTTTCTGTATTTTAACTTTTTTGTGTGACAGTTTATTTTTTTCAGAATATACCTTTTTCCTCTCCTTTCCTTTTGTTTGGTTTTTTTAAATTGGTTTTGGTTTTGGTTTAGTTTGGTTTTTTTTTATTTTTCAGTGGCGAAGTGTTTACCTGTACAAGCACCAGAAAATGGAAGAATAGTTGTGACTGGCGCATTTGAGCTAGGCCAAGAATATTCCTTTGGCCAGGTTATAAATTTTGAATGTAAGGCAAAATACAGGCTTGTTGGATCTAAAGAAATTATTTGCTCCTCTAATGGAAAATGGAATAGTGATGTGCCTCAGTGTCAAGGTAAATATGTGTGATTAAGAAGATTTATTATCGCAGACTTCTAAGGACTAGTTGCCAGACGAAAACTAGAAAGCTTTCACTTTATTCCACAGCATTTAAGAGTAGTTTATCTCTAAACAATCTTCTTTACATCTATGCAGAAGTAGGATAAGAAAGAAGAATCAAAGAATATTGAATGCTAATATAGTCCTAGTGGACCATCTGTTCCACATTTTCACAACAAGCTGTATGTTTTGCCAGGATGCATTCAATTTCTTAGAAATTAGCTTGCATATATCAATCACTTCAGGGCTGACTTCACCAAAGTAATTACAGTTTCAAATTTATGAAAACCAATTTTAAAAAACAAGTATGATTTTAATTTACTCATGTTCTTAGGGTATATAAAATACAAAAAAAATCATGATGGATTTCTCTTTCTTCAGACTAATGTGTTTTGACAAGTTAGAAGGTTAATTTATGTTTAGTTTTTCACAGAAATACAGAATCACAAAATGGGTGAGGTTTGAAGGGACCTGTGAAGTTACTCAAGTCCATGTCTAGTTGATTTTTTAACATCTCTAAGGACTGAGACTCCATAGCCTCTCTGGTAACCCGTTCCACTCTTAAGTAAATATATTTTTAATGCGTTTAAGTGATATTTCTTGTATTTCCAAGAGGAGGTGGTCAGAGCCTTGCTAGCCCAACTAGACACCCATAAGTCTATGGAGCAGGACGGGATTCACCCAAGGGTATTGAGGGAGCTGGTGGATGTGCTGGCCAAACCCCTTTCCATCATCTTCCTACAGTCTTGGAAGACTGGGAAAGTTCCACTGGACTGGAGGCTGGCTGATGTTGTGCCCATCTACAAGAAGGGTCGTAGGGAGGATCCAGGGAACTCCAGACCTGTCAGTCTGACCTCAGTGCCAGGGAAAGTCATGGAACAGGTGATCTTGAGTGCTGTCATGAAGCACTTGCAAGAGAACCAGGTTATCAGGCCCAGTTTACACAGGTTCACAAAAGGCAGGTCTTGCCAAATTAACCTGATTGCCTTCTATGACAAAGTGACTCGGCTGCTGGATGAGGGAAAGGCTGTGGA
>WAAB01025978.1:0-46234 GCA_013389865.1 Piaya cayana
CGCAGGCTCCAGAACACTGTGGGAAGCACCCAGTCCCTCTCACCCACTCCCTTCCTTCTGAAAATGTCACTTATCTTAAAATTCAGAAGTTTATGATGACAGAAATGAAAGGTGAACAGTTGCTTTGCCTCCTCTGGATTATTCGGGGTTGTGCTTCTTGGCCTGTTTTCCATGCAGTGAGTTCGTGGGGGCAAGGGCTGCGTTTAGCTCTCGCTGTTAGAGATGAACAAGGCGAGGATGAAACAGTGAACCAGGAAGCTTTGGTCATCAAGAGGAAAAAAACTCGCTTTCCATTTCCTTGCAAGGGAAATATTAAGGATATGGCAAAGCTAATAGCTTCTTTGCAGAGGCTGCTGTGCATCAGTTCTCTCAAGGTAACGTTGATCCTCTTGCCAGGAATTGAGCTGGCTCAGTCTCCTTTTTCCCCTTCCATTCATGGGCTTCTGCCTCTGAGGAGCAGGGGCGGTGGCTGCTGATGGGGTCGTGTGTCAGACCCCGCTCTCCGCAGTGAGTGGGCCTTGCTGGGGAAGCTTCTTTGCAACTTTTCCTCCGTTCCGTCTCGGTGGGGTTAGTTCTGCAGTGAGGAGTAGAGGGACCTGCAGGGAAGGAAGGCAAGAGCGGTTGTCTTGCCAGATCTGGCAAACTCTCAAAAGTCACGAAGAAGAATCCTCACATTGCGACACCCGTCTTGACGCCTGCAAATACAACGTAAGCGTTTCTGGCAAAAACTGCTTGGTTGGTCTTTTGTTTCAATGTAGATGCATGTGTTATGGAAATGAGCGTGCGGGATGGCTGAATTCCTTTCAAGTCTGCCCTCCGACAGCGAGCAGGCTGCCAGTTTGTCTGCAGTGCCAGCGAGTCAGGCTAGACTTGGCTCCTTCCCTACCGGAGATGCCTACCAGCTCTCCTGTGAGCCAACCGTGCGGAGCTGAATCCATCAGTGTAAACCCCTCTGCTGGTGGTTGGTGCCTGTAAACGTGTTGCCTGGTATGTGGAGTAACTACAAGGTGAAATGGGGAAAAACAAAGTTGGGAGTGTGAACAATGAGGGGTTTAAGCCTAAGATCCCCTAGAAGCTGCACACCTAGGGGTGTCGTGCCTTGCTCTGGATGCCTTTTCACTGCTGAATCTGTTACCAATTAAAACACTTCACGACTTTGCTCCCTCTGCCCAGGGGGACGAGTTGACCGTCACCTGGTCACCACGTGGCTGTCCTTGCGCTGTCACCTTCTCTCTCCAAGTGACGCTGGGCTGGTGCGTCTTGGCTGGAGCGTGGCCTTGGGATCACAGAGTCACTGAGGTTGGAAAAGACCTTTAAGATCATCGAGTCCAACCGTAAACCCAACACTGCCACGTCCACTGCTGAACTGTGTCCCTAAGCACCACATCTACACGTCTTTTAAATCCCTCCAGGGATGGTGACTCACCCTTGCCTCTCCAGAGCTGGTCCTTTATCTCAGAGCACAGAAGCGAGGGGCTTTCTCTACGGCCCCAGGCCTGCGTTAAAACAGTCTGACCCACAAATCCGTGTCCTAGGTGACCCCAGCCTGTCAGAGGTACGATAGCCCAAGGTAAGATCAATTTAGCTCAAAGGAAGAAGCCTGAACTGTGTCCCATCTAATTAGGGTCACCTTCCCTATTTTCCCTGAAGGTTTCATCCTTTACTCGCAGAGGGTTTTTAATGGATTGGCTGCACAGTTTTAAATAACCCATTGAACAGCCCCAGTCTTTGGCCTCCTGGATGCTGTGTGGTTGCTTGTGGTAGCTGCACTTAAACAAATGGGCCTGAGAGCAGCTCTGCTGCGCTAATGGGTCGTGCCCTGCATCAGGCAGCGGGTGGAGGAGCCGCGTGTCCATCGCATTAGCAGATTCAGCTGATGCTGCGCGGCTGGTGGCTCCTGAAGCTCTTCTCCCCACCCTCTGTGCCATAAGCCAGTGTCGTTATCATTGCTGCAGGCGTGCGAGAAGAAAGGGAGCGCTCCTACCTTACCGAGAGGTGGAGGGTTCGTTACTTCTGAGCCTTGATGCCCTGCGACACTAATGAGCTTCAGAGGGCATTTATTGGCATCCTCGGCTCTGTAAAAGTAACGACTGTTCCCAATAAACTGGGTCACCACGTACACCCCTGGTCATGTGCAGTGGATAAAATAAAGCGGAGCTGATTTCCATCATTGCAACCAGCGATACAGCTGGCAAATGGCATTTAGGCAGGTAAGAGCCTTGCGTTGAATTGATTTGAAGCTATTTTGTATGGGAGAAATCTGATTAGGTGCAGAAAAGCTGTTTGAATCCAGTGTTGGAGCCCCCTAAGAGCACCTGGGGAGCTCGGTTGGTCCTTTCAGGGGGGTTGGCCGCCTGCCCTCCGTGCACGACGTGCTTACAGAAGGAAGCTGAGGCAAATCACCCCAGAGTGTGATGTCAAAGGAATGAAGGATATTCTTTCTCACAAATAGTGTCGGAGAACTGCTTAAAATTGGCCTGTCCTAATAAGTAAAAATAACTTATTTCCCATGGGCCCTTTTCAGCCCCTCTTTCTCCTTTGAGGTTCACTCTGTCCTTCCAGCCTTTCTCATATTGCTGTCATCTCCTGCCTCTCCTGACACGTCGTCTTCTCCTCCTTCTCCCTCTTTTCTTTCCTCCTCTTCACACTTCACTCACTTCTCACCCTCTCTATGTTATAGGTGATTCACAGTCTCTTTTGTGCTTCATTTTTTTCCGCTCTCTGTGCCCTCAGTGGCCTCTCCTGCTGCGTTGATGCAGCTCTGCCTGTCCTCGTCCACTGGTGTTTGCCATTATCCTTGGAAAAGCTGTTTTGCTTTTAACATGTGTGTTCCATACAGCAGCTGTTGCCCTAGGTCATGACCTATAGGAGGAAATCTCCCTTTTTTCTTATTTCATGGAACCCTTATCTGCTCACCTGAGCCCAGATCCTTCCCAGGTCAGGTGAGGACGAGTGCCGGTGCAGTCCAAGCCAGGTGAAATCGGTAGATTGGCCTCGGAGATCGGGGGTGCAGTTTGTGTGGCTGTGAGTTAGAAAAGGATTTTGGTTTGGAGAGAAGAGCTGCAGGACAGGTGTACGGCGTCTGCCTGTCAGGATGGGACACTTGCCAAGTCCTGCATCCAAGAGAGAGGTGGATGAACCCGAGTGGAAGGACAGCAGAAAAAATGGTTGGGATGTAGGGATGGTGAAGGTTGCGCGAGGTTGGATGAAGGGAGAACTGGAATCGGCTGCGGCAGAAAGGGGAGCGATGGCTGGTGAGGGAAGGGTTGGGAGAAGAGTCTCCTGAGGGCTCATGGGATCTAACACCTAAAGAGAACACGACTAATGGCTTTCATAGTTCTGCTTTAGCAGTAAAGAAGATGGAATTTGTGTCATTTCTGAGTAAATGAGAGTTTTGGTGCTCTGTGACCCCAACTCGGGAGCGAACGGGGTCATGTTGGACGTTGGCCATGGTCTGTCAGAGCCGATGCTCTGCTCCTGCCGTCTCTGGTGTTCCTCAAGCTTTATAGTTAATATTTTAATGAACTGGCTACCAAAAAAATGCTCATAGATGTTGTTCTTTGGTGCGTGGCCAGCTAGACTCCTCACATTGCTGTGGGAGCAGCCGTTGGAAGGAGAGCTGCATCGTGCAAGTGTGAATTATTTTGAAGCTCCTTTCGTTATGCAAGCTGGTAACTTTTGGCATTTGATATTTAATATAAACAACATCACGCCTTGGTTTCTCAGCATGGAGTCACTCAGCTTCTCCAAAATGCATTCTCAGCCCTTAAAAAATGACAGAAACAGATATTCTGAGCAGCTCTCTTGACCGGGGTGGTACTTTCCCGTTCCTTCTTTGTAACCCACTTCTCTTGCAGTCGGGCTGCGTCTTTGCAGTCCAGTGATTCCAGTCGAATCAAACTTTAGGGTTTGGAATTTTTTGGCTTCCAACTATGTAACCACGATTTCACAAAGCTGAGAGCTGCAAGAAAGGTTCAAGAGTTCTGGAAGTCCAATTTTGTATTTACAGTGCTTTTCTCCATGTGATGACAAAGTTCAAATTGAAACTGTGATTGGAATAATTAACGCCTTAAAAATTACACCTTAAATTGTAACAAAGGAAGCTCCGTGTTCGCTAGTGGCAGCACCCAGGCGTGCCCAAACCTTCGGAAGAGCTCGCCGTTTCCCTGGTGATTTCATTTTTTGTACCACAGTTTCCAGATAAAATTAAATGTTTAATTTGAGGATTTTGTTTATGATGAGAGCTGGTTGGAACTTTGTCAAACAGATTTTAAAGCAAAGTAGTTTGATTTGCAGAAGATGAAGCTCTAATCGAGAACACAGTGTTTTCAGTGAAAAGTGCGTTTCCAGGCTGTACAAAGTCCTCTTTTTTCTAACTTTTGCTACTGCCTGGCTTGTCCAGTTGAGCAAGAGGAGACACTGATAATGCCCCAGAATTCCAGCTAGCGAATGGAGTGGTCGTTGCAGATGCAGAGGGAGGTCTGGGAGTGGTCTCCCATGTCCTAGGAGAGAATTCTAAGCAGTGGGGATGGTGATCCATCCCTCTTGCTGGGCCCCTAGCAATTAATGAGGTTTATAAAATGAAATAATTGGAAGGAGACCTTCCCCATAGCTTTAGTGGCCGGATATTAAAGGCTTTCACCTAATATGGAGGAGGAAGGCACTCACCTAATACGGTGTCTGGAGGTCTCTCACTCACTTTTCAGCCCAGGGGTGGAACAGGGGAACGCTTGGAAACCTTGAGAAGTTTTACAAGATGAAAAGGCTGTTTCCTGCCCGGCTCTGGCCGCGGGAGCGAGGAGCCTGGGTTCTAGCAGCAGGCTCAGCTTGCACAACCAGCTGTGGGCAGTCTCCCTGCTTGAAGGTAGAGAAAATGCACAGAACACCAGGAGAGGCTATGGGAATCGCGTGTGCGCAGCGTCCTCGGGTCTGTTGTCCTCCAAGCTCAGCCCCCTGCTTTCTCCAGCAGTGTTTGTGTTCCAGCCTGTGCTGCAGAGCTCCAGGGCAGTGGTGGTTCTGCCACAGAACCGATCCCACCTGCCTTGCCGGGATATTTTTGGAGCCCGTCAGTGGCATTTGAAAAGCAAACGCCGTGAATGGAGCTGGAGAGCGTGGTGCCCTGGCAGAGGCTCGCGCCACATGGCCGGGAGGGGCTGCGAGGAGCCTGGTGCCAGCACAGGAGCGGGAGGAGCCGCTGGCTGGAGCGGGACCGGTGCAGCCTGCCAAGTGCTTTGCAGGCAGAGGGAGATTTTGTGGCATTTTAATATTGCAAAAGGAAACAGGACAGCTGGGTGATGGGACTGAGAAGCTGTCAGAGGTTCTCTGCTCGTGGGTGGAACGTGGTGGGTTCTAGCAGAGTTTGAAGAGGTGGGAAAATTGGGTGACTTGGGAAAAGAGGACAGTTTTCTTTTTGTTCTTTGAATTGAATTTATTTTGTGAATGAAGAATGGGTGCATCTTGGATGAGGAGTGTAGAGGAAGCCTGACATCCCCCCATTCACAGGGATCAGTTGTTGGCAGACGCTGCCTCGCTGCAAGGTCCTCGTTTCGTGCTCTCTCCCTGCTGCTACAGAGCTTGACATTTGAAAACAGCAAATAAAAAGTCAGTTCAAGAAAACAATCACAAGTTATTACTGACGCCACGTCCTTAATGGGAGCTCAGAGCACAATCCTATCGCTCCCCGCTCTGCGTGGAACTCCAGAGATGTCAGTTCCTGTCAGCGTCCGTCTCCACGAGCAGCTACAGCTTAATTTCATTTATTCCTCAAGTGGCAGGTCCAGGCATTTTTCAGGATCAGTGCCTGCTCTTACCAACTGATTCGTCTGGGTTCTTGTCGCGGGTCGTTAACTCTGGGTGTTCCTAAAGACTTCGCCTGCCAGAACGCATCAAACTCCCTGCACACAACGGCTGCCCTTAACGACTCGTGGCTGATGAGGTTGTGTTTTGTTGTTTTTTCTCTCGGCTAGGTCGTCGCGTACCACTACTGCCAGGCCGATAACGCCTACACCTGCCTGGTGCCCGAGTTCGTGCACAACGTGGCCGCCCTGCTCTGCCGCTCGCCCCAGTTCGTCGCCTACCGGGAGCAGCTGCTGCGGGAGCCCCACCTGCAGAGCCTGCTCAGCCTGCGCTCCTGCGTGCAGGACCCCATGGCCTCCTTCCGCAGGGGCGTCCTGGAGCCCTTGGAAAACCTGCACAAAGGTACGGTCGTCACACTGCCCACGCTCTCCCTGAGCTCCCGCTGCCCTTTGCTGATGAGTGTTGTTAAAAGGCTGCTTAGTTGCATCCGGGCTTTGGAATGAAGCCGTGGATTAATCCCTCTGCGCCTGAAGAGCTGTGGGCAAGAGGTGAGGTCTGGAGAAGCTGCCAACAGGCCATTGTGATTGCTTGGAAGCAAGGAGTTCACCACCCCTTTCTTCCTGATGTTGGATTCAGATCCATAGATAAGATGCCAGCAGGAAGCAGCAGGTTGCGTTTGGCTTCTCCCCTGTCCCAAAGGTGTCCTCGCAGTTCCAAAGCTGAAACCAAGCAGCAGTTTCCATGCGCAGCTCTGCCCACAGCAGGGGGGTCTCATTTATTTGTTCTCGGGGTGGATGTTTTTCCTCTTCCCAGCTGCTCTTTCATGGGCTTTTGAGAATCTGAAACTTTAACCAGAAGAGCTGACGCCGTAGAAGTCTGTAGATGCACTGAGCAAAGCTTGTAGGGTAACAAACCTTACCCGGCTTTGGTTTTCAGAGGTTGCTTTTGTCTCCTTTTCTTTCTTTCCTCTGCAAGGTACAACTAATCTGTTGTGACAATCGCTACATTTAAGCTCTTTGCTTGTTGCCATGAAAACTGCTGGAGCGTTCCAGAGTCCGGATCTCTGTTGTCCTTCAAACCGCGCTTGTTAAAATCGCGTGCTGCAAGTTGGCTGCAAAAATAGTTCAGATAATTTTCTGTTACCACCCTCTACATACGAGAGCGTAGGAGCCGATGTGAAGTGAGTGCAGCTCCTACCAGATCCAAAGCTCTGCTGATCAAATCCAGTTTTTCAAAACGCAGCATCCAAACTCTGAGCAGCAGCAGCTGGGTCCAACCCGCGTGGTTCCAGCAGGCACAAAGCGTGTGTCGTGCCAGCGCTGCTCAGCAGCAGTTGGTTTTCTTGGCATGGGGAAATGTCACTGTAGGAGTTGCAGGGCCGCTCTTCCTTACCAACGCTCCTGGCAAAAAAAAAAGACACGTTTAGGAACCGCTGCTCTAAAGGAAATTAATTTGTGGCACTTACGGTAATTCTGAGGTGTTCTAGCCGTCGAGTTCCGAGCATTTCGGAGGATGTTTGTTTTTCTCACCAAGCAAGTTGACCTCCATCTGGTCCTAAATCCTCGGAGTGGAAAAATTTTATGTAAAAGCTGATTTTTTAACTTGGGCTCTGCACTCAGTGCAGCTGCAGGGGAGCTAATGGCACGGACTCCGTCCTCTGCTGATGGGGAGCGCTGGCAAGATCATTTGCATCAAGGGTTTTGTAACAAGATGAACGGTGTCTGGAAGTTGCTTTATAACATTTAAGACTCTGTAAATATATCACCAGCTCTTTTACAAGGTGCTGTTGAAGTTTTAATGCCGCTGCGACAAAATTATTGCACAGCCGTTAATGGTGAATGTCACTGAGAGAGGTAGATTAATGATTCTTAAATATATATATATAATCTCAAGGAATCTAGATAATATATAGGGGAACAAAGTTCTGATTCTTTCCCCACTTTCTGCTGCTCGTCTCTCCCTCAAGCTTTATGAGAAACGTGAGATGTGGATGTGGATCTCGGGCACCACATTCACTCCAAGATTTCAGAGGGTCGTAAAGTGTATTTCCTAGTGCGCCAAATAATCCTGCTGAGAGGTTAACTGGATCTGCGGTAATTCTAGTGCAGAATAGGTGGGGGTTTGTGTGGAGACACCATCTCTGAAGGGGCTTAAAAGACGGGGAGGTGAAGTGCTCAGGGATGGGTTGGTAGTGGAGAGGTACAGGTAGACCTGATGATACTGACCAGAAAGATACTGGTTCACTTCAAATGACGTTGATCTTCGTGGAAGACTCAATCTGTAGGAAGGTGATTAGCTGGTTTATCTGTGGGATATCTCAGCTGTGTGTGTCATGACTAAAATATAAATAAGAACTGAAATTGTGTGTGTGAGAGCCTCGCGCTGCGTGTGCACTGCTGATGTCATCAGAAAGGTGCTTCTGCTGAGTCTTTCTCCTTCAACAACATCTGATGATGCTTTAAACCACCGCAGTGACTTTACAGCATGTTTTCTCACCATGTGAAGCCATTCAAATGTCTCCTTTTTCTCTTTCTCTCAGAGCGGAAGATCCCTGATGAAGATTTCATTATACTAATCGATGGGTTAAACGAGGCTGAATTTCACAAGCCGGATTATGGAGACACCATAGTATCGTTCCTGAGCAAAATGATTGGGAAATTCCCTTCCTGGCTGAAGCTGGTGGTGACAGTCAGGACGAGTCTGCAGGTACGCTGAGACCCAGAGTCGTGGTGACCAGAGCAGTGTCACCGTGGCCTTTGACAGAGAGATCTTTGGGGACATCTGGGTTTGCTTTAGGCCTTTTGTTTCAGGTTATCCTCTGGCACTCACATCCCCAGACTCACTCTACGGTGTTGGGAGGGTCTAATCCAGGGTCATTTTCTTACGTCAATAATGATTGTTCAACAAATGGTTTAGTTCCTGTAGCTGTGACAGCTGACGTGCCAGCAGGCTACTGGCTCACTGAGCGTATCAGGAGGGTCGAGCCTCTGTCAGGCTGTGCTGCTCCCCAGCGTCCTCTGCTCTGTGTGGGAAGGTGGAGGAGTGCAGATCCTCAGATTCACTCCGTGTGACCCAGAGCGTGACAGTGGGATTGTTTCAGCCTGGTTGGTTCGATGTCAAAAGAATCACAGAATGGTTTTGGTTGGGAAAAGACCTTTAAGATCCTTGAGTCCAACCATCAATCTAGTCCTGCTAAGTCCAACCACCAGACCGTGTCCCCAAGGAAAGCATCTTCTCGTCTTTTGAACACCTCTGGAGATAGGGACTCAACCATCTCCCTGGGCAGCCCCTGCCAGTGCTTGAGAACCCTTTCAGTTAAGAAATTCCTCCTAATATCCAACCTAAATCTCCCCTGGTGTGTCCTGAGGCCGTTTCTCCTTGTCCTGTCAGTGGCTGTTGGTGAGAAGAGACCGACCCCCACCTCACTGCAACCTCCTGTCAGGCAGTTGTAGAGAGCGATGAGGTCTCCCCTCAGCCTCCTTCTCTATTTAATGACTAATAAACGCTGCCAGCATGAGTACCATCTTTTTTTTCTCTCTTTGTAGGAAATAATTAAGCTGTTGCCCTTCCACAGAATATTTTTGGATAGACTGGAAGAGAATGAAGCCATAGACCAGGACCTGCAGGCGTACATCCTCCATCGGATACACAGCAGCTCAGAGATCCAGAACAACATCTCGCTCAACGGCAAGATGGACAACACTACGTTTGGCAAACTCAGCTCTCACCTCAAGACCTTGAGCCAAGGATCCTACCTGTACCTAAAACTCACTTTTGATCTCATAGAGAAGGGATACCTGGTACTAAAAAGCTCCAGCTACAAAGTCGTCCCAGTTTCGCTGTCAGAAGTTTACCTGTTGCAGTGCAATATGAAGTTCCCAACGCAGTCTTCCTTTGATCGGGTTATGCCTCTCTTGAATGTGGCAGTGGCATCTCTGCATCCATTAACAGACGAACATATTTTTCAGGCCATTAACGCAGGTAACATTGAGGGCACTTTGGAGTGGGATGACTTTCAGCAGAGGATGGAGAACCTTTCTATGTTTCTTATCAAACGTAGAGATATGACGCGAATGTTTGTTCATCCTTCTTTCCGAGAATGGCTTATTTGGAGAGAAGAAGGTGAAAAGACCAAGTTTCTTTGTGATCCTAGGTAAGCAAACAATCTGAGAAATCGGAGCTTACAAATGTGGTTTTATGTTGTTACCTGAATCATTTCATTTTATGAAGTCGCACGTGGCCGTGGGTGCCTGACGTTGGTCTGTGTGCACTGTAGGTCTCTAAGGTACCAGGTACAGATGTAGATGTTTATGTTGCTTGTGGAATTATGTTGTTCTGGGCACACAACTGAGTCAACAAACCTGAGAGGCATCTTCACAACGAGATGGGCTGCTCCTCTGAAGAATCCAGGTTGAGTGGCTCCTGCACAGGCTCCTGTGGGTAGTTCAGCCGATCGCTCCTGCCAACTCAGTTTGGAGAAGGGGAATCGCCCTCCCTTTCTCCAAAGGGATCAAAACCACATGAAATGGAGGATAAGGAGCTGTGGGATGAGCTGTGTGGATACGTCTTTGGCAGGTGGCTTCTTTCTGAAGTTGTGTTCCTCATATTCCTACTAAATGCCTTTTTGAAAGCAAAATAAGGAACAGAGTCCGGCTGTAGCAGTTTTGGACTGTAAATGCATCTGTAATCTCTGTCCTGATAGCAGCTGAGTTCCTGGCTTAGCTCACAGGGAGCAGAATTTAATCATGGTTCGCTTTATATTCTCTAAATTCAATGATCACTATTAACGAAGTTATCTCTGTTTCTACTGAAGAGTGGAAACAGACGCCCTGACTCTGATTCTAATAGTTTATCCCCATATGTTTCACTCTATTTGGCCTGCCCGTTACCTCAAATACAATTATAAAAACCAGGGAAACACTCACATTCAAGGCCGTGTCAGCGTGTCTCCCAGCCCTTTGGTCAGCCTGAAGCAAAGAGGCTGGTGTCTGCTGGAGCCGCACGGCTACCGGGCTGGTGGGAGCAGCCGGAGCTGTTAGTGGTGTCAGAGCCATTTCCCACTTTAAATTTTGTGGTAAACAGGCTGCAGTAAGAAAAATCCTGGATAGCTCCTCCCCACAGGCGTCTTCTCTGGTTTAGTGGGTTCTGCACAACCGTCCTATCGAGCGAACCCTTTGCAAAGCGTCTCACAGCAGCAGATGTCTTTATATCAATCAATGTTAGTTAATGTCCTGCCTCGGAGTCATTAAGTGCTTGTCGCTGCGGAATGCTTTTCCACCCTGTTTGTGGCGTTCACGCCTGTGGAGCTGAGAGCTTTCTCCCTCCAGTCACCCCACCTGGCACTCTGGTTCTGGCCGGCCTGGCTCTATGAGAGCTCGTTGTCAGCCGGGCGAGGGGCAGCCGGCACGCCTGGCAATTAGCACTAATCACAGAGCACTTGCCATAACGAGAGGGAAAATCAGTACTTCCCTTCATTAGCGGGCGAATAAAATGAAGCTGCAGGATACTGCGCTGGCTGGTCCCCCCCTACCCCCATCGTGTGTTGGGTGCTGTGAGCAGTACCCACGCAGGCGGCTGGGGGACACGGGGCTGTGGCCCTCTGGCTCCAGAAATCCTCTTCATTCGCACCGAGAAGGGTAGGAGCATCCTCAGAATCCCCAAATTCAGAAGGAAACTCGAATTGTGCTGCTTTTCGGGTGGGTTTGCGCTGGAAGCAGGCGTGTGATCTCAGCGCGAAGGCCCGGATCAGCCTGGATTCGTTCCCAGGTCACCAGCGACGTGACACATCTCAGCGCAGGGTTTGATGCTGCCTCTCATGAACATCACGAACGCGTCGTACTGCCCTCGGGGCTCTTCGGGAGGCTTGAAGGCATCACTTTTCGTCCTGTGTGTGCACACAATGAATTGATGGTGGCTTCAGAGGGCGTGGGGAACGCTCCTGCTCTTTGCCAGCGGGGAGTCCCTGCAGTACGAACCCGACCCAGCTTCTTGTTGCTGGTAAAAACGAAGTTACAGTGCGTGTAACGGGCTCCCACCGCCTCAAACGTGAGTCCATACGTACTGGAGGGCTAATAAATATCTCTAATGTATAATGTACACTAATTGCATTAGACTCTGCTGGTCGATAATGAAACAGTTGCACTACGTTGCAGTGATTAATAGCGAGGACCCCCTGAGATTCAACTGTTGTGCTCCTCAAAATCCTCCTGTCCAGCTCTGAGGGAAAGGCTGATATTGAGATGTCGAGCTCAGAGCGTGGAAAACCCTTAGCAACAATTAAGATAAGTAATGATCTTTCATTTTATTTCTTCTGAAAGCAGCGCAGCGTTGCAACTGCCAGAGCTCACAGGTGCAGCCTGCGAGCATTCGCCGCTGTCTGGGTTGTGTGCAGCCAGCTTGATTCCTCTCTGCTCGCTTGGGAACTGAGAAGATGCAGTGACTGTATGGGCCGCTCCTCGAGCTCTTGGTGCCCCCTTGCAGGGATGCACTGTTAACGTGAAGCTTTTTGACCTTTGCCGTGTTGATACGTAAAGAATCAGGATGCCGAGGCTGGTTTTTTATTCCCCAGGAGAAGAGCTTTGAAGCGAAACGTGGTTTTGTGAAGCTGCTTTTAATTGACTTACCCTGACACGGTGTCCAGGTGTGGGGATGTCGTGAGGGAAATTGGGATAATGGGCTTCACGTCCCCAGCGCTGCCGCGGGGGGAATCTTCTTCCTTTCATTAATCAGAGTGAGCTCCTGTGTTCTTGGAAGCACTGAAGAGCGGGGAAAACACAACATCCAGAAATTATCTCATTTTTCTGTGGTTTTAAGTTAAACAGCTGCCTCCATCCTCTGGATTTTGGTGTCAGCCTGGTGAGATGCTGACCCTCGTCGCTGAATGCTCCCCGTGCTTCGCTGTCCAAAGCAAAGGGAAACGGGCATCGAGGGGGGACCCGGCACTGCAGGCTCCCCCGCCCCCCGGCATCCACAAGCCCAGAGTTTGTCTGAGCGTTTAACCAGCATCGTGGTAACGACTGCCCCAGCCTGTCAGAGCAGCGCGAGCAACCACACGGCTTAGTTGACAAATAATATGAGATATTTTAGGGGAAGACCCAATCCTTTGTGACTGGCGTGGAGAGAAGGTTATTATTGCACCGGGCCGGTCCCCGGGTTCAGTACAGGCTGGGGGGCTATGTGATGGAGAGCGGCCCTGCCGAGAAGGACTCAGGGTGCTGCTTGATGAGAAGCTGGACATGAGCTGGCAACGTGCGCTCTTAGCGCAGAAACCAACCATGTCCTGGGCTGCATCCAAAGCAGCTCGGCCAGCAGGTGAGGAAGGGGATTCTGCCCCTCTGCTCNTTATTGGAAAGAAATTCTTTGTGATGAGGGTGGGGAGGCCCTGGCCCAGGTTGCCCAGAGCAGGGGTGGCTGCCCCATCCCTGGAGGGGTTCAAGGCCAGGTTGGATGGGGCGTGGAGCCCCTGATCCAGTGGGAGGTGTCCCTGCCCATGGCAGGGGTGGCACTGGATGGGCTTGGAGGTCCCTTCTGACTCCTCCAAAAAATGAAAAAGAAATAAACACGTTTGTTTTGTGTGGGCAAAGTCTCCACTTGCAGCAGCCTCCTGTGAGAAAAAGGAGAATGCAAAAGGCCTCCCTGCACTGCAATAAAAGCAGCTCTGCTGGAAACCATGGCAACGCGGCGTGGCGGAGCAGGGCTGCCGACCGCTGCTGGGATCAGTGCTGCCCGCTCACCCACGCAGGGCACCTCTGTTTGGGGTTTCAGGGACAGGGACTGATTTGGTTTGTGGATGTGGAGGAGGAAAGAGATGAAGAGGTGCCCTTGGAAAAAGTCCCTCCTCAGCTTCCCTGGAGCCCCTTTCAGTGCTGGAAGCTGCTCTAAGGTCTCCCTGGAGCCTTCTCAGGCTGAACAACCCCAACTCTCTCAGCCTGGTCTTAGAGCTGGGGTGCTCCAGCCCTCAGATCATCTCCGTGGCCTCCTCTGGACCTGATCCAACAGTTCCATCTCCTTCTCTTAAGTATTCCAGAACTGGGCACAAGACTCCGGGTGAGGTCTCATGAGAGCAGGATAGAGGGGGAGAATCAGTAGAGGGACAATCAAATCAAGACAGCGGAGTAGAGTGGCAATCATATAACACCACTTTTTGGCTTCATGACGGGAAACTGAAAATGTCTGGGAAGCCTCTGAATGCAGCTGTAACTGTACTAACCTAAACATGAACTAAGATCTAGAAACTTCTGATGTGCCTTCTGCTGCGGCAAGAGACACAGCAGCTCTGGTTCCAGTTTGCTCCTGAAATGTCCCTTCCAACCCAAACCTTTCCGCGACTCTATGATTTCCTCTTCTGTGGTGGGAATAATAAAGGTAGGATGGAGAACAAAGAGGGGAAGAGACAAAGCATGACAAGACATCAAGCTGTGGATAACTTAAGGTGCTACAACTGCTTCCAAGGGCCTCCTCTTCTCCCTGCCTCTTACGTTTCGTCCCTTCTGTTGGTGCCGTACGGATAATCCTCACAGCACAGACGCATGGAAATGGATGTGAGAAAAAGAGTTTTCTTCGGTTCCATTTAAAGCTCGAATCACCCTGAGAGTGAAGGTTAATAAAAACATTTCAGACAGCTGTTGGTTATTTGAGTTGATGGAGCCTCCATACACGTAGTTATTTTTTGCAGAGGCACAGTGGAATTATTCAGCAGTGAAACTGTTGATTTATGACTTGGCAACGTGGTGCTCTTTCACCTCTGAAGACCTGGGGATCGAGTCCTGCCTTGTAAGAAAAGGACATTGTGTTTTCCGTCTCGCTTCTCCAGCAGACTCGTGTCCACATCCCACCAGGACCACAAGGTCTGGCACAGCCCCATGCGGCTCCGCTGAAACGGGTCCGTGTCTTATCCGTGGTCCAAATAGAGGTCTGGAGGGTCTGGGGGGACCTTGCTGAGCCCCTGGCTGTGGCCTCGCTGGGGTTTTGCTTTCATTCAGAGCTTCTTTGGAGGCAGAGGTGGTCGTTCTCCCAGGATGGTGGTGGCGCTCATCAATCCCCCACCGGCATGAAAGCTTCTTTCCTTCTGTAATATTTACTTGCCATTTGGCCACACAAAGCACGTTTCTGCTTTACCAAACAGTGATGAGCAAACAGCGTCCCCTGTCCTTAAAAGCCCTTTAAAGCCATGGTTGGTGTCATATTTTATTTTCTTTGGCTGGAAGGGTTTGATTGCTTTATGTGTAGTTGCATTTTTATTCCATTCCAGAAATGAAGTGAGTTAAAAAGGGCTCCCTTGGGAGTACCCGGGGGCTTAGGGAATACAAATTTCTGGGCAAAACCAAGAAAACTGCAGCTCCCCTGAGGCCTAAGCGTGGGGTCTCAGTGGTCTCCTCCCCTGCTTACCCGTCTCCTGCTTTGCACCCCTACATGCCCGCAGGGCAGTATTTGCCAATATTAAGCAGCAATATCTTGCAAAACCTGATGGGTTTGCACCATGTGTGTGTGGAGAGTCAGCTTCTTGCGTCTTTGGGAAGACCCAGCCACGCTGAACTTGTGCTGTTACCAGCTGGAAGTCTGTGTGTTTAAAAATATCAGTAAAGACCTCGGTTCCCAGTGAAAGTCGGTGCCTGGTTTATTATATTTTGCATTAAACAGGGCTCTGCGTGGGGCTTGGTTCGTTTACTTTGTTTGTCAACCTGGTAGGTCGTTGCCAGAAGCATCTTTATTACTAGAAAAGCTGGAGAATGTACTCTGAAGGAGTTTGACTTGGAAATAAAGTTGCTTTGCTCTGCAGGACGTGTCTCACAATGAAGAACGTAGCTCCGATTTACAGGATGGGTTTTTTCCACAGTGTGGATACTTTATAGATGTCATTTTATAATGTGTTCAGGACTGGGGCCTGAATGGTGCTTCCTACCTGCAGTTCTACTCTACAAAATGACTGCAAAAGTAGCATTTTAGCTTTCTTGAAGTTGTTTGTTGCCTCTGGTGTTTCCAAACTTACCTCTTCTCATAGCAAATGTATCATTTTATTTCTGTCACCCTCCAATGTTTGAGGATTTTTTTAGCTATCAAGGATGCTCTCAGTTGCTGGTTTAGAAGGGAGAATCACTCCAGCTGTTTCCCCCAAAGCTGGATGAGGTTGAAGGCTTAGTGGGAGCAAAACTTGTCGGAAGCTCTTGTGTTGATGTTACAAGCAAATACTGACGTGCTCTGTCTTCGGCTTCTAGGAGCGGCCACACCCTGCTCGCCTTCTGGTTTTCCCGTCAAGAAGGAAAACTAAATCGACAGCAAACGATTGAGCTGGGACATCACATTCTCAAAGCCCATATTTTTAAGGTAACAAAANAATACCTCATGGTGGGCCCTTTTTGCTCTTCACACAGATGTTTAACACCTGGGTGACTGAAAGGCAAACTGGGGTGTAAGGATCAATATGACCCATAAATTATTGGACACATCAGACGATGGGAATGAGGAGATGGAGTTGTAAGGTCACAGAAATACAGAATTTCTTAAAAGTACTGGGATCTGTGGGTGCTTAACACCAGTAAAAAGGAGGCTGTGATTTTATCTGATCTCTATGATTTCATGGGTTAAGAACAGTACCCGTGTGTTTTTAGAGCAAACATCACTTGTGCTATTCCTGTTGGATTTTTTAATTGAGAACCCAGTGCTGGATTCACCACCAGGCATAGCAGCAACGTCTCCTGCTTGGCAAAGCGATGGCTGGAGCCAAAGGGATGAAGCCCAGCTCGGCGCATTCCCCATCCCTGCAGATTGTTCACATTTTTAGTTACTTCCCCAAGGCCCAATTCAGCAGTGAGTTTACTATTCATCTGCCATTTGCAGCTAAATTTGGTTCCAAATCCTCTTCGTTTCACACTTCCACAGCAGAAACAAGTAGCTTGGGTTCAGTCTCTAAACAGAATTTTCATTAAGTGGACGAGTTGCCTGCAGACTATGTACCAGCAGGCATGAAGTGATGGGACAAGGAGGAATGACTTGAACTTGGAAGGGGAAGATTTAGATCAGACATTAGGAAGAAATGTTCTCCTGTGAGGGTGGCCCAGGCTGCCCAGAGCAGGGGTGGCTGCCCCGTCCCTGGAGGGGTTCAAGGCCAGGCTGGATGGGGCTTGGAGCCCCTGATCCCGTGGGAGGTGCCCCTGCCTGTGGAACTGGATGGGCTTTGAGGTCCCTTCCAACCCAAACCGTTCTCTGAATTTCCAGGTGCAAAAACCTCAGTGATGCACAACACAGAGTGATTCATAGATGGGGTGAAGATGCCTTCATGTTCTCTTCTTTGCTGGATGGCTGAGATCTGCTGGTTTTCTTCTTTATATACAAACATCCTCAAACAGTCTGGGGGGAAAAGAAAAGTAGAAACGCTTTAGTCTTTTAGAGCAATTACAAGTCTTAACAGGAGCATATGGAAACGCAGCTTGGCAAGCCTGGCGTAGAATGAAAGGGCAAGAAGAGACGTGCAGTAATGATACGAAACGACCCAAACTTTAGGCTGACGTGTGTTTTACATATCAGCCCAAGAGGAGTCTCTAATTCCATCTTTAATTAGTTAACTAAAATGTCAGTAATCCAGAAATCGTGTCCCTCCTCCCCACATTCAGACTGCAGTGACAATTAGAGGCAGGAACAGTCACTCTGACAGCTCTGAAAAGGTGTTTGATGTTCCTTGAAAACCAGCGGGATCAAGATCTTGGGTTGAAGGGGCTGATGGCCAAATGGCAGAGGAAGCTTTAAGTTAGAAATAAAGATTCTGTCACTGCACACAAGAGGAAAGGGTGATAAAACCTCAGGTCATGCTGAAAACTGGAGTTGTGTGAGGCTGGCACAGTTACTCAGATGAAGCGTGCGTGGCCAGGCCTTGGTGCTGTGTTGGATGGTCCCGGTGACGTGGAAACCACTGCAGGTGTTTTGGTTTGATGTTGAGTCAAGTTGGGGTTTGTTTTTTGCTGAAGGACTCAACCTGCTTTACAGTTCTGGGCAGGGAGGGGGAACAGAAGAGGTTTGTATGATCTGTAAAAATGGGAAATAGAATCGTTAAGGTTGAAAAAGCCCTCGGAGCTCTTCTGGTCGTCAGCCCAACCACACTGTGCTGACTGGGCCGTGTCCTGAAGTGCCCTGTCTACGCGTCTTTTGAACCCCTCCAGAGATGGAGGCTCCCCCGCTGCCCTGGGCAGCCTCTGCCAGGGCTTCACCGCTCTTTCAGTAAAGAATTTTTTCCTAATACCCAGTCTAGCCCTCCCGTGGTGCATCTTGGGGCCATTTCCAGTCATCCCATCGCTTGTAATTCGGGAGAAGAGCCCCGCACCCCGCTGGCTCCAACCAAATTGGAGGCTCCCCCCCTGCCCTGGGCAGCTTGTTCCAGTGCCCGAAGTGCTGCAGTTTTGTTTCAGCAGCTGCATGATAATTGTGCTGAATCCATTAATTCTTTAAAGCCTCAATATCATCTTTTGTGCCGTGCACTAATATCTGGGTTTTACGGCACATGTGATTATCTTCAGGCGGCTACTCTGAGATACCTACTCTTACCCTCAGTCCTGATGGTGACTCACACAGCATGTTTGTGGGTTTGAGAGTATTACAACTATTTTTAAATTATTTTAACCGTTTATTATAAAATCCTTTTCCATTTGTCCAATTATAGTGTACCGAGTTCCCTGAAATCTAATCCTGACCTCGGCCTCGTGTCGTTTCAAAAGCAGCATTTGATGGTGGCTGAAATTCCCGAGCTCTTTGTCTGCCTCTTCACACAAGAAGCCGTCTTGCTGTATTTAGCTCCCTGAATTTTGAAGGAAACAAGCGCATGGAGTTGTTATTTATAAGAGCTTGTCTAATCTGCTGCTTCTTTTTATGGTAAAACCATTTCAAGTGACAAATCTGTTGATGGCTGGCGCGATGCTTCAGACTCTCTCTCACACGTAGGTATCAGAGGTCCAGAACCGTGTCCAGCCGCAGGCTCAGGTGATGATTCCTGCCCATCTTCCTTTAGAGGAAATAAATCCCCTCTTCTGCGGCTGCTCCTCCTCCCACCGCCCCACAGCACCCGTGTCCGCCTGTTACACGCAGGATTTGTCCCGCTGGGCTGTGCTGCTGCGGCTTCGCACAGATCGAGGGGCCACACGGCGTGTAAGGGAGTCAAAATCAGGGTTTGCGTATCAAAACAGAATTAAAGGTGTCTGCACGGTTTCCATAGAAACAGCAGAATTTAGTGGGAGATCGATAGCAGAACAGCAGATATGGGGCGTACCCGCGGCACACAGCGCGGCTCCTTGCTGGAGATGCTGCTCCTCTCCTCTCCCATCCAGCTGTTTGCTCCCATCTGTTGGCTGCAGAGCAGTTGTGCTTCTCTGATGGAGAGGGAGGCTGCTTAGCAGTTCTGTGCTCTGCCAGCTGGAAGAAGAGCGTAGAATCAGAGATTCCTCGGAAGTGGTGGAGCCTCCATCACTGGAGGAGTTAAAAAAGCGAGTAGATGGGGCACCTCAGGACCTCTCCTCCCGAATGACAGGTGATAGGACAGGGAGGAATGGCCTCAAGCTCCACCAGGGGAGGGTCAGACTGGATTTCAGGAAAAAGCTTTTCACTGAAAGGGTCATCGGGCACTGGAACAGGCTGCCCAGGGAGGTGGGGGAGTCACCATCCCTGGAAGGGTTTAAAAGACGGATGGACGAGGTGCTCAGGGACATGGGTTAGTGGCAGGTAGGAAGAGTTGGACTCCTGATCCAAGAGGTCTTTTCCAACTTGGTGATTCTGTGTTTAGCAGCCATAGTGGGGTTGAGCTGATGGCTGGACTGGATGAGCTTGGAGGTCTTTTCCAACCTTTATGATGACAGAATCATAGCAGAGTTTAGGTTGGAAGGAATGGGGCAGCCACCGCTTCTCCTGGCAACCTGGGCCAGACCTTAGATGTCTGATGTGCAGCCTGGTCACAGAAGCCAGCCAGAAAGGTTGGGGACAGTCTGGTAGGAGACAGGGGAACACTGGTCTAGGCTGTGGTTGAGACCTCCTTAGCTTATCTCACTGTGAGCAGGTATCATCGTCCCGTTTAACTCTGTGAATAATAAAGAAACGTAGTGGATCAGTTCTGCCAGCACAAGGTGGACTTTGTTAACGATGGAAGAAGCTGCTCTCCTTAGCGTGACGTTGTCTGGGCCCGCTGAATGGATCCAGGTTGCTCACGGTTTAATCCTGCCTTTCCTTGACCTTGGGAATGGCCACAGGGCCCTTGCAGGTTATTCCCTACAGGCTGATTTCATTCACTACAGAGGTTGGATGTGGCAAACTGGCCTGTTTTCAGGTGTGTAACTGGTTGTGTCTTGAAACTCTTCAAAGTCCAGTGACCCCGGAGGGTCAGCCCAGTGTAACTGGAGTGCATCTGGAAGCTTGGGTCTAAGTCATCTTTTCTCTTTTAGGGGCTGAGTAAAAAAGTCGGGGTATCTTCCTCCATCCTGCAAGGGCTCTGGATCTCCTACAGCACCGAAGGTCTTTCGATGGCTTTGGCGTCTCTGAGAAATCTCTATACCCCAAACATAAAGGTACTAGAGACGGAGGAGAGCTGGGAGGGCTCAGGGCTCATACGAGAAGCTCCCACAGCCACCCTGGGCAGCCCTGAGCACCTCGCTGGGCGTTCATCTTGAGCTGGAGAGGCCGTTGGTTTGGATGGGATTTTGTTACCATCTGGGATGGTCCCTCAGCTCTTCTCCTCAGACCAGGGATCTCCTTTCAGTTGAAGCTAGCGAGCAGCAGTTTTACACTTACGCAAACTTGTTCACTTGCATTTTTGCCTCCCCAAAGATGTGGGACTGAACAACTGGCATTGGAATGGGACAGCCCGGCCAAGGGGCTCTGGCTTAGAGAGGCACCGAGACACCAAACACAGCAGCACGTGGTGGTTCAAGCATTTTGTGCCCGTTTGCATTGGAAAGGGTGAATGTGTTAACTTCAGTCTCTACAGCAGAAAGGATTTCACCTTGTCCATCTGGAAAGGTGTTTGCCCCAGCTCCTTGGAAGTGTTTTTTGCGTCCTTCCCTCTTTGCTTGGGAAGGTGCAGAGGGTTCGGGTTTAAGTTCTGTTGGTGCTGTGACAATAAATGAATGTCTCTGCATAAAGCTCAGCTAACAGGAGCTCTTCTTTCCCTGTGCAGGTCAGTCGGTTGCTGATTTTAGGAGGCGCAAACGTGAATTACCGGACTGAAGTTCTGAACAACGCCCCCATTCTGTGTGTCCAGTCCCACCTGGGTTACACGGAGATGGTGGCTTTGCTCCTGGAGTTTGGGGCCAATGTGGATGCCGCTTCGGAGAGTGGCCTGACTCCCCTTGGCTACGCGGCTGCTGCTGGATTTCTCAGCATTGTCGTGCTGCTGTGCAAGAAACGGGCCAAGGTAACAGTGCACACGTTCCTCTTAATGCTGATGTAAACAGGTTTGTGTTTCTGTGTGACAGAATCACTTGGTTGGAAAAGACCTTTGAGGTCATCAAGTCCAACCGTACCTGTCCACTGGGGAACCATCCCTGAGCATCTCATCTACCTGTCCTTTAAACCCCTCCAGGGCTGGGGATTCCACCACCTCCCTGGGCAGCCTTTGCCAGGGCCCGAGAGCCCTTTTAGTGAAGAAATTTTTCATAATATCCAATCTGAACCTGTGCTGGTGCAACTTGAGGCCATTTCCTCTGGTCCTCCTGCCTGTCACTTGGGTAAAGAGCCCAGCACCCACCTCACTCAACCTCCTTTCAGGCGGTTGTAGACAGTGATGAGGTCTCCCCTCAGCCTCCTCCAGTCTAAACAACCCCAGATCCCTCAGCCGCCCCGATGGTCTCCTGAAGGGTGTTCTGGAGAAGCCCTTGAACCTCAGGGAGTCAAAATGGCAGCGTTGCCTTAGCAGCATGGAGTGTCCTTTAAATATCTCTTTGAGACACATATTCCAAAAACTTCTATCAGACTCGTCCTAGAAAAATACCCTTTGTTTAGAGTTGTGGTGAGTGTTTGGAGCTCTAATTGTATATAATGAGTCGAGTTCAAATATTTTGTTGAAGAAGAAAATTGTGCTGATTTTTGAAGTGGAGCCTCCTGGAAGCAATTTGTGGTTTCTCTGTATGTTTAGCTTCAGTTCAGAAAGCAAAATATGGGTTTGTATAGCTTTGGTATGCAGGCTGGGATGACTGAGGGACCCGTTTAGATCTTGTCTGTAACGATGTGAGGACAGCATGAAGGAAAAAGAGAATTTGCCATTTGCTGAGGTATTTTGAGAGACTCCTTGACACCTGTTGGTGAGAAGCAGCATTTCCTGCTGAGAACGGGAACATTTCGGCTGCAGAATGCAGTGAAGAGTCCTGCCACTTCTCCTTGAGCACAGAATTATAGAATGGGCTGGAAGGGACCTTAAAGCCCATCCGGTTCCAAGCCCCCAAAACCAGCCGAGTTTAGTTTGAAGGCTGAGGAGTTTGATTCTGGCATAGAAACTGCAACAGCGATAGCTAAAAATAACAGTGACTTTCCCAAAACAAACAATTGTCACCAAGAGGATCCCTGAGCCAGGCCCAGAGCTGCCTTGGGAAGGGTCGTTTTCTGCTCGTGGTGGGGATGGTTTAGCAGAAAAATGCACCTTTAACACTATTTTGAAACCAGCACAGGAGAGTGAAGAGACGAAGACCTTCTGACCATTACTCGTCTCAGTTTTCCTTTTTCCTCTGTTTTCCAGGTGGATCATTTGGACAAGAACGGGCAGTGCGCTCTGGTTCACGCCGCTCTGCGAGGGCACTTGGAGGTGGTGAAGTTCTTGATCCAGTGTGACTGGACGATGGCCGGGCAGCAGCAGGGGGTGTTTAAGAAGAGCCACGCGATCCAGCAGGCCCTGATCGCCGCCGCCAGCATGGGGTACACCGAGGTGAGACCGACCAGACTCCACGGGGTGGGAACCCAACCCAACGCTTGACTGGTTCCTAGCCAAGACATCGACCGAAGAGGGTCTTGGAGATGGAGCTGGTGCCTCCACCCTCCTCTTCCTCCCTTTTGCATCCCAGGCAGGAGGGTTCACAGATCCCTTGGCAAACCCTGTGGTCCGGGCAGGCGTCCAAGAGAGGAAAGCGTAACAAGCCTTGAAGTTGTTGGAATAAACCTTTAAGCCAGTGTGAATAACCAGAGTGTTGCTTACACCTCCAGCGCTGTTGGGAGAGTGTGAGAGGACGCAGGTTTGGGCTGGACGTTGCAGGGAGAGAAGAGCCAAAGATCTTCCTCCTGTCATACCGATAAAACTTTGTGATGTGGAAAATGGTGTAGGTTTCCCTACCGAGAAGCAGTCTGTGAGGATTTTTGCACTGGTTCATTTCTTTGCTAAATGGAGCTCCTCTCATTTTCCTTGAGTTTGGATTTTGCTTTTGTTCAGCATCACCCATGAAAGCATCGGTAACGTGCTCAGATCAGAGGAGCTAATTAAAGAAAGCCGGGAGATGCTTATTAGTTAAGTGACTGTGAGTTGAAGCAATTAGGAGCAGATGTGACTTCAAAACCCTGAAGATCTGCAGGCTGAGGGCAGAACTAGTAACAGGGCACAGAGCTGTTAAAATGGTTTCACCCCCCAAATCCTCCTGATCACCTCGATAACTCGCTGAAGTGAGGTTTGGAGTTGTTTAAGGTTCCTGTTACACCATACAAGGTGCATGGCTGCTCATAGGAGATGCTGCCATTCCCTGGTTTGAGGTGCCTGCAGTCAGAGGAGATGTGAGCTGATTTGCTCTTTAGCTCCAGCGATAAACCAAGTATTTAGCGTGTTTACCAAGTGATCTGAATCACGGGTGGAGCCCCAGCAGAGCCCGTGCTGTGGTTTTACCCCAGTGTAACCACACCGTTACCTCACTTGTCTGTGACTGGGTTTCCCCAGCAGGACACAGCTGGACACTGCTGTTCCCTCACTGCTCAGGGTGGGTGTAGAGCAGCTGTGGACGAAGGCGCATCCACTGCACCTGCTGCGTCTTCTGTAGCAGAAGAGAATCACAGATGCTTAGAATCATGGAATGTTTGGGGCTAGAAGGGACCTCCAAGCCCATCCAGCCCCACCCCTGTCACAGGCAGGGACACCTCCCGCTGGATCAGGGGCTCCAAGCCCCATCCAACCTGGCCTTGAACCCCTCCAGGGATGGGGCAGCCACCCCTGCTCTGGGCAACCTGGGCCAGGGCCTCCCCACCCTCACAGGGAAGAATTTCTTCCTAATGTCTAATCTAAATCTGCCCCCTTCCAGATTAAAACCATTCCTATCACTCCAGGCCCTTGGAAAAAGTCCCTCCCCAGCTTTCCTGAACCCCCTTTCAGCACTGGAAGCTGCTCTAAGGTCTCATTGGTGCCTTTTCTTCTCCAGGCTGAACAACCCCAACTCTCTCAGCCTGTCCTCCTAGCAGAGGTGCTTCAGCCCTCAGATCATCTTTGTGGCCTCCTCTGGGACACGGTTATAACAAACTGGTTATAATGGTCATGGTTATAGCAAACTGGTGCTACAAAGGCTCATCCCGTGTGATTCTGTGAGGACACGAGGGTATTTTTTGCTCCTTCAGACCAGCAGGCTCAGTGGTTGATCCCTGGAAGAAGATTGACTCGAGCGTAGGGTGCCAGGCAGCGGCTGTTCCTTTTGCTGCGTGTGTTCAGCTCATGTTAAAGGTGTCAGCAGTTTAAATATAACGCAGCCAAGTTTGTGAGCTGACATGTCGTTTTGTTTCAGATTGTCTCCTACCTGCTCGATCTTCCAGAAAAAGACGAAGAGGAGGTGGAGCGAGCACAAATCAACAGCTTTGACAGCCTGTGGGGAGAGACAGGTGATTTCTGTAGATGCTGTAACTGCTTCTTGAATGTTCATGTTCGCGGTCTCTCTGTCGCCTGATGCGTCCCTGATCCCTGGTGAAGGGAGAAGGATCAGTTGATTTGATCCCAGGTGACTTACAGGTGCCAGCGTGGTGCCTGCTCCCAGCTCAGGTCAAACAGGATTCTGGCTTTTGAAATTCCTGAGCTGCTGCAGCTGCTGGCACCTTGAACCCCTCCAGGGATGAGGCAGCCACGACTTCTCCAAACAACCTTGGCCAAGGCCTCCCAACCCTCAAGGGAAAACATCTCCTCCTAAGATCTCATCTCAATCTCCCCTCTTGCAGCTCAAAACTGTTCCCCCTCCTCCTCTCCCTGCACTCCCCGATCAAGAGCCCCTCCCCAGCTTTCCTGGAGCCCCTTTCAGTCCTGGAAGCTGCTCTAAGGTCTCCATGGAGCCTTCTGTCCTCCAAGCTGGACAATGCAAATTCTCTCAGCCTGGCCTCGTAGGGAAGGTTCTCCAGCCCTCGGATCATCTCCATGGCCTCCTCGCTCCAACAGATCCAAGTCCTCCCTGTGCTGAGGACACGAAGAACATGGTGGACACTGAACACTGAGGTGATTTACAGGATTTCATTGTTGCAAACTTAAGTCATTTTGACGTGAAATACCTCAAATTAACCTGCAACATTTCAAGAGCCGACAGGTTTAGAAATAGAACCCAGAGGCCCTGCGTACCGATCCCTCTGCCGTGCACATTACACGCAGTCCTCTTTCTATATTTGTAGCTTACGTTTCAAACCCACATGGATCTGATTATAGATTTTGCAGTATGTTCTGCTTGTGGCAGCGATGTGATTTTTTTCTTTTAACTCTTGGTGTCTCTCAACCCCGAGAGGAGAAAACCCAACCATTATGTGGAACAGAAGAGAGGATTAATTAAGTCCCGCAACATTAACAGTGTTGCAGTTGGAAACCCATCAACACCTCGTAACCAGCCAGCCCACAGAACTGTGCTTCAAAGAAAAAACAAGCTACGTCAGTTAGAAATAGACTCCCACCTTCTGCTCCAACTCCTACTGGAAGCAGCAGAGCACGGAGGCAGAGGAGCTGTGCTGAAGAGCCCAGAAAACTGGGGAGAGGAGGGAGGAACCCCAGAGTCTAAAGTTAATACCAAAGACAAGTCAAAGGCAGGTCCTGCACTTGAAACTATTTTCAGGTTGAATGTGTCTTTTCTAACCCAACTGCACTTTCTGAGTTTGGGGAGCACATTTTGTCAGGGAGGGAGGTCCCAGGTGAGCCATCCCGCTCTGACCCCCTGTGAGGGAGTGCAGGGATAGATGAGGGTTTGAAGCTGAGAGAGGGGAGAGATCAAGATGAGATTTTAGGATGAAGAATCTTCCTGTGAGGATGGGGAGGCCCTGGCCCCAGAGCAGCGGTGACTGCCCCGTCCCTGGAGGTGTTCAGTGCCAGGTTGGATGGGGCTTTGTCCCTGCCCATGGCAGGAGGTTGGAACTCGATGGGCTTTAAGGTCCCTTCCAACCCAAACTATTCTGTGACTATAATTTTTTTTCTTCGTTTAGCCTGTTGTGGGATATGTTGGGCAGTTTGAGCACCATCAGTGTCCAGCAGAAAGAGCTGTCTCCAAATAGGAGAGAACTCCACGGAGAGTGTGACTCTTTCCCTTCACTGCTCTTCTCTCTCTCCAGCTCTGACGGCGGCGGCCGGGCGGGGGAAGCTGGAGGTGTGCCGGCTCCTCCTGGAGCAGGGCGCTGCAGTGGCACAGCCCAACCGCCGTGGGGTTGTTCCGCTCTTCAGCGCCGTGAGACAGGGCCACTGGCAGGTGAGTGGCTTCCTTGTGCCGCCGGGATGGCCTGAGATGTAGAGTCAGACCATCCCTTCCATCTCTCTGAAATATGGGTGGAGAAGACAAACCCCAACTCTCCTGGGGAGTGATGGGAGGGAGAAGAAGTGATATCGATGCTTCAGACACCCTGGCTACAGGCAGCTTTTACTTAATCACTGCGTTATCTCACAATGAGAGAAGCAAATGGGATGGGTTTGACTTGAAAGGTCATTTTTCTTGCCTTCTGCCTTCGTTGCTTCTCCTGCGCCCTAATCTTGCAGCAGTAATCCCAGAGGGCACCGTGCCGTGAGGGGTGAAGTTTCAAGACAAGGGGACTGCTCTGTTCTTCTTGACTCTGGTTTCTTCTCGGCTGGGTCTCTACTTCCAATGTGTGCTCTTCTCTCTGTGTTGCAGATCGTAGACCTCTTACTCACGCACGGCGCTGATGTGAACATGGCAGACAAGCAGGGGCGGACGCCGCTGATGATGGCAGCATCCGAGGGACACCTGGGCACCGTGGAGTTCCTGCTTGCACAAGGTTAGAGCGTGTGCTTGGGAGCACGTCGGAGACTGGACACAGCGAGTCCCTCCGCGGTGTCTCTGGCGCAGTCGGAGTTTGGAATGTTGGGGCTGTGATTCCACTGCTGGATTGGGTGCTGGGAGGGGTTCTCAGCACCGTATCCAGCTTGTTGGAGAACAAGAGTAGAACAGTCAGAGCATCACTCCCAGCTCGGTGCTTTGTTGGGTGTGTTCAGTGTTCGCAGCCTCAAACCACAACATTTGAGTTAAAAACTAACATCTCACAGGTGTTTCGAGTATTGGGTTACAAACATGCTCTTGAACCATGCGTGAAGCTTTCCCTTAGGCCAAAAATCTCAGCAAGTGAAGGGACTGAGCTGTGAGCAGAGCAGGCCGGCAGCGCTCAGCCTCAGGACCAGAGCTTGGGGCACATTTGAACTCTTCCAGTTTTAGTATGTTGCCCATGTTTTTGGCACCAACATTGGCTGCAGGGTTAGGCCTGACACAAGCAAGGCCTTGGTGTGTGTATTGGAAACAAAACCGAATCATTTTGAAGATGATCTGCTCTTCAGCTTGGCGCTCACAGATGCCTCTGCTTGGTACCTTCCCTGTACAATAACCCTCCTTCACGGCAGTCACTCAATCAACAGGAACGTTTCGCTTTTACTCATTCCTGCTGTGTGTGTGTGAGGTGAGTCAGAGCAACACACTCCCTGCACCCTGTGTGAGCATCACCCTGTCGTATTTCTGTAGTTCCTTAGAGACTTCTCTCTGTCCTTGACAAACAGCTGATGTTCAGTTGGTTGGTTTGGGTAAGTTGCCATTATTTTGGGGCTAGAAATCGCATTCAGTTCTTGTATTGTTATCTGATATTTGTGTTTCAGGTACGATCCCTCTTTGGGAAGGGATATTTTCTTCGTATCATAAGCGATGGTGTCTGACCTCTTAGTGAAAACATGAGACACTTGAATATTTCACCTTGTAGTTGTAAGAACACCTTTCTCACTGTAAAACTCCCAGGCTTCCAAGAACAAGTTTCTCCTGACCTGGCTGTCCTGAGCCACAAGCTGAGGGATCCTTGCTGCAGAGGGAGGTCACAAAGCTCAGGTTGAGGCATGATTTTCTTATAGAATCATAGAGTGGTTTGGGTTGGTGGTGGCCTTAGAGATCTTCCAGTTCCAAGTGCCTGTCATGGGCAGGGACACCTCCCTGCTTACTCCAAGCCCCATCCAGCCTGACCTCAAACAGCTCAAGCCATGGGGCAGCCTGGGCCAGGGCCTCCCACCCTCATCACAAAGAATTTTTTCCTGAAGTCTAATTGAAATCTTCCCCCTTGCAGCTTAAAGCCACCCTCCTCATCCTGTCACTCCAGGCCCTTGGAAAAAGTTCCTTCCCAGCTTTCCCGGAGCCCCTTTCAGTCCTGGAAGCTGCTCTAAGGTCTCCTTGGAGCCTCCTCTTCTCCAGGTTGAACCCCCCCCAACTCTCTCAGCCTGGCCTCTTACGGGAGGTTCTGCAGCCCTCGGATCATCTCCGTGGCCTCCTCTGGACCCGATCCATCAGTTTCATCTCCTTCTGTCGGGGATTCCAGAACTGAATTAATGCTTTTATGAATTATGAATTCATTCTTTTCCCATGTTCATTTACAAATTTCAAATTAACACTCCCCACATTTGAGGTGTGATGTGGCCCCTTTTGCAGCGTGACTGAATCTGTGTAAAAGGCTTAAAATAAGCGGGTTTTTTTCTGCGTGTTGCTTAATCCCAGTTGGTTCAGTGGAGGATGAAAATACTGGATAATCTCATCTGGGCCATGGTATCGCCAGCAAGTGCACGTAACGCTTCCCCAGAGCCCCAGAAAGCAAAAATATTGAAATAATTCTTACTTTGAAAGGTCCGTTCTTTTAAATAGCTTAATAAACTCCACCAAATCTTCTCTAACATGTGGTCCCAGAAAGTTAGCTCAAGCCTGGGCAGAGTACAGTGGTAGATGGTGTATTTTAATTAAAATGGATTTGACAGTCCTGTTCAGTGTTTCATTAAAATCCAGTGTGTGAATCATAAGCCATAAGCATTAATTAGTGTGTTGCAAAGCAAATCTCATTTGCTTCTACTTGATTAACACAGTCGGCGTCTGTAAACACTTTTTATTAACAGAGTTGCAGTCATCAATCAATTCAAAACCCAAAGTTTTAGAGTCACCTACACCTGCTGCTCTCGCTTAACACCCAGAAGTGATGGACGTGTGAACGGGGAATCCTGGCCCCTCTCTGCTTCTTTTCGATGCTCCAACAGTGTCGATAGTTTATGTTTCGTTCTGGCTGGGTCTTCATTGCACGCCTACTGGATATTAAATCGTACTAACTCCTATAAAACCATAAACTCCTCCGTTTAGCAATTAATTTCTTTTAGAGGAGGAGCAGCCCACCCCTCTTGGAAGCAAGCTGGGTTTGCCCAGAGGAGATCGTCCCCACTGCAGCAGGAATCAGTCCTGTGAAGTCGCCTTAAGCCGCTCACCCTCAAAACCATCACTTTCTGTCATGTCCAGCTGCCTTAGAGCTACACAGGGTGGAGATCCCCGAAGGAGAAGAAGATGCCTTCAGAGCCAAGCAGTTCACCAAGCAGTGACGGGAGGTCAGTGCATCCGCAGAGGTTGTGCCCAGCCTGCCCGCCAGCAGCATTTGAGCATTTCTGAGGGGTGTGAACTGTCCACTCACTTAGACCTTCAGCTTGCGTTGCTGCAGCGAGAGCCCGAGGCCTGTGCCTGTCGCTCTGTGGTGTCTCTCCCACTGGACAGGGGAGGCAGCAGGAAGACTAAGTGACAATGTGGCTTTCCAGCCGCCCCTGTTATTCCAGGAGCCTCTCTCACCTGTTCTAGAAGACTCAGAGGGAAAACACAAGACTTGGATGATTGGATTGCAAGAAAGTAGCTGTTACAAATAAGGAGGAATGAAGTGAAGCTTTATCCTGCTTTGCTAAGCAAGAGTTGGCATCGGGTCAGTTGAGGATCGTCTGGAGGGGGTTCACAGAGCTTCAGCAGAGCTCCTGGGGGCAGTGTGGGCAGCGTGAGAGGAGGCAGTTGATGTTGTCATCGCTGAGCTGTGCAGTAGAGCTGCCGTGCAGCGTCCCTCCTCGGCACTCCAGGCTGCCCAGATGCCGTTTGCCACCTCCCTCGCTGGCACTCGGCGCCGCAGCGGGAGGCACCGGGCAGCTGTGCCCAGAGCTCCAGGCAGAGCTTTCATGTGTTGTGCTCCTCCACAAACAAACAGCTGTGCGAGCTGGAAGCCCTGTCAGTTTGCTCTCATCTGGCTGGTGTGTGCTGGGGACGTGTCAGGTGGGAGGAAGGGGAAGGTGCCGGAAAATCACGTGCCCACCCCACTTGCCAAGCTTTCAGGAGCCAGTGAAGACCTCATGCTGGCCGGTTTGGAGTTTACCTGCAGGAGAAACATACCACAGCAGCAATTCATGCCATCCACAGAGAGCCGCAATGCTCCCAGCAGAGTTGCTGTGAATCTCTTCGTGCTGGAGAGCCGGAGCCCTGCCTGTGCCATGGCAACAGGAGTTGCCTCCAAAGCCACCGAGAGGAGTGTTCGCTTAGTGCTGCTCTTCAGCTCTCGTACGCGTGTCCATATGGAGCAGCCCTGACCCCTTGGTATGGCAGCGGGTTTGCTCCATCCAAGAAAACGTCAAGCCCCTCTCTCCACGGCTCGCAGTTGGCAGGAGTTTATCCCACAACGTTGTGTTTATATTGGGTGAAGTTCAGGGAGAAATATTGCTGGAAATTGTGTCAATTTGGGTAAAGGGAGGGGAGCGAAGAAGGGAAAATATGTGCTTTTTTAGAAGAAGAGAGCTGAATTGACTTAGTTCCCCTTGGTACGCCATGACCTGCTGAAACAGCAGAATGGTCGTCATCTCTGACTCACCGAGGCTGGAATGGGTTTTGATTAAAAAAAACGGTTAGAAAGCAAGATTGATGTCTCAGATGAGGGATGTCAAATCCACCCTGCTGCTCAGATGATGTTTGCCAGAACAGCCTACAAAGCTAGGTGTGAAGTTTACAGCTTGGTGTGAATCAGCTCATTTGCCACTGTTCCTGTCAGTGAATCTCAAGTTGCCACGGAGGGCGGGATCCACGTTAATAAAGTAATTAATAATTATCTACATAGCTCTCTAAAAATAATCCTTCTTCACTCAGCAGATGTTCTGTTGCATTGGTGCTCGACAGCTGAGAGCTCTTAAGTGATCCGGTGCTTGTTCTTTCAGGTGCCTCCATTGCTCTGATGGACAAGGAGGGCTTGACAGCCCTCAGCTGGGCCTGTCTGAAGGGCCATCTCTCCGTGGTTCGTTCCCTCGTGGAGAACGGAGCTGCCACCGACCACGCGGATAAAAATGGACGCACTCCGCTGGACCTGGCAGCATTTTATGGCGATGCAGAGGTGGTAAGTGGCCGGTAATAGATGGAGAACAAAAGGGAGAGGTGGATAGAACCCTCAAAACCTGAGCAGCTCTCCCTGAGGTAGCAATAACCGTGTAGTGCCCTGACCCTCCATGTGTGCACGTGCGTCTGTAGAGGACAACACGTCAGCCTGAGGGACCCTCAGACCCTGTGGAGGCGGGTTTAGGCCAAGCAGCAAAACACGTAATCATAGACTCATTTGGTTGGAAAAGACCTTTGAGATCATCCAGTCCAACCTGAGCACATCATCTGCCTGGCTTTTAAACACCGCCCGGGATGGTGACTCCACCACCTCCCTCTCAGCCACTCCCAGTTCCGAGAACCCTTTCAGTGAAGAAGCTTGTTCTGTTATCCAATGTAATCCTCTCCTGCTGCAACTCGAGGACTTTTCCTCTCATCCTGACACCTGGGAGAGGAGAACAGCAGCCACCTCGCTACAACCTCCTTTCAGGGAGCTGTAGACAGCGACGAGGTCTCCCCTCAGCCTCCTTTCTTCCAGACTAAACTCCCAGAACCCCTGTTCTGCAGCCCTTTGCCCAGCTCCATTCTCTTCTCTGAACGCACTCCAGCCCCTCAATGTCCTTATTGTAGTGCAGAGCCCAAAACTGAACCCAGTGTTTGAGGTACAAGCTTCTGCTGGTTGTGCATCACCAGCAGCACATGGAGCAGAACCGACTGTTGGGTTGTGGTTGCAGGTTCAGTTCCTGGTGGACCATGGGGCCATGATTGAGCACGTCGACTACAGCGGGATGCGCCCTCTCGACAGGGCCGTGGGGTGCCGCAACACCTCGGTCGTCGTCACCCTGCTGAAGAAAGGAGCCAAGATAGGTAGGGACAAGGGGACAATGTGCTGTCGGCTCTGTGCTCAGGCAGGACTCGGAGCAGCGGGGCTGGCGTCCTAGAAAACCAGAGCGTAACGCAGAGGCGGCCTCAGCCCCGGCTGCTGCTTCGTACCCCGCAAGCAGCCGGCGAGTCCTGACCGCCTTGTTCTCTTGATTAAAACGGGGAATCTCTCTTTTTGCTGTCTTATTACTTAGCAAAGTTAATCAATAAACAACTGTCTCTTTGGCAAGGTCTTTCCTCTGGTAATGCTTTTTCTATCTTTACTGGTCTGAGTCGACGAGCGCACTGTGTCCATGCATTGCTGGGAGCTGCCGCGTTCACTGCTCTGCGTATGCTTCCAGGTCTTGGTGTACCTGCACTGCGCCACCAGCCGCTCACGTTACGTTTTCCTGTGAAAGGGGATTTTGCTGGTGCATTGGCTTCTTTGCTGCCTGCCTCTCACAGCTGCTTTTTTCCTTTCTTTTTTTTTTTTTTTTTTTTTTTTCACCTTCATCCATTTTTTTTCCCCCCTCTCTCCTACAACTTTTTGTTTTCTCCTTTCTTTGAAGGTTGTCAGACGTTACCGAGTCGCCCACGAGGTATATCTCATTGCTGTCAGCATCAGCTTCGATCTGATAGCTTTGTCAGCCTTGCTTTCTCCTGTTTGATTTAGCCTGCATGCGTCCCCAACACCTCTAATCTTTTAATTTACCTCACCTTCAAATAATTTTTTTAATGACTGTTGCAGAGAATAACTTGAACTCAAAAACTAACCTCCTGCCCCCAAAATGTACTGAATCTACTTATAAAATATCATTGACTTATTCTCCACCCGCACTAATGAGTTGGCCCCAGAGTTTTGCCTCCCAGCGTTAGACCTTGAGATAACGTCTGGCTCGGTCCGTCCCCTGCTCCGAGCCGCCCTGTCCCAGTCCCCAGGTGCCTTCAGCCCCACCGGCGCTTGGCCACCACCTTCCCTTTGTCGTTACCTCCCACCTTCATGGATTTTCTCCTCTATTCACAACTTGGGAAGCTGGAAATCTCAATCCAGTTAAACACAAACCGCCTGTGGACAGTCGAACTGCAGGTTTCCTGGGACACTTCCAGAGATTTGGATTTAGAGATGTTTTTATGTAACCACTCTGATTTTTCCTCTTAAGTATGTTTCATTTCCCGATCGCTGTGTCCCCAAGCCCCAGCTGGTTCCACAGTCGTCACTGCCCTCTTGTGGAAATGGCTCCGTCATTTCCCAGCCCAGCGTGGTGGTTGATTAGGGTTTGGCCTTAATCACTGCAAATGAAACCATTGTGATGTGGATGACGTTAACTTTAAGTGCGAGAGGAACTGTCAGCTCAATCATTTGGAGCCCTCTGCCCTTTGACCATGCCAAGTTGTTCTCTCCAGCAGAAATTCCCACCCCAGGATATTTTTTCCACCCAGCTTCCTACCACCCTTGCATTGTATGAGTTTTTTACCCATCATGCATCCTGTACACTACAGGTCCAGCAACATGGGCGATGGCAACCTCCAAACCAGACATCATGATCATCCTGTTGAGCAAGCTGATGGAGGAGGGAGACATGTTTTATAAGGTGAGAAGGGGGGGTTGGAAAAACTGGTTAGATGCACCTTGGAGCATCACTTTGAGTGAGATTTTGACTGAGCGATGCTGCGGCCTTAGCCCTCGGCAAGTAACAACTACTGCTCACAGCGCTCCTTGGGTTACAAACTGTTGGGTTTGGTTTGTGGGGTTGGGGAGAGGGAGGGGACTGATTACCCAGGTCTGTAACGAAGCTGAAGCAAAACCAAGCCTCTCTGCATTCTGGATTTGAGCCAGCGCTCCATTTCCTCTTTGAAAACACCAGAACCCGAGTGTTTTAGAGAGATTCAGCGTGCTGATGTCATCGCATCAGACCTGGCAGCGTTGTCATTACGTAGCAGGCTCCTTGCTTGGGAACAAGGCAACGAGATAGTGGAGCCCAGGAAAACTTGGGGAGGAAACTTTCTGGAGTGGAAACAGATTGTCAGGACACAGATGGCTTTGTCGCATCCTTTAGCCCATGGTTGACGTTCCACCACTGCAGTTCGAGAGTCTTTTTTGCTCTGTGTTTATTTCAAGCTGATCTTTAAAACCTGTAGATCTGCACACACACATGAAATGTGCAAGTACAACAATGATTCACTGTTAGGCTCTAAGGGTGAAGCAGAAAATATGCAGAGCTGGCGTGGTAACCAGAGTTATCTGCCAGAGATAAGCGATACGGCTGAGAAACCCGAGTCTGCAGCGTTTAAAGCTTACAGTGTGTAGCTGTAGAATGTGTGTCTGGGTCACTATGGGTTGCATCCTAAATCCCATTTTGCCCTCTTTCTTCCACCCTCACTGCCGTGGCTGCCCCCCTCCAGGGCGCAGATTGTCCCGTCCCCAAAATAGGTGCCCAGAATAGCAAAGATTAGTCACCCTTTGAAGGTGACTGTTGCGTCCCAATAAACTATAAAAGGAACCAAGTCGACAGGCTTAGATGTAGGCAGCTCATTTTTAGACATCGGAAATCCAGGGAGGTGAATCTCAACCCGTTTGTCCGACTTCAGAGCCACCTCAGTGCTGTGAGGTTTATCTTTGCTCTCGCGGAGGCTCCTCTGAGCCCCAGGAACTCCACACAAACTCCCACCCCCTGGTGCTTGTGAAGCTTTGGGTGTGGGATGTTCTCCAGCAGTGGGTTAGTGATCACCTAGCTCCAAAGACCATCCGTCCAGAAGCCAGAAGGAGTTGTATCAAGTTAAAATAATGCAATTTCTGCTGTGTTTCCCACTGTAGTGTGTCCAGAGAGGGGGTTGAGTCACCTTCCCTGGAGGGGTGTAAGGGACAGGTGGACGAGGTGCTGAGGGACATGGGTTAGTGATTGATGGGAACGGTTGGACTCCATGATCCGGTGGGTCTCTTCCAACCTGCTTGTTCTGTGATTCTGTGAACTCTGTACAAAGTGGGAGAACTCATCTTGCACAAGGCCCGTGTGTTTGCAGGAAAGATGTTCCCCTGATCGAGTGTTCTGTCTTTCCTCTCTAGAAGAGAACTAAATAGTGAAGTCGTGTTACTTCAACCACCTAAAATATTTGTGGGGTTGGTGAGTGAGTGCTCTGCAGTGAACTCAGTCCATGTTTTGACCTGTTCTCCTTCTATTAGAAAGGTAAAGTGAAAGAGGCTGCCCAGCGCTACCAGTACGCTCTGAAAAAATTTCCCAGGGAAGGGTTTGGAGAAGACCTGAAAACCTTCCGTGAGCTGAAGGTGTCGCTGCTCCTCAACCTCTCCCGATGTCGGAGGAAAATGAACGTAAGTCTCCTCGCTCTTTGTGGCCTTTAAGCTCAAGCTGCCAGCTTTGTCCATCCCATAACGGTGCTTTGACCTCTGAGATCCCTCCTCTGCTTAACCCCGTTGTCCTTCACAGACCACTGACGTTTTATAATTCAGAAGAAGTAATGATTGAATATGAATTGCTGATGATTAAAAATTCATTGCTATGTTTATAGCTTTTTGAATTTTTTATTACTCCCTTTTGATGATGCTGAGAGTCGAGGGTGGAGGCATTTTCCAGATTTCTAGGGCAGCAGCGAGGGAGGAGCCAGGAGATGTTCTCCTTTGAATACTAATTAATTTAAAATGAAAGAGCATATGCTTAGGGGGCCAGCACTTCCCCAGGGCAGTGACTCATCCAGAAACACCCCCACATACTCCCTCTCCTCCCAGATCACTGTCACTCTCCCCGCTCCAATCTCACAGCATCGAGCAACCGACACCTGCAGCGTGTCTGTTCTTCCAGCAGACAAGTGCCACCTCCCCCTTCTCTGCGTGCAGAGGCTTTCACCTCAACTACTTAAAGTCTCCGTAGCTTTGAAAAGTGAAATCTCTGCTGAGGCCGGGAGCCAGCGAAGATTACACTGGAGAGGAAGGGGATTTGTGACACCTTCTTGTCTTTAAGCTGTGAAGGGAGAAGGATGAAAGGCAGTGGAAGTAAAACCTTAATGCTGGTGAACAAAGAACCTGGTTTGTAGAAGAAACGTGAACGTCCTCTTTAAACAAGACAATTTGCAGCTAAGCCTGCACTTTAAGGACAAGATTTTAGGCTAAGTGGGGAATCCCAAGTTTTGTGACTGAGGATTTCAGCAGGTTGTGATCACTCCTGCAGTTTTTGTACCTGTGGAGGAGGCCATAAAGGTGCCTCTTGTCTGCTCAATTTATGCTGTCGGGCAATAACCCTTCACTAACTGCTACTGAAGATACAAACAAAAGCGTGAGCTCCCCCAGGCAGGGTGGCCACGGAGCCGGAGTTTGTCCACTGAGTTTTTGAACAAATCCAGAGTTCTCTTTGGTCACTGCTCGGCATCACAGCCCAGGCCAGCGGTCCAAAGCCAGGTTTGATAGTGAAGTGAAAGCCCTTCCTTTGGGAAGAGGCCTCCTTCACGAGTGCTGAGCTTCAGCCGAGCTTAGTTGTGTGTGAGGCATTCAGGACAAGGCGAGGGAGGACAACCAGCAGGGTTTGATCCCAGAATCTGATCTCTTGATGCTGCCACTCGACAGTCCCAGAGCAGTCTCCCTCCCAGGCTGTCACCCGCTCCCGTCCTGCTCCCAAACTCTTCCCCTCTCATAGAATTATTTGTTTGGAAAGGACCTTTGAGGTCATCAAGTCCAACTGTACCTGCCCAGCACTAAACCTTATCCCCGAGCACCTCATCTGCCTGGCTTTTNCCCACTACTAAACCTTATCCCCGAGCACCTCATCTGCCTGGCTTTTAAATTCCTCCAGGGATGGGGACTGCACCACCTCCCTGGGTGCCTCTGCCAGGGCCCGAAAGCCCTTTCAGTGAAGAAATTTTTCCCGATATCCAATCTGAACCTGCCCTGGTACAACTTGAGGCCATTTCCTCTCGTCCTAAGGCCAAGAGAGGTGCAGGGGAGAGGCGAGGAACAGTGGAGTGGGTGACGCTGGTAGGAGACCTTTGCCAGGCAGGTCCTGCTTGTAGCCACTGAGCTAACATAGTCCCGTCCTTCATGTGAAGTTTATCCAGCCCCATCGAAGCGTGTCCGTGTGTTGCAGAGCGGGGAGCGGAGGGCGTGGGAAAGGTTACCTATTGCTTTCAGCTGTGGGAAAAACCTCTTCATGAGATTACATTCCAGCCTCTGCGAGACCAGATGTTTCCTCAGGAATGCAGGTTGTTGGGGAGGGATCGCAGGCACTTGTTGGGGCCACGGTCATTGAGAATGGAGATAGTGGCACGCTGGCCTCTGTGGTGCTGACAGCACCTGATGGTACAAGAGGACTTTGAGTCTTTGGAAGTGTCATCGTAGCTCTCTGACTGTAAGTGATGTTGAATCCATGTGAAACATTCCACTCCCATCGAGTTTTCTATGCAAATGCAAAAAAAAAAAGACCGTATTGTTTGTTTTCTTCCCAAACTGTCTATGTTTCTGTTTCTCTCTCTATCCAATTACTTACCTGCACACCTATTGTAATGACAGGATTTTGGAATGGCGGAGGAATTTGCTACTAAAGCCCTGGAACTGAAACCAAAATCGTACGAAGCTTTCTATGCAAGAGCAAGGGCGAAGCGCAGCAGCAGGTGAGGAGGGCGAGAGAGGAAAGCGCGAGGGATGGTTTCTTCAACCCTGGCCACACCGGGGCAGACGCCGTACGGTTCTTTCCTGAGTCAAAATGGCAAAGGAACATTGATTAATGAGATTACAGACCTCTCCGACTCCCAAGTAACACCTTCCCCCATTTGGTGATATCTGGAGTCCTGGAATAGGAGGTTTTTCCTTCCTCCACCTGGTTTTCAGAGGCCTGTGTGAGAGCCTAGGCTGGTGTTGGGAGGTGCTGAGGAGTTTTTCTCGGTGATTGTGTCCCCCAGCTAACAGTCATGTTCAGACAGATGGTTTTGCTCAAAAGTGAAGTTTCTCTTTAAATGAAAGAGTTCGCTGAACTCCCACCTCCCCTTTACTCCTCAGGCCGGCCTTCCCCTTGCAAAGGCTTCCCCGAGGGGCTCACAGGCTCCCCAGAGTCCCTCCAGGAGTCCCTCCATTCCTTCGTTCTGAAGAATTCAGCCAACTCCTTTGCAAAACCAGAGATTCAAGCTTTGCCTAAAGCTCTGACCCTTGGGCCCCCCAGTGCTCCTGAGCCAGCCCTGATGCTGTGTGGTCTTGGCATCAGGCAGAAGTTAAAGTTTCTCTGGCACGAGCGGCTGCAGCTCCATCAAAGCTGAGCTTGTTTACAGCCGGGGTGAGCTTGGCCCTTGGCTATTGATGCTTCGGTGTCGCCTGCGCTAGCTCGAGGGCAAAGCTCGTGGTGCTGTGAGCAGTGAGCGTACCGTGCTCTGCACAGGACAGGCACCCGAGCTAGTCTGGGCTGTGCCATCTCAGCACTGAGTCCCCTCCTGCCCACAGTGCCTGGCACTATTTTCCTTCAGTTTGGATGAAATCAATCCGAGGGAGGCGCACGGGCAGGGTCTGAGAGAGGCAGCCAGGGGCAGCAGTCACAGTCACACGGACGAGCCACTTAGCCCTCACGAGCCTCCGAGAGCGGCTCTGTTCCAATCCAGAGTAATTTCAGTTCTCATTTCTGTCCCTTTGTCAAGCAGGCAGTTTTCAGCAGCCCTGGAGGACCTGAACGAGGCCATCAAGCTGTGTCCCAACAACCGCGAGATCCAGCGGCTGCTGATGCGGGTGGAAGAGGAGTGCAGGCAGGTGCAGCAGCAGCAGCAGCAGCAGCAGCCGCCACCGCTCCCCGTGGAGCCTGAGCCTGAAGTCCAGCATGAGGAGCTGTATTCCGTGCAGGATATCTTTGAGGAGGAATACCTTGAGCAGGACGTAGAAAACGTTTCCATTGGCTTGCAGACAGAGTCCAGGCCAAACCAAGGGCTGCCCGTCATCCAGAGCCCGCCCCCCTCCCCAGCTCACAGGGACTCAGCCTATATTTCTGGCTCACCTCTTGGCTCTCATCAGGTCTTTGATTTCAGGTCCAATAGCTCTGTGGGTTCGCCAACCAGGCAGGGGTACCAGTCCACATCTCCTGCGCTGTCTCCGACGCACCAGAACTCACATTACAGGCCCAGCCCTCCTCACACGTCCCCTGCTCACCAGGGCTCCTCTTACCGCTTCAGCCCCCCTCCCGTTGGAAGTCAAGGGAAGGAATATCAAAGCCCCCCTCCTTCTCCTCTTCGTAGAGGACCGCAGTATCGTGCCAGCCCCCCAGCAGAAAGCATGAGCGTCTACAGGTCACAGTCCGGCTCCCCCATTCGCTATCAGCAGGAGCCCAGCGCCGTCAGCCAGCTCCCCAGCAGACCAAAGTCTCCGTTATCCAAGATGACGCAGAGATCTTTCCAGATGCCGCAGCTCCCTGTGGCTGTGCCGCAGCAGGGGCTGAGGCTGCAGCCCGCCAAGGCGCAGATCGTGAGGAGCAACCAGCCCAGCTCGGCCGTCCATTCCAGCACCGTCATCCCCACCGGTGCTTACAGCCAGGTCGCCCACTCGATGGCCACCAAGTACCAGTCGGCGTCTGGGGAAATGGGGGTCGGTCAGAGCAGGCTGGTCTACCAGGGCTCCATCGGTGGCATCGTAGGTGACAGCCGACCAGTGCAGCACGTCCAGGCCAGCCTCAGCGCCGGAGCCATCTGCCAGCACGGAGGGCTGGCCAAAGAAGACCTTCCTCAGAGACCGTCCTCGGCGTACAGGGGAGGGATGAGGTACAGCCAGACGCCTCAGATTGGCCGGAGCCAGTCCGCCTCCTACTATCCTGTGTGTCACTCGAAGCTCGACCTGGAACGTTCTCCCCTCCCTGCCAGTCAGCTGGGCTCTCCAGACGTGTCTCATCTCATAAGAAGGCCCATCACAGTTAATGCGAGTGAAATCAAGCCTCACCCGCCGACTCCAAGGCCCCTGCTCCACTCTCAGAGCGTTGGCCTCCGCTTCTCTCCTTCCAGCAATAGCATCTCCTCCACCTCCAACCTGACTCCCAATTTCCGCCCTTCCGCTTCGATTCAGCAGATGGAGATTCCTCTCAAGCCAGCCTACGACAGGGCGTGCGACGAGCTCTCTCCGGTCTCTCCCACGCAGGGCGGTTACCCCAGCGAGCCCGCCCGCTCCCGGACCACGCCCTTCATGGGGATCATAGATAAAACCGCTCGGACTCAGCAGTACCCCCACCTCCATCAGCAGAACCGGACCTGGGCCGTGTCGTCCGTGGACACTGTCATTAGCCCTACGTCTCCTGGCAATCTCCCCCAGCCGGAATCGTTTAGCCCGCCTTCGTCAATCAGCAACATTGCCTTTTATAACAAAACCAACAATGCCCAGAATGGCCATTTGCTAGAGGAAGACTATTACAGCCCCCACGGGATGCTGGCCAATGGGTCCCGGGGAGACCTCCTGGAGAGAGTCACCCAAGCCTCCTCGTACCCCGACGTCAAGGTGGCGAGGACACTGCCTGTGGCCCAGGCCTACCAGGACAACCTGTACAGGCAGCTCTCCAGGGACTCCAGGCAAGGGCAAACGTCCCCAATCAAACCAAAGAGACCGTTTGTGGAGTCTAACGTGTGAAAGACGCTTGTTGGAGTAAGACCCTCATGTTTTCAGCACACACTTCCAAGCTTGATTTCCATGCATATTATTAGTATTATTATTATTTTTATTTCTCTTTGGTAGCTACATGAGCAAGTTTCTCCGGTACTTTGTGTGGTGGTCAGACAGCCATGCACGTGCTCCAGCCTTTCCCTTCCCCAGCCGACCGTGAAGCCAACAGCAGCCAAGCCAGTATCGTTGGCCCAGTTCCAGCTACGTTCCCAATCAGGAGATCTTAGTCCGCGGTGTGGGGCGGTCCAGAAATATCCCCTACGCAGCGGGAGGTAACCGGCTCTTTCGCAAGAGACAATCGTGTTCGGTTTAAATTGGGTTTCTTCTGTCTCCATGAGCTCTTACTCAGTTGTGATGGGAATTCCTAGTGGGAGCAGAGTGGGAATCGCAGGAGCTTTTCCCAGGGTCCCTGTGCCAGCTGGGTCCTTTGGCTCTTTGCCTCCCAGAGAGCAGATCGCCCCCGGCGAGCAAGGGCTCGATGTGTTTTAACACTAAGTAGCTGTGCAGGGAAACCATCTCGCTCCATCTGCTCTATAGCAGTTCAGCCCGAGTTGGATTCCCTTCCTTCCTCCATCACATCACTGGCCAGGAGGGGTGGGGAGTTGCGCGATGCTTTTGCAACCTGAGTGCCCCCACACTGATTTGCTTTGGGGCATTTTACAAGCACTGAGAGATTATTAGGGGCCAGCGGCACCTCGCACCCAGCACCGCGTTCTCACGGCCATTTAGCGTCGGAGGTTTCGTTTGGTGGGGGTTTGTTTTGACTTGCAGAAGAAAAACAGAAATCTGGCTCAGAGAATGGTGTTCGAGGAGGAAAATTGCTATTTTTTTATTTGTTTGGGCTTTAATTCTTTTGTGATGAGGATGCACGAGGGCTCCCAGGGGATCTGGGCCGCGGTGCCGTGGCGAGGGCTGCGCTCCTCCAAGATCCATTCCTGAGCTCTTGGAAAACCATCGCCGCATTCCATCCCTGTCAATGGTGGAGACCGTGTTTTGCTTTCTAAGGGCCTGTAGTTAAGAGAGAGATTTCTTGTTTCTTTATGCCCTCGATTTCAGGATGATTTTTTCTGTTTGGGTTGTTTTTTTCAGGTTTTGGGGTTTTTTAAATCAAATGCCAGTCAGATCCAGAGAGTGTGGAAAGTGGGGAACGCTTCCAAAATCCCCTTTTAGGGGCTTTTCAATCATTTTTCCATTATTCTTTGCATTTTTGAGGGCTGGAGGGCCTTTCTTTACAGACCCATGTGTTACGGGTGGGTTTGTGATCTGCCTTTTCGGAGGGCGGGAGGCTTTGGGGGCAGCGATCACCCTGTAGCTTGTTTTAAAGCAAACCAGTGCCTGCTGCCCGACGCCGACCTCACTCATATCGGCTCCCGCGAGCTGCTGCCGTGCTGAGCGGGGGGAGCGATTCCTTTCGGGGTTTCCAAAGGGCTACGTGAACAGATTGCAAAGACTTCTTGAACCAAATCGTGGGGTGCGACCTCCGCTGCTGCACACGAACATATCCCCAGCGCAACAGCAGTGCCGCTACATCCATTTACACCAGTTAAGGCCTTGGCCCGAAACTCTTAAGCGAACCCTGGCTTCCATGGGGCTTTTCTTTTCCTTTTCCGCGTGTGGATCAGCACATCTTGTGGCTCTTCCGTTGCCTAATGTGCTCCGAGTGAGCTTGGCCGCACACCCCTTGGGCTGGCGGAGGCTTGTGTCTCATAGACACGTTGAAGGCGTCAGGGAGCGATTCCCTCTCTGGGGTTTGGAGATGTTTGTGCTCCTCTGGGCTGTCTGGGATTTGTCCAACCCAATATTTGGATCGAGGTTGGTGATTTCTTTCTCGAGGTGCAACCTAGCGCTGATTCTTTTTCTTTCAAGGCTCTGGGAAGTGAGGGGTGGACTTGGAGAGCCCCAAGCAGGCTCCTTGCCCCACGGGGACACCCAGCCCCACGCGCTGTTTCCTTGCAGAGGGGGTACGATGACTTTTTTTCTTCCTCTTTTTTTGAAGTCGGATGTTCTGCTTTGTCAGGAATAACCGATTCCTTCTCCTCGGCCTACGTAGCTAGGACACGTGTGTCCACGGGGCTCGAGTTGCACCGATCGCTTTGCTTTACGCCTCCATCCTCCAGCTCTCAAATCGAGCGAGCGGCTCCCTGCCCTTAGTTGCTTCTTTGAAAGGAAAAAGTAACCAAATTCAGCCCCGTCCCTGTTCCACGCAGCCGAGTGAGACGCTCTGTGAGCCGCTTCTCTCTGCTGAGGCACCGACGGGACAGTCCGAGCGCCGCGATGGGAGAACGGCCCCCGCTTGGCTTTCGCTGTTCGCTGCCTTGTGCTCCCACTTCTCTCCTTCCAAATGCCCCTCCCGGCACTTCTGTGTAGAACTTTTGGGTTTATGAAGATGTTCTAAGGGAAATAAGAAAACAGCTCACATTTTGAACACAAGCACCAAGCTGAAAGAAGGCTTGGACACTGCGGCGTGCAGGTTTTTTCACAATACCACGTGTTACATTTTTCACAGGATTCTTGCACTAACGGGTTTCCATCTGTTCTCTCTGTACATGGGTGCACTTTACCGTTTGAATTTGTTACTATGATAAATACTGGATATTTAAGCGTGAGTAGTGTCTTCATTAGAAAATAGCAGAACAGCTCTTGTCTCTTAGTGTATTTTTCAAGAAAAAAGAGAGAAAAGAAAAGAAACGAAGCAATGAATCATAACATTTATAGCACAAGAACTGACTCTTGTATATAAGCATCAACAGATTGAGTAATTTTTGAATACAAAATGATCTGCGGTGGTTTTAAAGCGCTTCCCCAGCAATTCTCTTTGGGACGGCTGAGGCCGGACGGCTGCTGCGGCCCCTGGGTGGGTCGGGAGGAGCACACCTCTCGCTGGAAAAGCCCCCGTGGTCCTCAGAGTCTCGCGTTGGGTTTGGCGTGGGCAGAAAGCAGAGGCCGTGGTGTTTGTGCTGTCGTACGTGGTCCTGTTGCGACGCTCTTGTGCACGTGGCTCGGAGGAGCAGGAGGCTCAGCCCCCGCCCGAGTTCCCCTCTCTCTCTCATCACAGGTCGGGATCAGAGCTCTGCACAGAGTTGCAGACACGGTGCTGTCTTGTCCGTCCGTGCTACCTATTTAATTACTCCCAGAGTGATTAAGAAGTGGGACGATGCTGCTCTGTCCCCTCCCCGGCTGCAGGGGCACCGCTGCCAGCCCCTGTCCTGCAAGGAGGATTTTTCAGGTGCACCCAGGGAAACGGTTCCTTGATGACATTGAAACCTCTGGGTCTGGTTCTTGGGGTGCGTTGGGAAGGTGACGCGGAAGCTGAGCCCTGGATTTAGGTGACCTTCCCAGCAGGTGCTTCTGGTCCTCGGCCTGCAGCGGCTCCAAGGGTTCCGTGTGCTGCCACAGAGCTGGAATCCTCTCTCCCAGCTCTGGGTGCAGGTGTCTGTCCTCGGGGGGACGCGCTGGCTCCTGCTCCGTCTCCCAGGCCGAGGGCATCGCTGGTGCCGGGGAGGGGACACCGGCCTGGCGGGACTCTGCGGGGTCCCCACGCCAGGAGCAGTGTCACAGGGCTTGGCAAACAGTCACAAGTGCTTAGGAGAAGGATGCGCCGTCTCCTCCGTGTTGCTGCTTGGGAGGGCGCAGGCTGTGCCAGCTCCTGCCAGGCCGAGGCGTGTGTCTGTCCGTCTGTCTGTCCGTCTGCCCCGGTGCCCACAGGTGGGTCTGTCTGAGCACTGAGCTTTGTGATTTCTTTTCTTCAACCTGGCTGTAAAGAAAACTGCTTGGCTAGCGTGACCGTGTGTGTGTGTGTGCGTACGACAAACCCCTGAGCCATACTTGGATGAGGTCTGGAACCGGGGTGGCTGCTGCTGGATTTGGAGTGATTCAGGCCCCTCGTACGAAGGTTTCAGTTTATTCAGGGTTACCCAGGAGAAGTTTCGCTAAAACCGAAGTGCCAGCTCTGCCTTATCTAGAGAAAAGCAAGCGTGTGCCTGCTCGTCCTCCGCCTTCCGTGCCAGGGGGGTCCTTGGTGAGCTATCGCGAGCTCTTTGGTCGTTGTACTTTGCTTTAGGCTTTTGGGAATTCGAGGTGACTCCTCTACCAGGATGGTTTTCACCCAAGGGCTTAGGGAATTGCTCTTGTGCCCACTGGGACCTCTGCGGATCGATGCCTTCACCCCGTGCCGGTTGCTCCACGCCAGGTCTGGTGAGGTGCGCGTTGGACACAAAGCACAATGGTTGAAAGTGAATCTGTGGGTTTTTTTCCGAATTTGTGTGAATAATTGCTGGATTTTCATTCAATCAAACTCTTTTTTCTAATATAAACCACTAAGGGCTCAATTCTTTAGCAAGAAGCATCCGTGTCCACCCCCTGACTACACAGCTGGATCTCCACAACTGTTTCCAACCTACCCAAGAGAACAGAGTTAGCGCAACTGTCACCGGCAAAGCCAGCAGACACCCAACCCGCCGTATCCTTTCCTCCTGCTCGTGTTCTGGTTGTCACGGTACTGGGGAGTCACCCGCTGGGTCCCATCTGATGGGATCGCGTCCTATAGTCGTGAAAGCAGAGCTACTTTGACAAAAGACTTTGTCCCTCCTGGGTGACCCAGTCTGGGAGCGGCGATGGGGCTGTGGGTCGTCTCCTCCGGTGGGTTGTGGGTCGTGCTGGGTGGGTGGGAAGGCCTCACGCCCGGGGAATTGGGTCCCTTCCCCCTGGGTCTGCCTCGCCGTGCACTAAGCCAGACTCGGAGAGCGGCGCCGTGTGCTACGTGGAGTCGGCTTTGTTGCTCCAGCGCTGACCCAGAGACTCGCGTGGACTCGGCCAGCGCTGCCAGCGTCATCCCTCTCCAGCTTTTTCTTTCCCATAGCCTCGCGTTCACCGTCTCGTCTCCCTTCTGTCTTCACATCCCAGAGGATCTGAGTTTGGTAAAACGCGTACAGCGCCCACACCTCGTGCTTTGTACAGTTCCCCGGTTGCCATCCTCCGAGACACTTGCTGGGAAGATCTTTAAGACACTTCAGTTTTCCTTTAGCTTTTCTATAATTCCGATGTAAAGGACTCTCTGTACAGTATATTATTCAATGCATGTTCTGTTCTCTCTACTGATATATTGAACACCACACGGTTGTGATATTGTGCAGCGGGAAGAGCAGCCCCTGCCGACAGCGGAGGCCTTCGCCTCTCATCTATAAGGAAAGAAGAAAAACATATTTTTTCCTTTGCTGTATTTGCTTGAGCAGAGTTTTCTTGTCTGTACATGTGAGCTGTGAGATAGATGTGAAAAGTTCAAACGAATGCATTCCCCCGATGTAAACAGATTGTAATCTGTACAATGAGACCTGTACGTATGAACAAATGTACTTATTTATAAATGGTTAACACTTGGACACGGCGTCCGGCCTCC
>WAAB01025979.1:0-25385 GCA_013389865.1 Piaya cayana
TCGGAGCAGCTTTAACCTTCTGCGGGGCAGCCACCATGATCTTTGCTGTCTCCTGTCTGGTCTTTGGGCCCTCTCCGCGCCCTGCCTGCTCAAACTGCTGCGCTCCCAGGGGGCCTTTTAAATCTCTCGCGGGAGCCGCCGGGACCGCCCGCTCCCGTCAGGCACCGCAGGGGAGCGGGTGTCCGAGCCGACTGCCAGGAGCCCCTCCCCCACCTGGGATTTTCAGGGATTTCCCTGTTGAGGGGAGATTCCCAGCACCTCAAAAAGTCCGTCCCCACCACAGAACTCACCATCCTGCTGCCGGGTGTTGTTATCTTAGGTTTTTTGTGTGGTTTTGTGTTATAATCCTTATGTATCTCCCAGTTTGTTTTGGAATTATGTGGACTAAAAGGATGGCCAAAACCTTCTTCTTGGCCTCTGTTTGTCATAGAGGCTTCTATGCAGTGAAATGTCTTGCTGAAGTCAGTGAGGAAGTGCTGCTCCTTGCCTGGGCAGCCTTTGTGGCCGGAGATGTCTTTTCACCTGCAAAACAGATTTTGACAGTGGCCTTGATCCTGAAGCTATGGAAAATCTCCTAGATACGTGAAGCCATTAATAACTAGAGGGTAAGGATTGTGACACTTTTTGGGAAGCCTCTTGAGAATGGAGGACAACCAGGATGGCTCATATCAGCCTACATTGTTGTGTTGTGTATTCCCCTCCTGGATAGCAGTGGCTCCATGTCCATGGCACTGTTGTACAGGCAGGAACACATCTACAAAGGGATGCAGGTTGGTGCTAAGACACTGTCTGATCAACTGAAACCTTTTAATCTACAGGCTTTTATAGAAACTATTAGTCAATGTTGCTCCTGTCTGATAGGAATGGGGAACCGTTCGTTGTCTCTACTGGTCTGGGTGACCACAATGGCCGTCAGCCATGGGAAGGACCAAGCCCTCTCTGCAAACATTTCATAACTGTTTTTCCTGCCCCATGGTGTATGTCCCTCCTGGTGTGGACTCCGCTATAATGATTTGATTCTTACTGGTGGATTGATCTTCTGTGGCTCCTTGCAGGACTAGAGGGTGTGTCATCCGTTCCTCATTGGTGGGGGAACTTGGGTATTGTCAAATATGCTTTCTGTGGAGCTATTGAGTAAGACACCATAAACCAAGAAAGTGTGGCATAAGCACTGCTTCCCTTCACTCAGCCTAGGGAGGCATCTTTAAATTTAGTGATCAGTTAAAGAAATGAGCCTATTCCATTGAAATAGAACTCAGGGAGAACTGTGGTATTTCCTGACCAGTGATACATACAGGTAAACCACGTGCCTTTTTATACTGTGATCTGGCGGGTGCTGTGGGTCTGGCTTGCTGTCTGCAGAAACTCAAACAGTTAACTAGGAGGAGCACAAAGTGTTTGGGACTGTGGTTGGCTGTGAGAGTTAACATGGATGTGGCTTTGTACCTTGTGTGTCCCCATAGACTTAGTGACTTAGAAAATCTTAGGCAAAAGGCATTTTCTTATTTTCAAAGTAGTTCTTTCCTTTCATGTGAGATCTTGCCAATATAAGTGCTGAAATCTCCCAGGGTGAGCCCGGGGTATTTCACCAGCATGGTTGACAGTGTATCCTTGAATGCCTTTTGTTTACTCTTTGGTCTATAACTGAACATCAAATAAGGGTGATACTCTTGCAGGATGCTCTGGACTTCACGTTCTCTGAGCAGCTATTACTAAAGCCTGTCAAGGAACCTACATGAGCTTTGGTAAAAAATACAAAGGTGACCAAGTCCTTTGAAAAAATATTAGAAAGATAGATGAATAAAAGTCTGACTGAGCAAGGTAGAAAACCAAATGTAGGGGCTATGAGAGTGATGAAAAGCTTTGCAGAGCCTGCATGGGTACCTACATCTGTGTGGATCTGTAGTGAGCACTAACCGGCTACATACAAATTATCTCCTGCATACAACAAATGACCGCCAGCATTTCTGGTTGTTTGTAGAGTGGCTAGAAGAATATGTATTCTGCCATTGTAATGGTTTTGAGATAAAACTCTCCCAAAAACCACCACAGTATGCACAGTCCCTCTTACTTCTAACCCCCACCCCCCTGTACAATACCCAGGGAAGATNGCATGGGTACCTACATCTGTGTGGATCTGTAGTGAGCACTAACTGGCTACATACAAATTATCTCCTGCATACAGCAAATGACCACCAGCATTTCTGGTTGTCTTTGTAGAGTGGCTAGAAGAATATGTATTCTGCCATTTGTGGGGACTTTTCTTCATGTGGTCTGCACAACTTAGATATGATGAATGCACAGCTAAAACAAGTATGTTGTCTTTTCTTTCTTTGAGTATTTTTAACTTGAATGTGTTCGACTCTCAGGACATTAAAAGGAACTTCATAGGTAAATCAAAATCAAACACAGAGACTAGGCATAGGCACTACTGGTACACTGAGAGCAGAGGGCTAATAGAAGAACTAGAATTGCTTGTTTTATTGAACAATTAAAAAGAAGCCCCTAGAAGCTGCATTTAATCTCCTCTTTCAGTTGTGATGCTATGTATTTGATTTCAGATGTATTGATCTAAACCCGATAATCTTTTATTTTTAATGGCAGATAATGACTGTTAAAGAACGCTGAGGAAAGTGATGTCTCTGCTAATGGCCAGCATACTACCCCTAAAATAGGAGCTGCCTGCATTTATGCTAAGTATAGGAAGTTTCTTATTGATGTCTTCTGCCAGTTTAGATACAAAGATAATCAGTCTTTCTTTCAATATAGTGACAGTCTAACATCCAGATCAATAACTGTTTCCCTCTCCTTTTGGAAGACAGAACAGATTCAACCTTTTGCTGATATTTTGTTTACAGATATAGAAAATGCCATCCAAAAGGATTGCATCTGCCTGACTTTTGCTGAATACTGATCAAAGAAGATCTAGTGTTTGTTAACCAGAGAAATGGGTTTGAAAAGAAAGAAATGTAAATACTTCAAGGCAGCAGAAAGCTCAGAAGTGAATCAGCCAACAGCAAATGAGTATCCCTCCTTTACTGGAGGCACTGATGGCACAGATCAGCCCTGCTGCATTTACCTGGGTCCTGCCACCTGCCCAGAATATGGGAGGTGTGTGTGTGATGGGAATGAATCTGCATAAACAGCAGAGAGCATCCCCTGAATAGCACTCAGCATCTCCCATAGGCATTTAGATCACAGAAAACTGTTTTCCCCTTGTGTATGCAGTTCAGAAAATAAGAGGTGTTGGGAATTTTTTTTTTTTTAATGTAAAATATAGGGGAATCCTTCTCTTCAGCAGCAGCTTGTCCATGATAATGACCTCAGAAAGATATAGTGACTAATGTATTTTCACTAAGGAGTAGCCCAAGCTTTAATGCAGCAGTTAAACTTCAGTCTTTGCAGCGCTTCGATCTGGTATTTCTAGCTTTACCTATTTTCTACCTTAGAGAGGCCACAAAATTTATTAAGATTTGATGTAATTACATCTTTGACCTGTGAAAATCTGCATAGGTAATTTTAGAGCCCTGAGATAAAATCTTTAAAGCTGGATGTGAATTATATCCTTGGTTATAAATCTTCATGGGATGGATATGTGATGGAATAGTGCAGTCTGTTGCAGCATGGTGTAAAATTAGCCACTGTTGGTCAAATTCAGTAAATCGTATTGCATTCAGAGTCCACTCACTGAAATCAGAAACATGTTACAAAACAGGGCCCTTTTCAAAGAGCACCCTAGAAAGGTGTATAAATAAGTACAGAACCCATTGGAAGATAGACGGGTGTAGGTAATGTTTAAAGGTTTATATTGCGTCCTGCCAGAACACTGTATATTTTAAGACAGCATGAGGGAAGAATGGTCTGTGCTACTATGCATTTAATTTCATTTTTATGGCACAGCATTTCATACTGCACATGATAACTGAATGCAGCAGCTGGATTAAAAACCATCTATGTCTTGTTTCGTATGGAGGGAAATCAATCCTTTCCTTTCCTTGATGTATTTCTTATGGAAGAAAATAAATTTAACGTATTTTCTTTTATGTGAGTTGATTAATGATTGTAAGAGGAGGAAAATTCTGTGCTATATGGAGTGTAATGAAAGCAAATTCTTATGGCTGGCAATTAAAAGAAGTAAATCTAGAGTGAAAAGAAATATCATTTTAAGAAGGATCTAGGAACTTCATAGTCAGCCAGGACAGTCGTGTCAGCTACCAGAATTAATTCAAGACTGCAAGGAAATGAGTTATAGTGAAAGCCAATTTTGACAGGTGCCCAAACGCCAATTCATCCTCTTGAGGATGTTCCTCTGGTTCTAACTAAGGGATGAGAATAAAACCCAGCCTTGCTGACAAACATCCAGATGTTCTTCATAAAAAAAGATGGTCCTGTCCCTGCAGTGCGATTACCTTGTTTTCTTTTTCCCCAAAGAATGGATGATTGAAAACAAGGACATTACTCATCGTGGTTCAGGTCAAGGCAAGAAGGTTGGATCAAGCAGCATTGGAAAAAATGTAATACAAAATAAATGTAGCCTGATCAAAGCTATCTTGATCTCTGATGAAAATAGAATCTCTGCCCCATGCTGAAGGAAATGAAGAATGGAAAGTCAAACACCAACTGCAACTGCAGCCTCCCTCTCTTACCTTATGTTGGCAAGTGCCCAATTTTGGGGATGAACACGAGAAGCAAGAAGCTATAGTAAGGTGCCTTCCTATAGGCGACACCTAGAAGGGTAAACTGTTCCATTCTGCAGCAAATTGCTTAAACATAACACTGTTAATGGATACTAAACTGCAAAGAGAAGTTTGTGCCCATGATGATTTAATAATCACGTGGCAGAGGTCAGAGAGACTGGACTTTTGTGAGCAGCTATATATTTTGCTGAAAAGTGTTTTGGAAAGGAAACTTTCTATTGAGAAACTACAAAAGAAGTTTCCTTGGAAAAGTTACAGCATTCTAAGACAACCAAACAAAAACCAGGCTTTACCAACATATTCTTTTAGGGCAAAAGCAGATACACTCTTTTGCTGTGGTGTTGACATAGTGATTTTCCAGACATTCATAGCCACTGCTTTTTTTCACTGTAATCCTTCAGTTTTAAAGAGCAAAGTGTTTTTACACAGTGAATAATTCTTTAAAGTAATTTTCTTTAAAGTAGCTCTCATAAAATGGCATTAAACTTTTCTAGGCATTAATATATTTTAATTTCTTTGTAGCAAATCTGCTGAGTTTATGGGGAACCATTTTAAACAGCTTTGCAAATCCACAAATCAAGATTCATTCTGCCTGACAGCACCTCATTTGTAAAGATGTTGTCAGTCAGATCTTGTCTTCAGCAACATCTCTGTTAGAACGTTAATTTTGGGGACTTTTCACTCAAGAAGTGAAGAGACACTAGAAATTAGGGCTGGGAATCTGCATGTAATATGCAGGTGGGGATATAAGGATAGCCAGGAATGCTCAGCACCCACAGCTGGGGTTTGTTAACCCCTCCTGTCAAGATAAGGCACAGTCACAGGCTGCTCTTTGCTTTCTTAGAGCTGTTGTTCTTTCTGTCTCAGGGCTGGCATGATGGGTCTGTAATATATATCCTGGGTGGGCAGGGAGAGGGGAGGAGAGTGCCTGGAGGGCTGTCGGTTATGTATAGGATGCCTTTTCCTGCTGTGTCTATAGGAGAAAATCTCTCCCAGGTTACACCCTCCAACCATTCCTTGCTGTTCCTCCGATCCAAGCTTCAAACACCTCCAATTCTCTGTATCCCAAGGATCCAGGAGCTATTCCAGCCTCTGAGTGTATTCATCATACACTGCCCTCATCAGCTTGAATCTAAAATACCGGTGTGACAGAGGTCAGGAAGACTTTATAGGCTTTGGATCAAAGTTCACACGAGGCAATAGCACTCATGGTGCTTTATATGCCTCAGGGCAGTATTTAGCCAGGAAACCTCTGTCTTCCAGGTTCGTCCATTCTCTCAGCTGGATAAAAATTGCTGATATCTATGTCTTGTAGCGCTGTAAAAGCCACTTGGTGTTTAGACAACAAGCTCTGAAGAAGTTTAGAATCGAGCTCAGGTAATTCATGGATGGGGACTCAGCGGGTTTGGTGGCCTTGTCAGGTCTCAGGTCTTGCTTTCAGCAGCACCTGCGGTGTCCTCACCAACTGAGCGACCTGGGTACATCCCTGGGAAGGAGTAGCCCTCTTCCCACCGTCAGTAGCTGGAGTTAAACCTGCTGACTGCAGTGCTATCTTCCCTCTCTGCCAAACAAGTGTATGGACAACAAGCGAAGCTTATCCATAACTTGTTATAGGAGAAAAGTGTTATTAAAAGAGACAGTAAAGAGGAGATTGTGTGGTTTCCTTTATGATGTTTTCCTGTGACTTGATGCTTGTGCCTTCTGCAGAGAACAGTCCCCCAGATTTTTATGGAGAGAAGGAGGAAATAAAAAAATACTGCACTATCCATGAATTCAGTAGCAAAATTTTATGTTCTCCTTTCTCAGATTGCAGAATTTTTTTTTCAGTACACACACTATTAAGTAATTGCACTAGAGAAAACCTAGTTCTCAATGTTCTTAACAGAAAGCTTTCTTTTATCTGGGACCAATATTTTGCACTGTGTATAAAGGATTAATGTTGACGTTTTTCTAGATTAAAAAAAGGAGGCATCATTAAAAAATTCTGTTGAGTTATATGGAAATTTTGGGTTGTGTCAAGGTTATTGTTTCTCTACAGTGATGATAGATATTAAATAACCTGCAGAATTCGTATTTTGGGAAAAAAAATCACACCTAACTTATTATTAATGACACAATTCAGATCATTGGTTTTACATACTGAATGGTGAACTAATGATTACAGAAAGACCTTCAAAGAATGTTTATTAATGACATCAATTATCGTAAATGATAGGCTTTATGGATTATCATGAATATCAAGTGACACATAGAGTCGGAACAACAATAGCATGGACTAAGGTCATGAAAACTTAGCTTTATGACTTTTATAAAAGATTTCACAGTTACAATAATGGTCAATTCTCAGCAGACAAAAAGATCTTTTATCTGCTTCCCTCCTGGGCATTTAGTAATGGAGCTCCCACCTGCTGTTTAACATCTTATCAAGTCATTACTAGTGAAAACTGTTTACACTGGCAGCACTAATTAGGTAGACACTTTCAAATACTTTTTTATAGGAATAGGTACCCTGAGTTTTTGCATGCAACCACATTCTTTGCTATGAAGTTCCTCATATGTAATAGGATTTCTTTTTAAAAGTCTGAATTTACTAATTTTTTAAAAGAAAAGACCAAAAAGACCCAAGGAAAAACTAATAAGGGAGTATGTGATTCTGCACAGTGGACTCATTGCCCTGGGCTGTGTGTTCAGGGAAGAGCAACAAAGGTGGTGAGGGGGCTGGAGAACAGGCTTTATGAGGAATGACTGAGAGAGCTGGGGGTGTTTAGCCTGGAGAAGAGGAGGCTGAGGGNCTTGTGTCTGGCCCCAACGTGTCACAGTTGTGGTGACCTGGGTTTGCTCAGAGGAGCTGGACTTTTGCAGTTTGTGTGCAAAGTTGTTGTACAGGAACCGCCACTCTGCATTTTGCAGTGGAGGTGGAGTGAGAATCGGTTCTTGTGATTAATTATCCCATAATAAGCATTAGTGGTAAACCCATTATCAGTCAAATTTCCCAGCTCCTTGTCATCTGCTCAGGGAGCTGCGCATGGCACCTCCATAGTGGCTCCAGAAAGTGATGTGTCTGCCTCAAGGCTAAGGGCTGAGCAACTTTGCTGCCCTCCTTGTTGGGCAGCGTTGAAGTTTAGGTTGCAAGAGGGCACTTATCTGGGGCACTGATCTGGGTGAGGAGCTGGGAAGATCCATTGCTCCCAGGGACTGCTGTTCCTTTTGGGGCTGCTGCAGGCTTCCTTGCAGCAGGCAGGCTGCTTTCACCAGCAGTGGAACTGTGTGGGCATAATCCACCTGCCTTCTGGGGTGAGCAAATGGTTTCAATGCATCCCCAAAAAGCAGTGTAAGAGAATTCATGTGATATGATATTTGAACTGGTTCAGGTTGCCCCCAGCATTGAACTCTGTATATGGGAATGACCAAGATACCTGTGTTATCTCATTTCTGGGCTTTGGAGACCTTGCAGATATTATGTTATTTCAGTATTGAAAAAAAAAGTTAAAACTGAGGTTTTTTTAGCTGAGAAGAAGAACCATGAAAGTTTTGCTCTTAGGAGGCTTATAAATGCTTATGAGCACCACAGATCCGTTTGATGCTCCATTCTTCTGCGGTTTGCCTTTGAAGTGAGAGACTTTTAATAAAAATGATGTATTTTATGCCTGCAGCAGGACTTATTTTGTGGTAAGATGTGAAATGTCTTAGCCAAGGACATAGGGCTTGTTATATAAGTTCCTCTGGACAGACAGACACAGGCTCTGTCCTGAGGAACACCCAGGCTATGCCAATTTTTATAAACCTTCTGTTCTGAAAAAACCCTGAAATAGTTATTACTCTTATGAAGAGCTCATGAAAAGTGCAGTTTGTCTATTCCAATGCATGATCTCCATGGTCTAATAACAATCCCAGTGAATATATCAAATAGGAGGTATGGGGAACTGCTGTGGTGAAGACAAGGTTTGGTCCAGCGGGGAGAGATGAAGTGAAACCAGATTGGTTTGGGAGTGAGGGAGTCATGTTCCATCATGTGTGTGTTGTTAAAATTGAGTGCAGTGAAGAACTACATTTCTTGGTGTTATTATTAACACTTACCTACACTTTCTTCTTCGGATCTATCTGTAGGCTCTGGGAAGGGATGCTTGTAGGGACACTAGCTTAGAGAACATTTTTTCTGAGCTAAGTATCTACAGAACTGTATTGGGCAAGTTCCTGTGTCTGGCTCTGCCATGGGGATGCTTGTGCACTTCTATAGACTTTCAGAAGAGTGATTTAAAGTTTATGCTGACTTAGTGCTCAGTGACAGTGTGAGGGCGCTGTCACTGCCACTGAATAGTTTATAAAATTACATTATGGGCTCTCACATTATGATTTCTTTATGGTTTCAGGAAAGCTGCTTTGCTGCAGTCTGTCTCTTTATTTGAGGAATCGAGGGCAATGGTGTTTGCCAGCTTCACAGAGAGTTTGTGATAATTAATGTTTGAAGATGAAAAGCTACTTGATTTTGCAACAGGATTTTGGCTTACACGCCCACTGATGGGAGACAAGAAGAGCAATAGATGAAATTGTGCAAAGTCGAAATCCAAATAACTTCAAACTCCACTGAGGTTTAAATAAAGTCATGGTGGCACATTCATTTTTCTTAGGGATATGTAATAACTTAGAAGAAGTATTACAATGTACAAATATAGATTTTAAGCCTCCTTTCCCATGCAATGATGCTATGAAATTTCACTTCAGGCTGCCAAACACTGATTCATCTTCACATCATCTCTCACCATTAAACTCTGGGTGAGTTCAGTTTTAAAGCAAAACTCTGAAGAAGGGGATATAAAGGAAATGCACCTCTTGAGTTTTGTGTTTGAACTCTGGTTGTCCCATATATCTTTTTAATGTTTATTTCAACTGCAAACTCTTCTTTGTACCCTGCGGTCCAGGATATCATCTTGGATACAAATTAACAAGAGCACCCAAGCCAACTCTTATTCCTTGGCTTTGACGTTTTTGGCACCACCATCTGAACTTAGTCCATGGCTAAAAACTGTAGTGTTGTCCACAACAATGAAAAATAATTCAGTTCAAACAGATTTCAGTCCCTTCAAGGATCAAAAGAGTAATGGATGAAAATACAGTAAGTCTGAGGTTTTGAATGTTGGTTTGTGAGACATGTCAGACTCAAACTACGTGTTTCTTTCTTAGAGTTAAAATGAAAGGCAAACGACAGGCCAGGCAGAATCCTAAGAAAAATAAAGGGCCTCCTAACCATGCTGCTATAAAACTTGTATCCTCTGATCTCTCCCTCCAAACTTGTGCTGACAGTTAGTTAATACTTTTAGAAATACTTTCTTTTGCATGCATGCAGTTAATGTAAGAGAAATCTGAGCATTTGAAGGTGTATAGCTTGACACAACATGACAGTGCTAGTGCAGAAAGACGTAAAGCAATTTCATGTTATTAATTGCTACCTAGCTGATTAGATTTACAAGAAATTGTCAAACCTTAAAACACCACAGAATAATTTCTCACAAAAAAAAAGAATTTATTATGCCATTAACTTTATTCCTAGCAGGTTTTTCAAAGTGAAATCACTAACTCCCATAAAACTTCTATTGCACATTTTAATTTATTTCTCCCTCCAGTTAGGAAATGTCCTAAAGACTTAATTTGCTGTTCTCCCCTGTCATTATTTTTCATAAATAAAGAAAAATATTTGTCGCTACCTATTCCACCCATCATGATTTTGAAACCTGTGTCATTCTTACTTCCTTTCTGCTCCTGGAAGGTCAGAGATGAGAAAGATCAATAGTTTAGTTTTTAGAGGACTGAATAGGAAGGTCCAGATACCTTCTGCACATTTGTAGCAATAAAAAGGAGGAGGATGAAGGTAAAGGCAAGGCAGTAGCAGTTCAGGGTGTTTTGGTGCTAAGACTACATGAAAGGCATCTAGGTTAGGAAAGTAATTGCTCTCTGAACTCTGCATAGTCAGTGGGGAGACAGAGGTGCTTCCAGGGGAATGATAATTTTCCAAGGATTACATGGAGTCACCAGCAACTAAATTTCTGCCTAAGAACTCTAATGCCCAAAGCTAGGTAAATTCTTTGAGCTTGATGGTGTTACCTTAGTAACATGTACCTTAGTGGTACTTGCTCTGCTTAACTGAAGCAGCTGAGGGCTTGGGTGCCTGTGCCCTAACGTGTACTTTGAGGAACTCCAAAATATAAAATTTTCACTGGGGTAAACATCTTCCTACATGGTGACAAACTGTTCTGTGAGAAATAAACGACATGAAAATAAAGTACTGGTCTTGCTTCTTTAGTGTTGTGTGGATGACTATGCAAGGGACCTGGGGAACAGCATCAAATATTTCAGAGTGAGACCAACTGCTTTTTGACCTCAGTGTGGGTTTGATACTTGGTAAGAGATGCAGCAGTGGTGAATCAACATCAAGACAGGAGAGTTACAAGATAATGGAAGCCTAGATTTTCAATGAGAATGTGAAACTTCAGCATCAAAAAAAGCAGTTTGTGATACTGATAAGGATAGTATAATAGCTTTTGACAGAGAAGTATGTAAAGAGACCCAAGAGCAGATTTTGGTTGTATAAATAATTCCCAAGTGCTTAGTGAAGGGTTTGTATTTCCTCCAGTATAAGGAGCATCTCTGTGGATGAAATTTCTCAGGTTTTGTCAAAACATTTATCATTTCCAATATTCCTGGAAGATTTCCATGCAGTTGCAAGTAGTATTTGATGTAAAGGAATACAAAAAGGATCAATATTAAAACCATCTTCATAGCTCAGATAATCTTCAAGACAAGGTTAATTCAAATTTCAGAAATATTGTAATTGTGAAAGGCTGCTTGCGTCTCAACGAATTTGGCAAATGGACATTTCCAGTCTACATCATCCAGGCTACTAAACCCTTGAAGCTTTTACCCTATAAATCTGAGTTTGCCAGCTCCCAGGCAACCATCCCAGATCACTCCAGCCCCAGACACCCTGGTATTTTGGTGCATGTGTCTGTGGGCAGTGTGAGGGTCTCACAAGAGATTACTATGGTCAGAGCAGCAAGGGGACTCTGTTACATAGCACTTTCTATTCCTCTCTGGAAGTTTATAGTTTTCACTTCAGGCTCACTCATAATCCTCAAACACAGGGATGTATGGCCAGTCATGCACTTGTCAGAGCTGTTATATGCTCCTGTGTTCTTCTGAAAAAGAGATAATTTAGTGGGTTACATGAACTGCTGCCAGAGTAGGGACTTTTGCAAAGGGATGAGTGTCTCCAACAGCTGGTACTGTTAGACTCCAGCCTTACTGAAGAGAGTTTAAGGGATTGCCTTGAAACTTGCTCCATGGGTCAAATTCAGCCTGCTTTCTCTATCGTTCCTGTCAAATGCTGATTGACTGCTTTTTCCCTGCAGCTGATTGTCAGTATGAGATACCAAAATAGGAAAAGTATACTTTCATTATTTACTTGTCAGACAGAGGGATGCACAGCAAAAGGAGATGATGGGAAGTATTAAATCCTTCAAGTAAGGTGCTTAGGAAAGCATTAAGGCACTGCTAAAACCCTCTGAGTGTTATGCCTTAGTGCATCAGCTCTGATCACATGTCCTGCACCTACACTGCAGGCAGAAGGTGCTTCTGAGAGAGGACAGTGCATATGCGGGCACAGTTGAAAAATGACATGTCCTTTAAACTGTCACATCCTTCATCCCATAATGGATTATGTGTAAAACATTGCTATACAAAGCACAGCATTGTGCTGCATTGCCAGTGTGTCCAGCCTGGGCTCAGCTTTCACTGCATCAGCTCCTGCCCAGCAATGCCACAGCCCAGGTTTTCTCCTGCTGTCGGGCTGGTGGTACAAACTAGGACATGGGCAGTGGAGGAGGGAATGTAGAAACTGCAGCTTTAACAGACATTGGTCTTTTAATGCTGTGTAGTTTTAATGCACCTCTGCCTTTCATTTCAGCATCCCTCAGCGGTGACAAACCCAAGTAAAGCACAAACGGCACAGCAGGAGACAACAGCAAATAGGTTAAAGCTCTCAAACTGTTCTGCTTGCAGGTATGATTTCTGTCTTGGTAAACTTTCATTCTCCTGACCAGTATAGATGTGTTGTGTGGATGGATGAGTGGACGATGGGGTACAGCCCCCACACTTTGCATATGTAGCACACAGGCACATCCAGGGCCTCCTGAAGAGCCCCGCAGGCTGTTGGAAATGGATCCAAATCTGGCTGGACTGCAGCCTGCAGCGTGAGTTAGTTCTGAAGCCCAAACCTAGAAGATCTCACTTTTGTACCCATGCCTGGTGTTACTGTACACTGGGGAAGAAATGAGATGTTCACACGTATTCACTCTTTTGCCATAACCATTTTTCAAAATTGCTTTTTGCTATCTACAGCTGATTTGTTTTGAGGGGATAGACTCTGAGTACACTGCAATGCCTGAGCATTGCTGCATGACAGGTACAGCTGTGTCCCTCCCTCTGACGTGTTCTTTGGGTTGCTTTTATAAGCAGGTGAATTCTGAATGGTTTTCAGTTGTCAAAAAACCCAAGAAAAACATGACATTCAACATCATACCACTCACAGAACCCAGAAGGTATTTGAAAATTAATGGAAGATTATTTCCCTCTCAGCCCACACAGACATCCGAATCTGAGTAATGTCAGCTACTGCAATGTTTTACATGAGAACGCGTGCAGAATGTTTTTAAAAGAAGAAAAATCTTTCTGGTTGTTTTTTTAGAAATCTTTATGCAGTCGCACGATTAGCAGTTTCAGCACTGAATCTGCAGTTCATGAGTACAAAGGTTTAACATGCAAACATACAACTACCATGAGGTCACTGAAAGCTAATATAATAATGATGGGAGCAATACATACATTCTTTAGCAAGAAAGAACACACATTTAATTTTCTTTCATCACAAGAGATAGTTTTAGTATATTAATATTTTTTTAAAGTTGAAATGCTGACAACACTCTTATATTGCTCGCTATGAGAATAAATGAATACTGATTAATGTGGGTGACAATTTAAACTGAATTGTTCTATCATGTCATTTAGATTTTTTCTGAATGATTCTAAAAGCAAGAGAAACTTCAGTGTTGCACACCATAGCTTTTGTCCAACTAAACTTGTTCCTAGTGTAACACTATAGAATACCTCATTTTAAATATTATTCCTCTCTTTCTGTATGTGTCCATAGTTTAATCATTGCATTAACCCTGGCCAGACACCACAGGGTTTTCTGGGAAGGTTAATGTTTAGTTAAATTTTCAAATCTTTTGATTTTGATGTGGTTTTGATGTGTCCACAGAATTTTAAAAATCACCTTTACAATGCTTGCACTAAAGTTATAATCGTGATTTTCTTAATTGCTTCTTTGTGTGTGTTTATGTAAATTAAGAATTTCTTTATATATGTAATTTCTTAACATTTTCCCGTCTTTTCACACACAAATGAAAGAAAATAGCATGCATTTTTAAAAGAAGCCTTCTAAGTTACAGAGACTGTGAATTTGTATGAATCCTTGATATGTTTGGGTAGTTTTGAATGCATCCTTTGTGGTGCTAGGTAATACTCGAAGAAGAACACAAAAATAAGACTGTCAATTATGATTTTAGAGAACTGTTACAAGTATCACCATGGGGGAGAAGGTTCTCAATATATCTGAAGTTTGATAGCAAAAAGATCAGAAGGGTTGCTGTAGGAAATGATGCCTAATTTCTCCATTTCCAGGGTAAAATTGTCAAGAATGAGTATTAGTTGAATAAGAAATCTTAGCATTGCTGTGTGATAGGCACAGACAGTGTCATGATGCTCTGTAAATCTGCTGTGACAACTACTTTTTGGATTACATTTTCCGTATCTCATATCAGCTAAGATGTGTAAACACACACCCAGTCTGTCTTCATTCAAGATGCCCTTAAGGATGCTTATCTTTCAGAGACTTCAGCAGACCAATCATATATTCAAAGAGGAGTACACATTCAAGTGCTTTTCCAAAAGGTGATGTTTTCCTGAATCAAAACTATGTTGTGAAATTCTTTTGGAGAAGGATACAACTCCCTGCGATCTGCTTCTTCTCGATCACATAACTTTTGATCTGTTGCTATCTGTACTTTTTAATGGACTGCTTTCCAAATACATCAGTTAAATAGCATTTGTCACTACTAAGCAGTGTGACAGTTTGGCATTGCAGGGAGAGCAATATTTTGGGAAACAGGTGGTCTGGGTGCTCCCGAATTCTGTGTCTGGGAGGTATCATGTAGCTCAGTGTAACCTAGATCCATGCACCTTTGATTCCTTTCCAGGCACTGTAATGTAAATAGCTAATAATAACAGAGCTGTTGCTGGGGGAAAAAAAAAAATCATCCTTGTATGGGTAAGTTCACATCAGATTGAGTGGGATGCCTGTAAACTTGAAAATTAGACTGGGGAGAACAAAGCAGAAACTGTAAGCTTATTAGATTTGCAGAGGCAGTTTTGTATGAGTTTTCCCAGCTTCCTGTGAGAAAAAATATTTTCAGAATGGGTTTGATTGCTAATCTGATTATGGCAGCTTGGAAGTTAAATTGAAACATGAAATAAATGAAGGCTTTTGGAGTTATGAATTAATTAGAAAACTAATTAGAACAGATAAAAGAAATGCAAGTCAGTGAATTGTTTTTCTTATCTAGGAATAAGAACATTTAAATTGAAAAGATGATATTAAACAAAGCCTACAAACAACTGGAAATCATGTTAGTAGAAAGATAAGTACTAATGGGAATGTTTGGGTTTTTTTAAACATGATATAGCTTTTCAAACATCATCTTTGAAGAGGGAACAGCAGCTTAGAGAAACAGCTGTCTATGTGCTCTGGGACAGCTGGAAGAGAAATGCTGACTGGAGACTGAGAGGATAGGGAGACAGAATGGGCTAATGTCTTAGCAAATGCTCCACTGGTGTTTGTTAAAGGTATCCATGGGATGGCCATGTTCTCATGCCCCAGAATTTCAGGGCAGAAGCATTTCAGTGTGCATCATTTAGTCCTGGCCTAACTGGGTGGTGGGGCAAGCCTTGGCCCTGGGTCATCCGTCTGCACCAGGTTCTGGCTTTGAGCCACGGGTGGCTGCAGGTACTTAGGCTGCCTCTTGCACAAAGAGAAAGATGGTGTGGGGAATGTTTTCTAGGTTGGAAAAGTTGCCTTAAAACTTTTTTCTTTTAGAGCAAGTCGTACATGTAGGTACTGTAATTGCCTTTGCTGTCTGTCTGTAACACCTTTTGAATGAAGATCTTACTGAGCTGTTTCATATATGTCAACACTGAACTGCAACGAATGATGAAACATCAGTGTGCTGACTGGAGGAATCAGAGGTAACATTCGGAAATCAAATGAGAAGAAACTGATTGCTCTCAAGTCCTGAAAAGTGGCTAGAGAGGAACAGCCAGGATAGAACACGCTGAAACCTCGGTGAGAACCATGGTCACTGAGTCTTGCATGCTGCTTTTGGTGCTGTTAGCATTGGTAATAAAATATTATTGAAGAACACCAGTAGTACCAGCAGCCTCACATGGTGAGCCCCAGAGGATGGGACTGCAGAGCTGCAGCCCCGACGGGTACAGCGAGGATCTGGAGAGCATTCCTGACATGGTGCTGGGGGCAGTTATGCTGTGCCAGGGTCCTTTGGATGCCCACCAGGCTGAAAAGTCCTTGAGTGCCTCACAGACCCCAGGCACCCCAAATTTATGATGCTTTAGACAGGTTACATGATCTGTTACTACTGCTTCCTTAAAATACAAGCACTGTCACTGTAATGCATTTTAAAGCCAGAACAAGCTTTAAGCCCAAATAGTCTAACCGGTAAGAAAGTATCCTTGCTCTGAAAATCTGGAAGCAGGATAGGTATTAAGTAAGTATGAAATGATCATTACCATTAATATATTTCTCTCATCGCCTACATGAACATGAGAAAGAGAGCCATAGAGGTGATGTACAATATTCATATTTCTTAATACGTTACAGAAAAGTGTTCAGACACTGCAGTGAAAAGGCAGATAAAAGGACTTGTACGGGAGAGTAAATGCATATATCTTGTAATGTGGCTCAGTATGGGATGATCACTCAGCCTGGAAGACAGAAGCTGCATGGCAACTACCTGGCTCTTATTTATTGAATTGCCTGGCTAGCAGCTTGCAATTCCTTGTTGAACTGCATGTTGGTAAGCAACTGGGGAAAAAAGAATAAAAAGGGAAGAAAAATAATTTCCTGAAGTAGCTTCATTTTAAGATCACAGTGCACAGCTTACAAACTATGTATTCAGGGAATTATGAATAGCCCACGCATTATAGCTTCTAACAGGTGAAATTGGTGTGATGGTTTCTGCAAACAAATAACCAGTTAGTATCATCTATATCAAGAGTTTAAGAATGATTAAGCCCAGGCAAGAACTTGTGACTAGAGTGGGAGTTAGGCATTTAAAGAGCTTTGAGGACTGGCACTTCAACCTTTCAGCCAAGCCTGTGTGTTCAGTTAACCTAGATGATGTGAGCCTGTGTGGATTTTGTCTGTTACCAAAACACTGTTTTTGTGTGAATGTATTGGAGAGGTGACAGAAACTGTCTGTGCTAGCCCTCATGAGAAAGTTTCCATTTGTTAATTGCATTTTATCAGTACTTGCTGCCCCTTTACTTTCACATACAGAGAAAGATGCTGATGCTTTTTATTATCTCCTCTCAGCAGCATCTGCTCTCCAGATTTCCACTAGTAACCCCTCTCTTGCATGCCAGAACTGGTGAAACAGAACTTCTTGTCTCCCCTCTGCATGCTGCTGACAAATAGCTTATTTCAATCAAGAGGAAAATGTTGCTTTTCAGATAGCACATAGTTGCTTTGCAGAACTTACTGCTTCAGGATGGCACGGGTTGCCAACATTTTATTAAATATATTTACGGAGTGTAAGTGCACTGTGGCTGTTAAACACAACGGTCTTCATGCAGACTTGGACTCAGGATGGTTTTATCCTGAGTGGTCAGTGGTGGTCGCTGGTCTCACTGGTATCACTGATCTCACCCACATCTTAGCAAAGCAGTGTTCAGCAATAGTTTAGGGTATATACATGTGTGTATACATCCGTCTACTACCTCCACTCCTCACACCCTGCCTCCTCTAACTCTCTCCACAAGGCTGTTACCTGCCTTCCATATAACATCTTGTAAAGTGTCAGAATCGCAGTGCAATACATGCAGGAGAGTTTCACAGGCTTTAAAGGCCACAGGTAGAAAAATCAGGGACCTAAGTTGATTACTGCTTGGAGTCATATAAGATCAGAGGAGAAGATGGAAGGCTGACCTGTGCAAGTGGTAGTTGTTGCAAAGATAAGTGGTGATCTTCCTTAGACCTTCAAGGAACTTTAAAATGTGTGTGTCTTTCTGCCTTTTGGATTTTCATGAAAATATCATATGACTATAAAGGGAATAATTCTGCACTGGTCCAGTACTATTTCATTAATTTTAAGTAATTACTAATTTCATCAGTCGATTCATATGTCTTGAGTTACTCCAAATGCCTTGTGCATCACTGAACTCTGGAAAATTTAAATTTAAAACACTTTAGGGTTTAGGAAACATAAAACATCTTAAAATTCTACAAATTTCTGTTCACAGGGGTTGCAGATGCATGGGCCAGTAGCAGGGGTATGATCCTGATCTCTAGGTGAATCACATAATGTATTTTTTTGTTTTGTTTTCCTATGTGCAAACAAGGGATGGAGCTGAGAAGCTATCAGTAGAATCCAGACAGACGAAGCTGCCGGCATCTGGCTGCTGAACTTTTTGCTTTGCATTTGCTAGATCAACTGTTGTACAATCAAAAGCCACATCTGCTTCAGTTTCATCAAATGCTCAAGTGTCTCGCTTCAGCCTTTCAAGTGCTACATATGAGTAATAGACAATAGTAAGAGGATCCTAATAATTCCCTCTGAATTAACAGTTGGCTTATTTTTCAGCGTGCTCAAAATCTTGTTATCACAGGGGAGTAATTTCTGCCATGCAGCCCTGAAGGGAGGGGAGTCTCATTCCTCAGAGCCTTGTGCCTGCCCAGGCATTCAGTCTGTGCTTCCTAAAGGAGCACTTTGGGACACTAACTTTGTATGAGCAGCCCAAGAAGGAGGCAGCCGCACAGTCTTGGAATGGCCTTTGCCTTGCTACAAGTGACAAATGGGATATGGAAGCTTGCCCTAGCAGAGATGCAACATCCCTCTGAGGAACTGCCACTGGAGAGGGCTGCTGTGTTGTGCTCCCTGTATGGCTTCTTCATTATTTGTGATTGCAGGGCCTTTGGCAGCAACTGCTTCAATTGATAATCTCAGCAGCTCCACTGAATGTCTGTAAGTGAGGAATGTACCAGGGAATCACCAGGGAAATCAAAAGGTGCTCTGAAATAATAGATGTATAATGTTTTTTTTTTTCTTTTCTGTGTGATGGGGAAAGTTATCCTTCCCCTGAACAGCATGATTAATACATACAGTCTCAAACATGCCCACAAAAAATGTCTTGCCCAGCAGCTTGAAAATAATCCTCTCATTTTGCTGCTCTTTTTCTTCAAAAATAGCGAGTTGGTAGTTAGCATCCACTGTAGCTTCCCCAGTGCCAACATGATGCTGACCCAGTGGTATTTTGCTTGAATTTAGTTTCATGAAAAACAGAGGCAAGTAGCGTAGCTAACTCTCTAAAGGCAGGTGCAGCCAGAACTGTCACATGAAGGCATCTGAGGTAGCTTCAGAAGTGCTACCCTGCCATAAAGTTCAGAGCTAATGTAATTCCCTCTATTGCACTGCAGCTGATTTTAACCTTGGTTTGGATATCTATCAGTAATGATATCTATCAGATAGATATCATTACTGAGGTGCTGAGGGGCATGGTTTAGTGTTTGATAGGAACGGTTGGACTCGATGATCTGGTGGGTCTCTTCCAACCGGTTTGTTTTATGATTCTATGATGCAGGAGTGTGGTGGACACATGAAACTTTATTGGCTGTATGTACGGGAGGATCATGTGTCCTTGTCCTTACAGACACTCAGGCTGCCTCACAACTGCCACTCACCACAGAGGAGCCAGAACAAATCCAATTCTGCCTTATGCTTCACAGATAACAGCATATGATCAATAATGCAGCTATAATGCCCTTGCTTGCCTCTAGCAGATGAGGGGGACTGACCTGGAGACTGCTGAGCCTGTGTTGCTGGTATGGAGGGAAGTGGCACTAAGTAGCACTGACCAGGAAGAAGGGATTTCTGCAATGAGAGTAGAGTGTTAATACTGTTTTCTTGGCTAGCTGTGAAAAAAGCATGAATTAAATTGTTTTGGGAAGGGAAAAAGGTCTGTCTGAGGAAAATCCATTACATCCCTGAAGTAGAAGATCGTGGAGAAAACTTCTTGAAAATATATTATTGAACAGCGTTATCATGTCACAGAGCCTTAGGAAGTGGTATAGCTCTGTGATCTAAGAGTTTAAAAAAAATATGCAAACTTGAAGGAAAAATACAAAAAAGAAAAATTACCATAATAAAATGTACTGTAAGAAACCTGAAAAACTGTAGCTTGGCTTAATTGACAAAAAGTGTCAGTGAATACAGAATGGAGTTCAATAATTGATCTTCTCATATTTCAATATTTTAGTCACAGTCAGATATTGCAGAAAATGGAGACAGTGAGAGACTTTTTAAAGTCTCTTTCTTTGAAGTTTTTGACAGGTTGGTAGTTGCTGTTCAAAACATACTTTTTCGCAGAAAGTAACACAACTTGGTTTGGTTTTAGGAGTTTAATGGACACAGAAAGAATTCAGACAACCATCAGAGTGATAAGTTATGCATCATGTTTAAAGGAAGTAAATTCTGCAACTCTAGAAATATGTGGCAGGAAAATGTGATCAGAAACTATTCAAGTCAGTAGGAACTGCAGTGACAGCCGATGTCAACATCTCAACAATAAAAGTGCTGTTCAAGTTAAGCTCACTTACGTTTTCCGGAAAAAAACAAATACTATCCATGCTGATTGGATCAAACAAAATGGGAAAAAGAAGGATTTCAATTCTAAGTTTATATTTTTAGCCCACACAAACCAGTCTTTTCTGATCCTAATCTGCACAATAAATTCATCACTGCTGGAACTTCAAGCTCAAAAGCATGTAGAAGGGCAGTATGGGGATTAGTCAAATGTTTGAAAATCTCTACAGCTCACTAAACGTTCTCAGATGCAAAAGGATTTTCTAAGTTGCATTCACTTAGTCTTGATTTTTAAAGTTAACTTGCTGAAATGGCAAAGGAAAGAACATTTTTCTTAAATTTGGAGCTATTGTCTCCAAAACAGAATCTGGGTTTGCATTGGCTATGGCCTTGCCTACTTAATATCTCTCTTAGAGTGTTTATACCCTCTGTGTGACTGAGACATGAGACTGGAGCGGTTATATGTTTTTTAACAACAAATAAAATATTTATAAGGCCTTTTTCTTTTTGGTCAGATTTATAGCCAGTGAGGCAAGGCTCTTTGTCTGATAAGGGGTAAAATGAGAAAGACTGCCTGGGTCCTCTGATTTGCCTTCCTGCCCAGCACTGTAGTATTTATTTCAAAGATATTTAGAATATTATTAAAGAAGCCTTAGGGTAGAGTGCAGCATAAGATAGTAACGCAACAGCCACAAATACAGTTTGGAAATAGTCCCAAGTGCTACTGAAGATTATAGAAGTTACTTCTGTGTCCTGAGACTTTTTGACTGTAGCTGGAAGAGAAATATTGCTCTATTAGGGAAATAGAGGCATTGCACTATACTGGTGAAGCTGGTGGGCAGCTTGAGCCTGCTCTTGGCACTCAAAAAAGTGCCCTTGGTTGTCTTGCCCGAGCACATGAAGAATAAAAAGGACAGGGTCGGGCTACACAAGCTCCTGTCTTGCAGAAGCTCTGAGACAGTGTCACAGCTGAGGATCCTGGTCTAGGGCTGCCTGCACATGGAAGAAATAGTTACTCAGAGAAAAAGCTCTGAAGCCGGCTGAGCTTGGCTGTACCGAGCATGCTGGGCAAATCCTCACTGCATGTGGCTTCCTGCAAGCAGGGGTTAAGCTGTGCCGCAGTGGTGCCTCTCCCATGCCAGGACCAGCAATGGAGAAAGTGAAGAGGCTGCAGAACAGCACACCTGCACGCAGCACCATTTATGTACCATGATGCTGCAAGCTCTACTTTGTTTAAAAGAACATACTTTTAATATGGTATTATTTTTTTTCAATATAGCTATTTTCTGCCTTTTTAAGATCATCAGGAAGACTTGTCACCATTATGGTTGCACTCGATGATCCAATGGGTCTTTTCCAACCTGGTGATTCTATGATTCTATGATTTTACTATAGAGACTGAAAAGGAGAAGGGATTTGGCTTTTGAAGCATTAGACTATCACCTGTCACTTGCACAGGCTTACCACATGCTAAGATGCAAGCTTTGGATACAATTCTGTGAAGGGAATGTCAAATTCACTTTTTCAGACTCTAGAATACAGGAGATGATTCCCTTATTCTGCCTTCACTTCACAGATCATTGTGCCTTATGTATGTATATATAAGTATATATAAGCACAAACTGTGTTTGAATAAACTAACTTATGCTAGAAATCAATGCTAAATTTGCCTGGTGTCAAAAGACCTGAAGTGATATCAAACCATCAGCAATTTTCATTCATTAACCTGATTTAATGCAGCACCGAAGGACAGAAACAAGCACTAATTGGATAGCAAACACATTTAAAGCATGCTTGTGGCTAAATTGCCACAAGCAGAAAACAAGTATTAGGTGTTAGGTTCATTTTTCAGTGTTCTTGCTTTAAGCATCAGCCTTTTAAGTCTGAATCACCCCAGGCTTCTTGGAAGTTTTTCAGAAAGAGTTTTCTGATTGTTATGCAAGGATAAAATGCAACAGATATGCCCTGCTCTGAATGATTTGTTTGATAATCTACCTTAAAAAGGGTAATCTACCATAAAACTTTGAGAATTCAAAGTGATCTTTTTGGAAGTGTAATTTAGCTAATCATCAAGTGCCATCCTGGTAAGCAATGAATTGAGTCACTTGTATTACAGACAATACCAGCTTGGACTAGTCAATAAAACAGAATTATTTACTTACTCAACTTTAAAAAGCAGAATGACTGGTAGTTACCAACTGCTTTACTAAAAGTGCTGTGTAATGCTTATAAGTAAAATTTAGGATGCTGTTGCCAACAGAGTAGTAGCAATAGCAAATTAGCTATTGTGTGTTTTGGATCTCTGAAAGGAAAAGCATTTTGTATGGTAACATTTAGAATTATTTCTAATAGTTCTAAACAGCAGGTCACAGAATAGTAGAATAGTTTAGGCTGGAAGGGACATCAAAAACCATCCAGTTCCAACCCCACTGACATGGATAGGGACATATCTCACTGGATCAGGCTGCCTAAGGCCCCATCCAACCTGTCCTTGAACTCCTCCAGGGATGGGGCAGCCACAACTTCCCTGGGCAACCTGTTCCAGTACCTCACCATGCTCATAGTGAAGAAATTCCTTCTTAGGTCCAATCTAAATCTGCCTCTTTCCCAGTTTATACCCATTGCTCCTAGTCCTATTACTACAAGCCTTTGTAAAAACTCCCTTCCCATATGATATGGGACATGTTCTACATTTATGTTATGTGTGTTCCATCTGTTAAGTAATTTTGTGAAAATATTTCATACAATTAAGATTTAAAAAGCCCAACTGGCATTACTCAGTCTGATATTCAGTTCATGCCCTCTGAAGTTTACATCAAGTGAGTGAGTAAAGGGTCAGGACTACATCTAGGATCAGTTCCAAAGTAGCAACAAATCTATCAAAGTGTGATGTGCATGCTCCTAAGTCCAGAACCATGTTCACGTAAATCCTTGCTCAATTATTGCCTTGCAGTGGTGACATCTAAACTGCAGGCAGCCTCTCCCCTTGTTAGTGGCACAGAATTCATCAGGAAATGTCTCAAACAACATACCACACCTAAATATTTAGATAGTGCATTAAAGACAAATGACCTCACAAAATTTGCATTCATTTCCCAAGGTGCTGGAAGATGGTTTAAAAGCTCCCCAGAAGTGTGAGGAGACCTAGAGTCTGAAATAGGCCATGGGGAGCGTGCTGCATGAGCACACTTGCCTGTGGGAGCTCCGGGGGATAATGCGCTGTGTGCTTTTCACCAGAAATCCCACCGAAAAGCAGAAAATTGCCTCTAGTAAATCAAAACTGACATGTTGCAAGACAAGAATTAATTTCTACAGACTGGCAATTTTTTATGGATAGCTGTTCCTTTGGAAACTTTATGATCAGCTGCAACAGCAATCCTTTAGCCTGTCTGGATAAGTGCAAGGGCACTAACCCTGCACGAGCAGTGTTCAGTGGGAAATACATCATCAAAAGCACATGCTGTTACTGCAGCTGGGGTCTAAGTATTGGATGGATGGATGTGACAGCATCTTTCTAAGGAGAGGCTATCCATGCTGCTGAGATGTTTGGAAATCCTTCTAATTACAGATGTTTGGGACAACAACAGTGCTTGTAGCTGGATTCTTCACCAGAAATAAAACTGCAGTATTAATCAGCTGATCACTTTCAAATCTTTTTGTTGTCTAGTTTGGGTTTGATAACAGGGTAAGTGACTCATGCCTTAATTTTTTGCTTTCAGAAGAGGTACTGAAGTTTGAGTCAGAAAGTCCCCAGAAGGACTATGATAAAATACCTCATTTCTGAACATTTCATAGGCTCAACCCAGTTCCAGTGCTTCTGAGCTCTCCTTTAAGGATTCAGGCATCTAAGGGAAAATGCAATGATAAAGAACTTGTTTCTGCCGGTCATTTTATATGCAGCCTTCTGCTGGTCTGTTGAAATGTAATAATTATGTAAGAACTGAATTGCAGTGCCTGCAGAGCTATAAACACTGAGTTAATATGTTGCACTGATATTGTGTGTGTGTCAATCACAGCTTAATTAACTACCTTTTTTGACATTAAATTTGTGAATGTTTCTTACAAAAGGAACTTTCAACAACATGAAGACTTTCGAGCTACAATGAGATCTAAGCCATACAGAGACCCTACTTCCCACACTGCAAACAAATTAAAGTCGGCGTGGAAAAGTTTAACACATCAATGAACGATAACTCGTCTCCTGGTAGGACTGAAAATTTTATATATATACCTGTCATTCATGAGGTCTGTTTCTTACCAGTTAACAGTAACATTTTAATAATGCTGACAGAAATAATTTCACAGAAAAGGTGTGCAGAGCTACTCCAAATCATGGTCAGATTTAAATACAGCATTCACAGATGTTTACTTCTCCTGAAATTTTTATTTCTGTTGTCTTTGTAATGTCTTATTGTCATTTATTCAATGTGCTGATCTGATCATTGTATTTTCAAACACAACTGGAGTGTTGTACATCTCATCACCCAAACCGGGATGTTCACATCCTGGATACCAAACTGAATGTGCTGTGTATGGGGCAAAGGGACATTTGCTTCACCCTATAAGCAATGGAGGATTTTCAAAATCAATTTTTATGTATCCATTATGTATGAAGAAGATTGGTGTAAGTCAACTTTTTCAGTCAGACTTGTCTTTCACAGGGAAATTAGTTTGCTATTTATATAATTCTTTTTCTTTCTTTTTTTTT
>WAAB01025979.1:30223-46882 GCA_013389865.1 Piaya cayana
AGTGCTTCTGAAGTTTGAAGAATTCATCCCCTTTTAATCAACCTTTTAACTTAAAGGAGCATAATACAGTAATGTCTGAGCTCACAGATGCTCTTTGGGCTTCTCTTCTTCCTTCCTTATGCTTTAATATCCAAAGACTGCAAAAGATACTTCCATCGAGGGTATGTCTGTCACCAACTGAAAGTTGCTGTAGCTAGAAATAAAACTACAAGACATGAAATAGCTCATGACAGAACAAAGCAATCCATCAATTTTTTATTATTTGGTCACCTGTAATAGCAAGGGACTGGGCTGAATACCCCAGAATGTCTTTCCAGTCCAGTGTACAATGATTAGAAACACAGGAAGCAGCAAATACATACTCCCTGTTATCAGATCTCTGCAATGATTCTTTATTGAACTCCAAAGTCAGTGCAAGACCTTTCGTGCTGGTAATCAAAATCCTTGCTATTTCCAGACCAGCTTCTCACAGCAGCTGCACTCCACAGGAGTAGTGAAACCACAGATGAAGATTTGTGGGACCACTAAGGTCATCTTATACACTCCCTCGCAGTTGCAAGCTCCATGTTATAAATCATTCTCATAAACATATGAACACAGAAGATAAAACTGAACTCTAGTATTAACTCCTGTCTGCTGTAAAGGCTAAAGCCAGACTCTGTTTTATCCTGAATTTACTATAGTATCTTACTCATTCAGTCCAGGGGTTTTTTTTGCCCTTGCCTCTACTCACTTTCACAAATCCAGTTTTTAAGTCTGTTCTGACTTAGATGCTCCAGAGAGAATCGAAGAGAAAGAGACGGCATTCCTGGTGACACTTGGGTAATACATTTCCAGATCCAGGCTAGTCCCTTGGCAGTTGTATGTCAAGAAATGGGGATGAATGAAACAGATTAGCACAGAGTGAGATTCCCAGATGGTACAAATTGGCACAGCTTCTTTGGGCAGCTTTCCTACTAAATGAAATTGTTTTTCACCCCTTAAACATTGAAGCAGTATGAAGATTGAAAAATAAATAGCCCCCATATATTTTCTGGTTTAGTTTCAGAGTTTAGCCCAAGCCAGTCTCATTATGAGGTCTGCTATTTATCCACCTTTTTTCCTTGGTAGCTGTCTCTCAACAGCCAGCACTGAATACTTGCGATTTCTAAGGAATCTCTAATTAAAGAAAGATTTTCTTTTTGTTGCCTCTTTGCCCCCCCAAAAAGTAATAGGGAAAAGAAATCCAATGTGAGGCAATGTAATCAACCATCTCCAGCATTCCATTATGAAAACTGCTTGAATAATTCACTTGTCGCTAGTGTCGTTAGTGGATCAGCTGTCAGTCCAGGCATCATGAGGAAGAGCAAAAAATTTCTCACTCAATCACTTCTCTCTCTGTACTTTCATAGCAAATTCCCTTCTCCCTGCTGAGAGATACCACAGCTGCTACCCAGGAGTGCAACAGAAATGTGGCGCCATACGAGCAGCAGAAATGGTAATCAATGATGTTATTTTATTAAAACAAAACCAAAACACCCTCCCCCTCCAAAACACATATAGCTTTTCCTCCTTCCTAAGACACTAGCACTCCTGTTGATGACTAGTGGGGCTGATCCTTTGTGCTGATCATATTGACTGCAGATGCATTAGCTATACAGATCAGATGCTGCACTCCTGGTGTGTGTGCTGTTCTCATTCCATCTTGAAAATCCTGTATTTCCCTGACATGTTTTGGTAGAGAAATGCGTTACATAGGTCTAAGCAAGAGAAAAGTGTGTTTCCTACCCTTAAGAACAAAGTATCCTGTGGCATTGAAGTGTTTTGATTCAATTTCCCACTTTTAAAATGTGGTAATAATACTTAGCTGTGCCTTAAAATGCTGGGGTTTGTAGTGACCTTTTGGATCTGAAGAATGCCAGGGAGCTTTCCTATCACTGTTGTCTATAACTAACTGCAAAAGAAATTTTGTTTTCCCCAAATTTGCCTTTGGGGAAGTACTAACTCTTCCAAAGTTTGTGTGCCCACACTTTTTTGACTGAGGAAAGTCAATACAAAACCCATGTTTTATAATATTGAAAGAGTCAGTATCCCCTTCCATGTGAAAATTGCCTTGAAAAGCTTACCTACTCTTCCAGTTCCCCAAGCTTCATTTCACTCAACAACCCAGAGAAGTGTGGCTTGAGAATTAGGGAATCAGCAGCTATGTTTAAAGACCTATTTATACCTCCATGGCATAATGCTATTGACAGTGCTGGTACTCCAGCAAGCACCCATAGACAGTTGGATTTAATTTGCTGTACTCGGCACTGGTGAGACCGCTCCTTGAATACTGTGTGCAGTTNAAGGGTCATTAGGCACTGGAATATGCTGCCCAGGGAGGTGGTTGATTCGCCTTCCCTGGAGGTGTTTAAGTTACGGGTGGACGAGGTCCTGAGGGACATGGTTTAGTGTTTTGTGGGAGTGGTTGGACTCGATGATCCAGTGGACCTCTTCCAACCTGGTGATTCTGTGATTCTGTGATTTGCTGAGCATCTGATAGGTAAATGATTACGTTTCAGAGGTAGCACAGAAGAAGCAAGGCTTTGCCAGTAGGTTGGTATTTACCCAGAGCCTGGACAGATCGGAAATAAATCTGATAAAGGAAAAAGGAAGTGAGCATAGAAATTGAGATCTTTTTTCACTCTAGGGTGTGTTAATCCTGGTAGTGCTTCAGATGAATACCCCCTGAAGCTCAGTATAACGTCTGATGGGCAGTGTTTTATCAAGTCCTTCCTTTTCTTAACTTCTCAAAATCATTTACTGACATTAAAGAAAGGTTCAGAACATGCCTGTCATTGCCTAGACTGTTCTTAAATTTGAGACAGAAAGTTGTAATAGATTTGGTTCAAACTGCTAGCAGGTCAATGGGTATATGCAAAATTTTGGACTGCAAAGATCTGCACAGTTTAGAGAATCCCTCAATTCCCAAGTAGCTCCTTGGCTTTATTGTTTTCCTATCACCCACATCTATATTGTATATAAATTGCTTTGGGGTCCTTAGGGTGAAAGGCTTTAGATAAGTGTAAATTACTGTGTTGCCTGTAATTATTTTGAAGTGCTGATTGCTGGTCCGTGCTTCTTATTTGTCTTGTGGGGGGTTATGATTCTAGTATAGAGATATGGCAGCTTTGGAATTGGAGAAGAAATATGTTCTTAGACTTTGATTTATGTTTTTCTATTCTACTCTTTGAACATAAGTAGGAGGGCAAAAAGGAGAGCGTGAACATTTAGTGAATGTGCTCCCGCAGTGTAATTCATCTCTGAGACTGAAACAGCAGTTTTATAAACCTGGTTAAGCAAACTCCAATTTCTCTGCTCTTTTTTTCTTACAGCTGCTTGAAGCACTTTGACAAATCATGCACTTCAATAAAAACATACTTTCAGAATGATTTGGAAAATACACTGCAATGAAAATAATGGCTGGATTATGTATTTGGAGATGGTGTCCTTTTATTTCGTGTGCAGGATGGCCATGCTACATTTGTCTCAGAAGTTATAAGCGAATGTAATGAACAGTGCTTGCTAGCAGGTAGTATAGATGTCTGTGTTTCAGGCCTTCAGCATCACAAGAATCATAATTTGTAGTATTATACTTAAACTGATAGGAGGATAGTGTAATTTGTGGATTCAGTTATCGGAAGATTGCACAATTGCTGGAGAATACGTAACCGCGCATGAGACTTCGTTGTTCTTGACAAATTTCTCCTAGCATTTTGAGTTCCACAGGTCTTCAGTACCTCTCTGGGATTTACTAAAAGCTTCATAGACAGAAAGAAGTATCCAGAGAAGAGCGATGAGGCTGGTGAAGGGGCTGGAGAACAAGTCTTACAAGGAACGGCTGAGGGAACTGGGATTGTTTAGCCTGGAGAAGAGGAGGCTGCTCTCTACAACTACCTGAAAGGAGGTTATGGAGAGGAGGGTGCTGGCCTCTTCTCCCACATGACAGGGGACAGGACAAGAGGGAATGACCTCAAGCTCTGTCAGGGGAGGTTCAGGCTGGACATCAGAAAAATATTTTCACAGGAAGGGTCACTGGGCACTGGAACAGGCTCCCCATGGAGGTGGCTGATTCACCTTCCCTGGAGGTGTTTAAAAGACAGGGGGATGAGGCGCTGAGGGGCATGGTTTAGTATTTGATAAGGAATGGTTGGATTCAGTGATTGAAGAGGTCTTTTCCAACCTAGTGATTCTATGATTCTGTGATTCAAATCTCATATTTTTCCCCCTGGTTAGTTTAAGCACCACAACGTTTAATATAATTTCCTTTGAAATGGTCCTTGGTTCATTGCAAAGTACAGGAGTGGATGATCCACTCTTTTTTTTTCTTCATATAGTGTTCTACTATTTTTTGTAACTGGAATATAAAAAGGATACTAAAGTATAAGAAAATTATTTCTATGCATCTGTAAGTGGTATTGGAATGAACAGCTGGCAGTAAAGTTGCATCTCATTAACAAGGTACTATTTCCTATTTAGTTGGATGCAATACTTGCTGTTGCTGAAACTCAATGATGTATATGTGTGAAGGTACATTGGTACATGGTAATGAGATTTGAACATCACAGAATTCTGACAAAAGGAAGTAAAAATGTTCACAATGATTCTGGCCAGCCAAAACTTTCACAGCTTGTCAGTTCTAGTGTGGGGCAGCAACTGTGGTGTCTGAGTAGCGTGGGCTTGTGACTGACACACTTGTGGTTGAAAAGAAATAGAGAGATAAGGAGGATTTCAGATTTTTTTTTTTTTGTTATGGCGAAGACATCACAAAGCTGAAGAGACTGAGGAATGTTACACGTGGAGGAAGAGCACTGTCTTCCAGGGATGTACTAAACAGCAGCATTCATAGCCACAAGCAACAGCATTCAAGGGTACGTCATGGCCAAGTCTGGTCCTAGGTTGCAACTCCTCCACCCTCTTCACAGCCCTGTCCTAGGTATTATATCTAAAATTTGACGTTCATTACCTCTTTCATTACTGTTGCTTTGGCCAAGTTCTTCCTTCAAAGTCCCGTGGTCTGCCATCTCTCAGCTTCATTAGCTGTTTAAGCTTTTTTCCCATTAGCACTTTCCTTGTACCATTCCTTTTACTAAAGCAATGATTAGAGACTTTGCAGCATCCTTAGCTGACCTGGTAGATTCACTCTCAGATATCAACCCTGACAAAATGACTTCTAGCATCTTGCATGAGGCTGCTGCTATTTTCAGGTTGCTCTCTCTTGCCCCAAGGGTGGGGAGAGAAAGAAATACCCTTAACAGCCACGTTAGAAATGTGAGCTGCAGTCCTTCAGACATGATTATTTGCTACCCCATCTTTCATCCTGTTTAATTTAAATGATGGCTTTTGCCATCACAAAGAAACATGTATAAAAACTGCAACTAACCAATGAATTAATACTCTAAGGAAACAATGAACCAGAAGATGAGCCACTATCTGCTATTTTATACATGTGGCAATGAGTTAGAGCCTTCTTCAGCATCCTGGAAATCTTATAAAAACACCTTTAAAGTGAGGAGATGGGGTACCCTTGGTCTTGCTTGACATTTCACTCAAGCTCAGTCCTAATCTTGAACCTTCAATAGATCTCTTGGCTGTGGATTTTGGATATGGTCTCAACCCAGAAACATGATGCTTAGTCCTATCTTCAGGGAGCAAGAATATCCCTGGAGGACCAGTACCGGATGGGGTTGTGATGCTCTTGCAGACTGTGTTCAGCACAGGTTTCAGTGTTTTCCATAGCAAGCAAGATTTTAGGCTTAAAGAAGCATAAACTTGTACAGAAAGACACTTCACACAACTGTTGGCATGTCTCCAGTATTTTGTGGCAGTTCCTGAGTGCTGTGCAATGAGGTTAGCTATGCTCATAGGCAGAGAGATGGTTAGATGTGTTCCTGTAAGTCTTCACATGTGCAAAAACTTTACTCATCCTATAGCTCTTGCATGGTAGAAATATTGAATCCTGTTAGTGTAAGTAATAGTTACACATGAAATGAAATCTACTTCTCAAATCAGTCGGGCTCACCTTTTTCTTTTCATAATACATATTTTAATTTCCTGCAGACTGAAGGCTAAATGAATGCACAGTGCTCCTGGGGTCCACTAAGGTCTTTAAGTGAGAACAAAGAAAAAACATTTGTTTGTCTTTCCTGAAATTCCTCATGTGTTAAGTATGTGTACCTGTCAATCTTTTTTTTTTGTTTGTTTCCTACACTGCTGTGCTTTTTCTGACCTGCTTGTAAATTGTGTCACTGGTACATTCACACTGAGCAGAGTACGACTTTGGTTTCTGATGCTTCAGGAAGGACTAAAATGTAACTAGGGAATCAGAATTAAACATTTGTGGAGTTTGGGCACTAGTTGGCTAAAGCAAATTAACACAGTTTGGTGGCCATAAATATTTGGTTTGCCTCTTTTTTTTTTTGTGGTTTGTTTGTTTCGTTTTCTTAAATATTACTGGCTAATACTCTGAAGCCTCATTGGAAATGAAAAGGACCACAGGTGGCTCTTTTCTCATTCCCTGTTTGATTTTGGTGACAGGCATAAACAAAACAGACTGAAGGGATCCTGAAGATCCCTGTTGCTTCTGCCACTGCTTGTGATTCATCAGAATTCATTCAGCAGCCCAGAGAGGCCTGCCAAGAGATGCAATGCAAAGCGCCACTTGTGAAGTCACCTGCTCCCTGTGCAGGTTTTTGCAAGGAACACATTCAGTTAATTCAGCCACAAACTCTTCTCTCTTGCCTCTGCTTACAGTTTTCTATCTCAAAAATCACTTGCTTCTCTTCCCTAGTAAAAAGGCACTTGTATGCAGTCTTTTTCACTTTCATCACTTCTCACAACATACTCCTTGTACTGAGTCAGTACGTAGATATTGCTGAACTTATTGCCATGACATCCTGTGTTTGCCAGCAAAATCTAGTCAGAATAATTCATTACTATTGTAACAAGGTGGATATTTTTTGTCTTCTGTTGTAATGTAATGCTATTTGCCTCCTCTTTTAGGGAAAATTAGCTGAAGGAATCATTGTGCACGTACCAGAGCATTTTAGTATACATTTTACTCTAAAAAGAGCTGTAGATATTTCACCTAAATATTTTCTAGTAGAATAAATGTAGTAAATAAAACAGAAAGTAATCATATCAAAAGTACCTGTATACTTCTGTGGATGTTGGCTTGTACGTATGAGGAACACTTACATTGTTTCTTCAGCAGTTCCATCTATGGGACTGGATATTCTAAGTTTTAAGTATGGTTTTTAGCAATGGTGTGAATCCTACTTTTTGTTGAAAACATCAATTACTGAACCACACTGGGCTATTTAGAAAGCACCCCTCAAAACCTGAAGAAGGTAAACCGTGAGGGAATTTTGGGATAGTAAAAGGAGTGGAAATACATACATTGAGTAAAGCAATACCTTGCAGGGATAATACAATGCTTTGCCAACCAGAGAACTGTCCACTTTAATGAATCCTTCATTCTAGTAACTAATCATTGACATTGTGAGGTAACAATGCTGCACAGTTCCTGGCAGTGCAGCCAGACTGAAGCCTGGCGTCCTGCTGATTTATTGAGTCTGTCTGAAGCTACACTTTACTTGAGGGAATTCTCTCCCACATTTCCTCCACGAGCTACACCCAGATCAATGGCTGCAAGGGATTTGCGGGTGTGCATGTATGCACAAGCATCTGTGTCGAGCTGCATTGCCATCCTCCAGGAACCCTCATTCCTGGGGTACCTTGAGCTGTATGTGAACTTACTGGCCATGACCAGCATGTATGGTAGCTGGTGGCCTTTGCATTGACAGCTGATTGGGGTAAGAGGGAAGAATCAGAGTATTTTTGCATATCTGACTGGAAGGAGGCCATGCTCCATCTACGTCGCATGCAAACCCAGCATCAACACGCAGCGCAGCCACTTGCGGTTAAGGATTCTGAGGAAGCCAGCAGCCTAACAGCAATCCCATCAGCCTTCCTTGCAGCATGAAAACTGCATTGTCCATAAACAGAGAAGTTTGTAATCTGATTATGAAGCGGTGTGAATTAGAAATTGAGTTCGCTCATGTCAATAGCTGCCAATGTATGCGAGCACAGAATGAGACCCTTGGTGTGTGGAGCAGCAGTAAAAAGTAAATTTTATGTACTTGCATAAAGCAGAAAAGAAAGCAAACAGCTATAGGAAAATATTTTGTTATGAAGTATATGTAATTACCTATATACACTTTAATTTTTTATTTCTCAGAACAGCGATTATACAATGTAATTCATGGAAGTAACTTCAAAGATGAAGAAAGGGTTGTGGGGATTTTTTTAAAGAATTTAAGGCTTAGGAAGCATGTGAGCAAGCAAGAGGCAGAAAAATGCATGGCTAGGGAACTATATTAGGAGTTACTAACAGCAGGTTACTGCAGGACTTGAATAGTGATAAGGAACCTTTGGGAAATGCTGCCTTCAGCAGCAGATCTGGCTGTCCACAGCCACTCACTGTGTTTGGGCAGTGGGACAGATTTGGTTTACTATAAGAAATGGGGATTTTCTTTTTATTCAAAATTTCTGGGTAGTTTAATGAATTTCCCTGTGTGATGCCGTTGATTTCTTACTATTTTTAAATATTTCAGGGGCTGCTCTGACACCAGCAGGTACCACCTGCTCTATTGCAATATGCAACAGAGGCATCTGCTCACAGCTCTAATATTCTCCAGCATATTTTGGTAATCACTCTGTTATTTAATTGTGCCCTAAAGGCACTGAAATTTTTAGAAAACCTCCTTGCAGGGCTAATGTGGATACTTGCATTAGCAGCCAACATCCAGGGCGAACTGCATTTTGCTAAGCAGCCGGTTCCTGAAGAAGAAGATTACACAGTATGGAGGATTAATCCCTGCATTGAGGAACCAGGGGGATGGCAGCGAATGACATTACTGGAGAAGTAAGCGGAGAAGAGGTGCTCTGGAGGATTTCAGTTGGCATGTTGTAGAATCCCACTCTATTGATCTAGCTTGTTTCTGAGATATTTTATAATGATGAATGATGCACTTATAGACTCATTACAACTCCTGATGACCCTTGTTAGGTTTGTACTCTAATTAGGTTCCACCTTGTGAGAGCAGGAGGTTAATCAGCAGAATTTACACTTTCTAGGAATAGACAGATTAAAAATCGTAGAAGTTAATTTAAAAAACAATGCCAACAAAATATTGATCTTATCTCTGTCTTTGGCAGCTGTTTCACCCAAGCTACTTTTCCTTTATTATTATAAGGAAAAGATGTCTCTGTTAGCTTAAAGCTGATTTTGGGTCTTGCATGGAAGGTCAGTTGTTGTGAAGCATAAAATCAGGTAACTTTATGTAAAATTCTCGTAAAAATCCACACAGAGTTAGTCCAACTAGCAATATCGTGAGTTCATTCTTTTTGTTTAAAGTAGTTTCCATCTGAGGTTGTTAAACACAAACATATTTCAAGAGGAAGAAGCAGAATGTCTTTGAATCCTCCAGGTTGCCTCTGCTTCTTTGAGATCCAGGTGCCAATAACTCAAAGGCATCGTTTTCTTTATTGGAAAGGTTTGTGCATAATGCAGAGTATGGCAAAAGTTAGACTGTTTTCCCAAACAGGCGTTTACTAGTACCCTCTTCTCAACACCAACCAAAGNTGGTGCCAATAACTCAAAGGCATCACTATCTTTACTGGAAAGGTTTGTGCATAAGGCAGAGTATGGTGAAAGTTAGACTGTTAGCCCTTTTCCCAAACAGGCGTTTACTAGTACCCTCTTCTCAACACCAACCAAAGAACCTTCAAGCTGAATTATAGGTCTCATTTTTCTGTGAGTTTTTTCTCCATCTATATCCATTAAGTTTCACTCCTGCCTACATGCGGGGGCCAGGGGTGAAAGAGCACTGCTGAGCCCCTGATATGCTTGCTAAATGTGTTTTTTATTGCTCCAAACCCAATAAATCCAATAAGGTGAAGGAGGTTAATGCAATCAAGTCCTGCAGGCTAGAGGCCAGCTTGGATGCTGCACTTGTGTTGCCCAGAAGTGACCATTTTTGGGCCAGGAGGGATCCTTTTGCTGTGCCTTTACATTTGGCTTACATAAGAAATGAATTTTTTCTGGATATCAGTCGAATAAACAGTCTTAATGCTCTCCCTTCTCTGGAGGAGATGTTTGTACCCAGGGCTTCCTCAGCAGCTTTTGAAGACTTAGCAGAAAACCAGCCTTTTCCTCACCACCTCAATGTCTTTTGCCACCCATTTGCAGCAGTACCTGACTTTGAGCCCAAGTTAAGAACTACAAAATGAATGTTGACTTTGAAGATATTGAACTTGAGATGATTTAAAGCAGATTTCTTTCCAGGAAAACTCAAATCTTCTGAAGATAAACTCCACTTAAAGGACCTCAGGTGGACATTTGAAGTCACTACGAGATCTACAAGGACAGCTCAAGGTCTCTGTTGTGCTCATGGAGTATATGTTGAGCTGGGAGCACAGCAAGCTCTAAACCTTTTCTCCCTTTTCCTGTCCCTGCCTTGCAGAGTGAGATGGACCCATGACTCACACATGCAGGCCTGAACACAGGTGACCCTGGACAGGTGGTTGGAGAGATGAGTGCCTGCCTGACAATTCTTCATGCTGCAAAACTTTTTCTTGTTTGCTCACATCCGTACTTTTTGGACACATTGTCTTTTGTACCGTGTCTTCAAATTACTTTAAATTAAAAGGAGGAGAATGGAGTACAGAAGAAACCAAGAGATAGAAACAAGAGAACACGCTAAACCTGGGGCCTGAATTTTTAAAAGCTGTTTCATTTTTGAGCAATAGTTTCCAGCGCTGGGAGTGTAGCTTTTGATACAGTATGAAATACTGCTCAACAGCCTCCTTCGTGAAAGAACAGATGCTTCAGAGATGCCTCAAGCTGGAATCTCACGGAGTGAAAGACTCCAAATCAGCAGTTTCTTTAGGAGATTTGTGCCATGGCTTCTGGCTCTGGTCTGTCCTTTCTCTTCTCTGCTTCCTCCCAAACAGACTCTACCTGCCCTGGCTGTGGTCTCACACACCCCTCACAGTGACTGCTGAATGCCCGGCTGCGTGGCACACTATGTCCTGTTTTACTGAGAGGTTTCTCTAAAGTAAGAGATTATTTAAGAAAGTTATGTGCATATAAAATATTGCTTGCTCCTTATCAGCCTGTGGTGTCACAATCTGCTCATGGAGATTACCAGTTTCCATCCCCAAATTCTCTGGCTTTGATACAAACCCTGGGCTGGACCCATGGAGGCAGCGTTCCCTGTGTTTCTGGCAAGTCCTTCTCAGGAGTCTGGAGGTGATAGTTTTTTTAGATTATACAATGAAGTAACCCACAAAAAGTTATTTGGGTAAAAGTCTGATCAGAGCTGCTTTCCTCCTGCTCTACAAGGAAGTGTGGGGCTGTTGCGGTACTTAGAGCCCAGAGTAAAAGGCTGGAGAACAACTCTTACAAGGAGAGGCTGACAGAGCTGGGGTTGTTTAGCTTGGTGAAGACGAGACTGAGGAGAGATCTCATTGCTCTCTATAACTACCTGAAAGGAGGTTGTGGAGAGGAGGGAACTGGCCTCTTCTCCCAAGTGACAGGGGACAGGACAAGGGGGAATGGCCTCAAGCTCTGCCAGGGGAAGTTCAGGCTGGACATCAGAAAAAAAAATCATGGAAAGGGTCACTGTGCACTGGCAGAGGCTGCCCAGGNGCAAGGAGCTGGTTTAGAACCGAAGGAAGAGGAGGTGAAAAGGAACGGGGAAAGAGAAAGATAAAAATATGCTGGGGAACAAGCCAGAAAAAGGCAGTGTAAACTTTCCGGTGCGGTTTTACTAATCTCAGCTAAGAGCACTGCAAGACTCGCCTTTCACAGAGCGAGGCTCATCTCGGTGGGCGTCTGGTCCCCTGCTCCAAGAGAGAATCGGCTGTGCTCTGAGCCCGATCCCCGCTAATTCCTAGTCCCGGTTTAGCCCCAGCCCGCTGGTCCCGGCTCAGTCCCGGTCCCAGCTCAGCTCCAGCCGTGGTCCCGACTCAGAGTCAGACCCAGCACCCGTTGCAGCGCAGCCTCAGCCCCATTCTCGGTCCCATCCCATCCCGGTCCCGCCCCGTTCGCGGTCCCGGTCCCATCCCATCCCACCCCATCCCGGTCCCTCCCCGGGGCGGTGCCGGGCGGGGCGCAGCGGGCGCTGGGATCCGCGGGGTGCGGAGCCGCCGCAGCCGGGGCTCCCCCCGCGCCCGCCGGGAGCCAAGATGAACCAGACGGCGAGCGTGTCCCACCACGTCCCCTGCCAGACCTCCCGGGCCGCCAAGGTAGGGCGGGCGGCGGCTCCCGTCGCTTTCCTCGGGGAAAGTTTCCTCGGGGGGGCCGGGGCCAGAGGATGCTCGGTGCGCGCCCCGCATCCCTCCCCGGGGGGCTCTTCCCGGAGTTGTCGCCTCCCCGATGTGCGGCAGCCGAGCGGGTGGGAGGGTGCGGGTGGGAGGATGCGGCGTCCAATCGACTTCGTTCGCCGTGGGTTTTGCGCTGCGGGAAGGGATGCGGGGAGGTGCGAGGGATGCAGCGCGGCTGCTGGTGCCGTTGCGCTGGGGTGCGAGGTGTGATGCGCGTGGGTGATAGGGAAGGCTCCGAGGGAATAGGGGGCTCTCTCCTTCGCTGTAGAGCGCGGTAACTCGNCTTTTCTTCCTAAAAATAAAACAGCGGTGCAATCAGCGACGGCGTTTGGTTATTGATTCTGAGTTCTGAAAATAAAAAAGAAATTTTACACCGGCTGTTTTCGTGGCGTGAAATGATGGGGAAGCCTGACGAGCTCACTTCGGGGCTTTCCTGCTGGTCCAGTGCGATGCTGCGTGCAGGTTGGTGCGAGGCGAGGGAAGCTGGGGGGGCTTCGCTCTGTTTGCAGGCAAAGTTTGAAGGGTTTGGGGTTTGTTTTGCCTCGCAGAGCAAGCAGCCGGACCCAAATTGTCAGTTGGGTTTCGTACAGTTAGTGCTGGGAATAAAAATCATGACTTAGAGCTGAGGCAGGAGGGGATTAAAGGTATAAATCTTCTGTTTAGCACTGTCATTTTTATATAGCCTGCGTTACACTGTAATAATCTGTAATGCGGAATGTCTGTAGGCTTTGGAGAAGGTGGGGAGTGACCTGTGGCTCTAATGACCAGTTGTGTGATGTGTAGCTATGTCCGTCAGGCCATAAACGGATGGTTAGTTCATACTCAAATGGGCAAGGTCATGGAATTGATGAATTATGATTGCCCTGGCCCACTTTAAAGAGTCAACATATTAATATTAAATAGCTTAAACCTGTTTCATCCTTTCTAGGTTTATCTCTGAAAGTACCAGAAAACAGAGCGCAGTGTGGCACTTGCTCTGGGAAGTATTCCCCTCTTACGTTTGGGTCAGCCAATGCTAATTTTTCACTGACAGCAACATTTATTAAATTCATTTGACTGGAATTCTAAGCCAAAACAACAACAACAACCACCAATATCAATATGCCATTAAAGAAAAAGACCCAGACGAGTCAATAGTCTTCAAAAAGAGAGGGCATGAATCAGAGCCTTCTAGACACAAGTCCATTTTACAACCAGTGCAATAATACTGATGCCATTAGAAAACTGTCTCATTTTTCTCCTCTTAATTCAATGTGTCAGGTGTAAAATGTGCTTTATAAATAGCTTCATGTGTTTCCATGCTAGGCTAATGGATACTCCATGAGAAAGTATTTATGACCACAGACAAGCAGTAACTGCCCTATGGTAATGAGGACCTTGTATTAGAAATTACTTTGAAAATACGTCATTAGTGACCAGACAAATATAAGTTGCAAATGAATCATAGCTCACCAAGAAACAGTGTTAGTTCCAGCAATTATGAAGATTCAAGAAAAAAGGTTACAGGAGACTTCAGACCTCTTGGAATGAGATTTATAAACCTTCTTTTCTCTTTTTGTTTGACTATATTTCTCTTCAAAATACACACTCGTGACATCTCAGCTTCTGTGTCCTATGATCAATGTAATGTTACTTCTCAATGGTTTTTTTTTATCAACTGCTTGCTGCTCTGTATCGCAACATAAAGTTTTGAATTCATGTAACTAAAATAGAATTATGCACTTGTCCAGTAAATTGAATTGTGCAAACTTTATCTGTGGCAGTTCCTGCTTTAAATCACCCTGGGACCATGAGAATGCTGATGCCTGGACTCCAGAGCATCTGATCCCCTTCTCACATACTCCCTTTTTTGAGAGAAGGGCGCAACTTTTGCATCCATGAGCACTGAGAACTGAGTATACTGCATCCAAAGTAGTTTTGATGATCGAGAAACAACTTGGCATAGGAAATCTAATATAAAGCTGGAAGAAAAAAACGAGGGATACCAAACCCTTGGATAAAATGCAAAATCTCCTAATAAAGCCTGCTTTTACCTCTAAGCCTTTTTACAGCTTTTCTGAAATGACTGCAAATCTTGCCATCTTGCTGACACTACTGTGAATAAATGACCTTTCACTCTGAGATCTGTAACAAAAACTTTTACCGTCTAGGTGGGAATACTAAACACCTGCCTTATTTTTGTATCATTGCAGCTTCAACTTCAGGAGGGCCCCTCCAGGGCAACAAACCTGGCTTTATTCTTCACACTCTTGGCTTATCTTGTCAACATGGCAAGTAAATTAGCTCTTCCAGGGGAATCACTCTGTTGTTATGCACTTTCATGTTGCACTGATGACCAAATGATTTTTAATGTTTTTTCCCCCATGGCAGGGAAAAAGTCTGTTAAAACATTGCTTTGTTTGGAGGAAAAAAAAAAGAACAAAACCCCACAAGCCAGAAATAGAACAGAATTATAGTCTCAGCTGGATAGGGTCTGCCATTATAAATTCTTTCAAACCTAACATTTATACTGAAATTACGAGGACTGTAAAACAAGGGATGCTCATGTCTTACTTTTAACACAACCAGGACTACAATTTTCATTTTAAAAAAAAAAAGTTAAGTTACTATTTCTGTGTCTTTCTGCATTCTTTAATAATAAACATTCTCTACCAGATGATTACTTTCTGCTGTTATCAACCTAATATTGATCAGACTGTGAGCTGGATCATGGAAGGAGTTACTAATTGGCATTTCAGAAGCACATAATTACTGTGTAATATAATATGTATGTTATACCCTTTTACTCTCCTTTTCCTTCTGCCCTTTCACTTTTATTTATTCATTAGCTTTTAGACTGTAAACTATAAAAGCCAAGTGCAGATACGTCCCCTTTGCAAAAACTCTGCCACAAGTTTCATCAGTATCCAGGGACAATATGAGGAATTTTTGCATTTCACGTTTATGGTAGTAATGTTTTAACACTCACTCGTTGATAAATAGTGGTTTGCTAATAGTTTTCTTAATTACAGTTAGGACAAGGAGCATATATTTAAAGGGGGGTTGTTGTGTTCCCTGTGGTCTTATTTGTGTGCTTACAGCAACTTTTATAGCAAAGCTACCCCTTAGCCAAAACATACGCCTGCTGTTGCAAACTGCAACACGTATATTTTCTCCTAAAGGGAAAGAGATATAGTAGGTAGCTGTCCCTGTTCTTAAAGGATGCTCAGAAGTACGTTCCAGGTTGAAACTTCAGACAGTTAGATCTTTAGGTGCCCACAGGGTATGCACAAAACAGACTTTGTGCAGGTATGGGAATCATTTAAGTCTCCCGGCTGTTTGGGAAATAAATCCTTTAAAATGAGAACAGCATTTCTGACATCCATTACATCAAAAGCAAGTCACTAACAGGTAATGTCAGTGGGTGTTCAATTATGAAGCATCCAGAATAATGTGTAACAAAGGGCACAGGTAATACAGGACTCTGTCATTGTTAGGAAGGCGGTCTGTGACAGCCTAATGGTGCAAAAAAACTTCCACTTAAAACGAACAGGATTACATGTTATTTTGTTTAAGGCATTGGATGTTAGAGTGCTTCTGTGCCATGTGGAATCACATTTGTGCTGCTACGTGAGGAACCACAGCTCTGGAGCAGCACAGTGCAGTGTGGTGGTGGCAGTGGAAGCTGGAGGTGGGCTGGCAATGGGGAGGGCAGGTTGCAGTCACACCTCTGGATGCAGCCACCTCAAAAGGCATGTTTAGAACAAAGGAAATATAAATATTTTCCTATATGCTGAGCAGATGTACTATGCCCTGGTGTTTATGCTGTACTGGACACTCTGTCTGAAGGTGCATAGTGACCTAGTAAGGGACGCCAAAAGGGACTGTAGCACTAATCCAAGAGACTGGTTTGGAGCGTGATATAAATGCCTTGAGTTGTGTTCCCTGAAAGGATTTTGGGCTCTTCTGCATCCTCATCATCTGCAGTTGCTTTGCTTCCATTCTGGTGTCCTGGTTTTGATGACATTTGTGTAGAGTGGAGTTGCTAGTGTGATGTATTTATATTTTGTAGACCAAAAATACATCTCTGAAGACACATGTGTGTGTCTGGGGAGAACAAGCTGGAGGTCTCTCAATGGAAATTTGAAGAGCTAATCACAACTTGTAGATCTTCCCATTTCCACGTATTACCTTTCTGTAGGTTTTCAGTCTTCTTGCCAACATCTTTACTAGAAGAGAACAATCAGTGCCTTTTCCTTTTAAAAGCAACCC
>WAAB01025981.1:0-28544 GCA_013389865.1 Piaya cayana
GGTAATTCTATGATTCTATAAACCTACTGAATACATATCTCAAGGCCTACATATTAACGCTTAGGTAGCATGGAATGAATACACATTTCATAATCACTTTATGAAAAGAAAATATATTCTAAATCATACCAACAGAGATAGCAAATTTCCAAACACAGGCAGCCTCCACTGAGACCAAGAGCCTTCATGACTCGAAAGTACACCTGATGCACCAATATCAATCCCAGCAGAAGCCATAAAAATTTAAACTCTTCCCATCTTCCTAAGCTCTCTCAGTTGTATGAACTTCAGTTTGCATCATTCACGGTAAATTCTTGCTACATGCCCTCACTAGAACTCTTATCAAGTTAGCTTTATTTTTTTCCCAAGTGCAAGACAGGTGTGATAGCTTCCACCCTGAGTATGCTACACATTGTTTCAGAGAAATCCAGAGCTAGTTGACTTAATAAAAGAAGCAAGAAACAGTCACTTAGAAGATGAGTAAAGTTTGACTGCTCAAAGGCAAGAGGTTTGTGACATCAGTGTATGTATATGCTCCAGAACTGACAATGACTTCACTTTCAACAGTGGTGGACCTCTGCAACTTTAAGCAGTAGTGAAAGGTGAGATTGTTTAATTATGTCTTTTTTAAAGTTTCTATCACAGAATATGTTACGTGTAATCTAATGCAAAATTATAAAGGCATTTTAATTAATTACATGTATCATGACTTTGAAACAAAAATCTAGAGGCCATTACAGCTATGTCCAATGTTCAAGCAGCTTTACCCTGACTGACCAATATTGCATCTAACACTTGTCCCCTTGACTTGATTTTCCCCATACACTACTATTAATCCATACTAAACCCTAGTATTTCATTTGCAGGTTCGGGCTTCCCCCCACCAACGTCTAAAACCAGGACACTACCTATGTGTTATTTCTCATTTTGTTGTGGTCATCAAAATCCACAACATTATCCAACTCTTCCTGTTCTACTTTGTACTCGCACATCTCAACTCACATCAGCAGCGAAGACTTATTTTGCTTAGCAAAGCACTAAATAAAACTCTGTCTTTCCCAATGATAACAGGAGGAACTGCTTATTCTCCTTCACAACTCCACACAGTCTCCTACCTTAACTAGGAACTTCCCTCTTGATACTTGTCAAATGGTTTACTAGAGCCTAGAAACACCACATGAACAGCTTTGCTTCTTTTGCAGAAGGAAATACTATCTGGGTACAGTTTACTGTGGTATGTTTTCTCTGGTTAATTATTCTTTTCTTCAAAAGTAGTGCTTAATCCTTTCACATGAGCAAGGTCAAACTAAGAGGCCTTCATTTCCTCGATTAAAAAAAAGGATTCAAGGTCTAACTTTCATGTTATAAAATGTTCCACATTAGTTGGAAATAAGAAAATATGAGAAAGAATTCAGTTTTATCAGTCAAGTGAAAACTGGTAACCAACCACCACACAGAAGACATGAAGCGGCAGCTATAAACCTAAAGGTTATTGATTTCTAATAGAGAACTGGATCTATTTAGACTTCACTAAGTTTGATCTCATCTTGATCTTTTCAACTTATTACATACACTAACAGAAAACTTGAACTTAACTGGCAGAATCCATATTGCCAGAAGTCATCTGTGCACATCAAATTTTAGAATAATTAAGACTCTTGGTAGCAGAAAATACTGTTTTCACAGGGAACTCCCTCAGTGGTATTGTAGTGAGTACGTTCAGGACAGAACTAAGTTCATGAAAGGTAACCACAACAAAAAAAAATCTGGAAAAAATTGCAGAACAGTTTAATTCCAATGTCTTGTTTGGCATTTAAGAGAAAAATTTTGCAGAAAGGATAAGATTTCAAGGAGAAATTTTCAAAAGTGTTAACTATGATACTTGTCAGAATCATCCTTCAACCAACATCCATATTCAACTGCAGCAATTAAGGCAGCAATTTTGCCAATGTAGTCAGACTGCTTAATGGAAGAGTGCTCTTCTCAGCCTGCTAAATATGTCAGTGTTACCCAACATTTACAGCTATTCAGTACTGTAACCAGACAGCACCCACTATCTCTCCATAAAGCCAGTTATTAAGTCTCCGAAAGCTACACTTGACAGAACTAAGGAAAACTTCACCATGAACAGAAACAAAGTGAGAGGCCAGAACTCAAATGAGTACCAGAACCCTTACAGAAATTCTGAGGGCAAGAAACCACTCCCCTGAAGTCTTTAGGATAAGGTAACACTGATGGGCCTTTTTGCTGTCTCCTTTTGACTCCTGTCCTGCTAAAAACACACCTTTCATTCCATCTAAACCATATTTCTGGGATAGAATCATAGAATCACCAGCTTCTGTAACACCGCACAGGGTTGTTGTGAGCCAAGTGCAGGACCCAGCATTTGGCCTTGTTAAGCCTCATGCCATTGGTCTCTACCCAGCAGTCCAGCCTATTTAGATCTCTTTGTAGAACCTCCCTACCCTTCAGCAGATCGACATTTCAATGCAAACTTCATGTAGATTTTATAACACGCACAGCACACAATATAGGATGAGATTATTTGGCTGACCGCTTTTATACACCAACAAGCCAGCTACAATATTATGTTCATATGTCTATCTCAGATTACAATTGTTTGCTTAGCTACAATCTAATCAAATCATATACTTTTTTAAAAAGCCCTACTTCTTCAAAATAAGCTGTTAGATAAATGGCACAATATCAAAAGCAAAGAAAAACTGTAAACAGTACATCTGGCCACTAACTAAGCAAAGGTCACAGGCTGTGGGAAATCAGCGGAAACCAGGGATTGAGAGTGACAGATAAACTTTCTTTCTTTTAAATTATTATGGCTACATTGCTACTGAATTGCATGCTGCCATATTTTCTTTCAGTTATTTCCACATGTCTTCAGAACAGTTCAGGAATTATATATGTAATAATTTCTAATTTACAGGGGAAAAAAAAAATTCTTTTACCACAGCTAAAACTTAAGATTCGTAAAATCTCAGAAAAAAACCCCAAACCCTGTAAGTAAATAAGAAACTGCTACCCTTTTCAGCCTCTGAACTTGTACTGTCTAAAACTAAGAAGCCTCCCAAAGATAAAATGAAAGCCACACCATATCAGTAGTACTTTCCAGCACAGTCAGACACCAAGTACTCTTTAACAGTAGCATCCCAAGCCATGACATAAACTAAAACTGTAAGCAAATAAGTATTTAACAATTACAACCCCCCCCTAACATCCTGCTGCTGTGTTCACGTGAACTTGGAATATTTTTGAGTACTTACGACAGAAGTCGGTCAAGTTTTGGTCCACTACGTCCCTGAAGGACAACAGGTGGCTTGTATACCCTCATTGTTCCTTACAATCCATACACTTTCTGTTTCTGGTGTTCTTGGTCTCCTTTATTTATGAAGCAGTAGTGTTTTTGAAGCTATTTATAAACTTTAACTCATTAAATTCCCAAGTGTCATACTAGATACCAACTCAGTGACTCATATGCCTGACAAAATATTTATCATGGCTGCAAGAGAAGGTAAATTTACATGCACAAGTAGCACACGGAGATATGCAGTGAACTAATGTTTTATTTTAAAATAGTATTTCACATTAAGTAACTCTGAAGTTATAACAACTATGTACGTCAACTGAAGTTGGCTCATTATCAATCAGTGGATTTTATGAACACTGCCTGACTACTACTCTGACAAAATAAATGATAACCTATTTAACAAAAAATCCCATCATTTCTGAAGATAAAAAATGGAAGCTAGAGTGTTTTCAAATCTTGTTATTAATGTATTTAAATAAACAGAAGTTAAGGAAAACTACAGTTATCTCCAAGTACTACCTGACAGGAAATGCATATAACATGGGTTAAGGTTTCTTAAAGCAACAAAGTTCTCAATTCACCAGAAAAAAATATTTCATTGACCACCTTATGTGTAATCTTGGCCTCATAAAAACCTCAATGTTTTAGATAGCCTATCTGGTCCCATTAACTTTGCAGACTGTCATCACTGTACTGATAACAATGCAAATACTCAAATAACAAGCTCTGCAGCAAAATAAACAAAGTAATATTATTACTTTAGCACTTTTACTCAATATGTAATGCATCTAATTCCTTTCTAAAATATAGAAAATTCTGAATCAAAATGATAAATTTGTTGACAATCATCTAATTTAATTCTTCAGTTCCCAATTTCCCCTGGATTCTCCAACACCGTTTATAAAACTGAAGGAAAACATCAGATCAGTTAAAGAACTATCTTTAATTGCCATTCTTTACCAGTCACTCCTTCGGCAAAACATTTCTGAGGAAATGTTTCTATTTGTGCCTAGGAAAACCCTGAAGCTACAAGAAACAATTTAACTTTGAAATTAGCCAGGCTTTGAGCAGAGGGTTGCACCAGATGACTTCTACAGGGTCCCTTCTTCAATTTTAATTTTTACATAAGCAGATTTTTCTCAGGCTTAGAAAAACTTCAAAAATATTCTCCTGAACTTCACACGGGAGTCAAACACTACTGAATCCAGGTATACATAATAGGCACTTAAAGACAACTGTTATCAAGTCACATCTTAAACATTTCATGAGCAATAGACTTAGCAGAGCCTGCCCTTCTACTGATGCATCACAAACTCCATGTTCCTTCCTACACAGTAACATTTATTCCTTTCCCTTGCATTCATTCCCTGTAGTCTCCCTGCTCCCAACAGAATTCAATTCTGCCCACATTGCCCTTACCTTCTACTGAGACTGGAAATGTCACTTGTAGATACATTAAAAGTAATACACGCCTAAGCCTTTCTTTCCCAACTCTTTACTATTCTCTGCATTATAGTGGTAAGACTATAGTTATTAGTCTGAAAGCTGAAAGACAGTTACTACAGAAGAGAAGCTCTACCTTAAGGTTAACTGAACTGTATTATAACCACGTAGCTACAGTAGTAAAGAGGCCAGAAAAGCATTTGTGAGAGTTTTTAACAAAATTACATGTTGTTTTTTGGCTTAAGGACACAACAACAATAGTCCTTCCACAGACAATCTGGCTAGCAACATGAATAAACACTCATTCCAGTTCACTATCAATATTTTAAGGGAAAAATAAATCAAAACCAGAACCAGACTTCAAAGAGGATATTAGATAAAAACAAGTAGAGCACACTGATCAAATGAAGTGTAGCCATAAGAATGCCATCTGAAAATACATCCTACACAAGAGATTTGCAGAGTTCTTAATACTGGGCAGCATTTTTTTCTGGAGAGATATCTGTTTACAATGCTTTTCTTAAAAGTATTTCAGCATTATAAATTTCACTTAACATAACCTTCTAAAGAAACAGATGGGAAATTAAAACATTAGAAGTCACTAAGAGATAAAAACCAAAAAAGAATCAAGAAGAAACATTGTTTTAAAAGTCATTCAAAAGAAGTGACACAAGACCTGTATCATGACAGTGGACTTGGTTGCAAACACATCAGATGGATTTGTAATAAGCTTCTTGCTATTTGTCTTAGAACAAGGAGACTTTCAGATAAAGCATTTCCTGCTCAGAAGAATATACTGCAGAAGAGATGGGCAAGTATGACAAATTTTGATCTTCAACATGTATGTTCAACGTGTATAGCTATCATCAAATTTATAATATGAATGATTCCCAAACTAACAATCTGGTTCTACTCACCTTTGCATAAACAAACAAAACCCAAAACACCAAAACAGAAAACATTTTATTGCCAATGAGACCCAACATGTTAAAATATTTTTTCAGTTACCACTGAAAGCTATTAAATGCATTTACACCATCAATCTGGACTACGTCCTTTTTACTCAAGGATCTTGTTCCTTGCATCTGTACTGCATGTGACCTAAAGAGCTCCCAGCATCCCTTCTGGAAAGGAACAGCTAATCTCCTGGGAATATTTTGACTGTAAAACAATCCAGGATTGCACCACAGGCCATATGCTTGAGGCAGTCCGAGGTCTTGCTGTTTTCACTTAACCCAACTTGACAGCACTATCCTAGAAGACTTTGCCATTTCATATACCCATATCCCATACACTCAATCTAAGCACTAACCCATATTCACAGAAACACAGAAGCATTAAGGTTGGAAAAGACCTCTAATATCACCCAGTCCAACTGTTAGCCCAACACCACCATGCCATGAAGTGCCATGTCTACATGTTTACTGAACGTGTCCAAGGATGGAGACTCCACCACTTCTCTGGGCAGCCTGTTCCAATGCTCCACCACTCTTTCAGTAAAGAATTTTTGTCTAATAGCCAATCTAAACCTCCGTGACATAACCTGAGGTCATTTCATCTCATCTTATCCCTAGTCAGCTGGGAGAAGAGACCAACATCCACCCCACTACAACTTCCTTTCAGATAGCTGTAAACAGTAAATGAGGTCTCTTTCCAGTTTCCTCTTCTCCAGGTTAAACAATCTCAGCTCCTTCAGCCACTTCTCAGAAGATTTGTACTCCAGACCCTTCACCAGTTTCACTACCTTTCTCCAGACAAGCTACTGCCCCTCAATGTTCTCCTTGCAGTGAGAGTTGCAAAACCAAACAGTACTCAAAGCACAGCCTCACTAGCGCCAAGTAGAGGGGCACAATCCCATCTCTGGTCCTGTTGACCACACCATTGCTGATACAAGCCAGGATGCTGTTGATCTTCTTGGCCACCCAGGCACCCTGCTGGCCCATGTTTGACCAGCTGTTGACCATCAGAGGTCCTTCTCTGCCAGGCAGCTTTCCAGCCACTCTTCTTCAAGCCTGTAGCACTGCGTGGGGTTGTTGTGAATCAAGTGCAGGACCTGGCCCCTGACCTTGCTGAATCACGTTCAGCCTCCACCGATTGATCCAGCCTGTCCAGATCCCTCTGTAGAGCCCTTCCGCCTTCAAGCGGACCAACACTCCTGACCATGTTAGAAATGCTATTAGTCTGAAAAATATCCCTCAGGGTATCAGACAAGGTATAGTGGTTTGACACTGAATGGAACATCTTAGCTTGGAGTAGTGTCAACTGGTCAGGGGAATGCTTGACTACTCCCTGAGGGCAGCACACATATAACCAGTACTGCCACAGTTGAAAGTTAAGCTGCTAAGGTTTTCATAAATTTATACACTAAAAGCAGGAAAAACTTTTCTTTGCTAAAGAATTAATAGTATAAAGGTCTAACCCATAGCTTTCCAATACGATATTTTGATCTAGCAAATCCACTTTTAGGAATAAAAATCGTCACTTTCCATCACAACTTAATTCTATATTTTCAAAGGTTAAAACTTCCTTCCTTCCCTGCTGCTTTCTTTTTAAGTGTGTGTCAAAAACTGAAGAGACAACAGTCACTGCAAAATTAATTAGGTTCATCTCTGATGACAGCAGTGAAATCTTCCAAGGCTTTCCGACTCATCTTCAGCTCTTTCATGATTGGCCAATAAGCAATTACACTGTTCGAACTCGTAGAGATCACAAACATGGTATCTAGCTACAAGTGTTTATGCAGGAAAGCTGCGCTACTGAAAACTGCAGGCATACAGATGCTTCCCTAAGATGAGTAATTTTAAGTCCTTGACACTTAATTTCTCACCATCAGTAAGGAGTTACTATGTTCTTTAATCAAACAGCTGTTCACTTACAATACCATACCTTCTCTGGATTTCCAGTTCATCTTGTGATGGACCATTCTGTACTTGAGAGGGAAGCTGTGAATTCTGTCGAGGCAATGTAGGACCTAAAGGCAAAGACAGACCATAAATTAATGATTTGAACTTCTACTATACAAAAAAAGCACAATATCAAGGAAAAAGGCCAGGCAACACATGACATTATAAGAACTGTTTACTTCTGCTTTTTAAGCGAACAAGCTTAACAACACAATTCAGCAAATGAAAACTTCAACAAATGCTACCTTACATTTTTACAGAATGGATTTATTTTACATGGATGAAAAGGCTTTATAGAAACGCAAACCAAATTTTATATATGATGGAACTTGACAAAAGCTTTGAAAAGCACTCCAAATCTGAGGTTTTCTTAAAACAATGAGCAAGTAGGAGGAGCAGAAAAGGCTCAAAAAATGAAAACACTCACCTAAATAGAACACTGGAAATGGGGTGGGGGAGGGGGAGAACAGGAGAAAAAAAACATCAGAAGCTTATCACCATATCATGGAAAGGAAGATCAAGTATGTTTCTGCAGATCACACCAAAAGTTACTCAGATTTTAACTTGTCAACTTGAATTCAAGACCTCCCTTTGTGGTTAGGCAAGTATTGTTCCAGAGGAACAGAGGCACATAATGAATGTACAAATTCTGCATTCTACTAAGTACAAGAAATGTAAATGAGAAGGACATGCAAATTCATCTTCAACTTTTACTGAAGGGCAATTCTGAATCATACATCTTTCAAATAATTGTATATGCTAGATCTTTCTTCTATAAACAAAGAGGCTCTTCCATTTTCCTCACCAATGCATTTACAGCACAATTATTTAAGAAGACTTGATAGAAGTGAACAATGAAGAAATGTTGAATGGACTACAGTAGATCATTAATGCATTGTTTATGCAAAAATGTGCAGTAACCCAGGAAATTCTTTAGACTACGGCTGTTTTTAAGGTTATGGAATTTATAAGCAAGCAGAATTAAAACCAATAAAACTTATCACGTTCTGAAAAGGTCTCAAAGCAAACCAGTACTTTCTTGCTGAGATTCCATCAAACCAGTTAGGTTAAGAATGATAGACTTGTAATGAGATCTCCCCCATCTCAAATATCAAATGGAAAATTTGTTTTCCATCTGAACTTGTGAAAGTCACCCAAAACATGAAGAGACGACGTGTGATATACTGTAGACATAAAGGACATGCGCTCTATCGCAGATTCAGCAAACAAGTGCCATGTTTAAAGGCTATACAAAAAGGTTCATTTACTCATAAGACTACAGTATTGTTTCCACTGTGGTCAAAGACAACAAATCCTGAAAATTATGGAAGTGTATACCACCTACTGCACCCTACAGATAAAAAGTAATGTAAGAACTGAGTTTTAGAAGATAAAAGCAGAAAACTGTACTACATGGGTTGTGTCTTCTGTATTTACTCTACCCAACAAGTACTAGGTCTTCATACCTAGGAAAATGATGTTTCCCTTTTCCTTGGAGTATCTCCAAGCAACACCCAGAGATGTAAAGCTATAAAATTTTTAATGCAAAAGATTTAACTGCAGTGATAATCCATTATTAAAGTTATAAGTAAGTATTACAGAAACATCCATCATATTGCTTATCTGGCAAACTTTTTAAAACTACTGAGGTCACATGTCCCCCTCTGTCATCTCTGTTGCGTGACAGGTTCTGAGTAGGCTTTTATGCCCATTAAGCCATGACCACAGCTCACAAGCAGCTGGGGAAGCAGCTGGGCTGTTTGCTGTCAGCACCATGCTGCAGCCTTCCATGGACTGTTAGAAGTAGACACAATTGGGCAGCAGCTGTGTTGCTGCTTAAAGGTGCTCTTCACCACTGCTGCTTGCCACATCTCCCTTCCCTCAGATCTGCTGTTTCTCAATATGGAACACACAGACATAAAACTTAATAAGAAAGACAAAAAATAAAAAGAAATGGTAATACTACAGCAATTTACCAACTGGAACTGTTTTGTACTGAAAATACAGTAGAAAGGAAAACCACAAACTTATACCCACTTAACCTTAAAGAGTACTTGAACAGTCTTTTCAAACAAGGCAATAGTAAACTCCAGGAGCTGAGTTTGGGCTGCCTCTCTACAACCCTTCTGCCAATGTGTCCTAAACACTTTCTTCTGCTAGCACCACTGGAAACCAACACCACAGCTTCACTTGCACTGGTTATTCAAACCAGCCTAGCTATCAGAAAATTCTGATAGTCTCAAACTTTGTTCCAGAGCACAGTCTGTCAGAAAATCATGTCCTCTGTCAATTCTGCAGTACACAATCATCAGCAGGCCAAGTCAGCATAACCCTGAAAACCCACTCCAGTACACAGTGTATAGCATATTCACCACTATACATACAAGACAGTCAAATACAATCACCCACTAAAATCAACATGGTAGTTATAAACAATTTTGCCATAAGAAAATACAACCTGAGTGTACTAAAAGCTTTCAAGAAATTAAAGTTCAACTCTCAAGTCATTTGGTCTGTTCTCTCACAAATTCCTCTCTGCGTGCAGGCTCTTAACCACCATGCTAAGAAGTTAACGGTACATACCATGTGGAAAAGTATGTTTTATCCTATCAATTTAAGTTATTATAGCATGTGCTTCATTGCTAAAGCACAACTGTCTGGATAGTTGGACATATACTATAACAAGCAAATAAGCAGGAGCTAGCTAATTAAAAGCTCTCTCAGAGGTCTCTGAACACTTCAAGATACTTCAGAAACATTGAGTCCAAAAGAAATACTCACAGATACTGCCTGGAAAAAATAGTCTGATCCTTCTATGGGGCCACTTTCATCTTCAGAAACCATTACAGCCCAAGTAAGAGATGAGGCTGAAAATGCTATTCAGTCTTGAGTTTTGAGGGAAGCCTAATATCTTTATTTTCCTAAAAAAAGCACAGATAGTGCACTCTGTAGCACACTCTGGCAGGCAGAGGATATAATTTCATACTAATTTGTTCAGCAGCCACTCAGGTTTAAATGCTTTCTGGTTTTCAGCTTATTCTCACCTTTGCATGACCCTTCCTCTATGACAGTTCTGGCAACTATGTAGTGAGAGATGGACTGGAAATCCAATGCATTAAAAATCCCAGTGGAAAAAGCTTTGCATGAAGTCTTTCCATCAGCTAGATCAGGACCAGTACTGATCCTCCATGTGGTCAGACACACAACTATGCTGGCATAGCTCAAAGAATGACATCAGACTGCTGGGGGGATGCTTGAGCCAAATAAGGGTCCCTAACACCACCTTCCTAAACCACAGTCACAGTTCTAGTTTATCAAGCTCTTTACTTAATTTTCACCTCCAATTGACTTCTCATTTCCAATATCATTAATCAAGAGCTGAATTAATCCCAGTTGCACAACCCTGTGGAAATATAATTAGCAAGCTACAGACAGAAACACATGGTTTCTCCTCATACCATGCTATTTGGTTCATCGGTTCCTTCAATCTTCACAATTACATTGTCTGGTTTGAAGTTGCAAACCGAACTCTCCACTTCTTTTACTGTCACCTTGCCTTTTGCTAGCAGTGTCCACATAGCATACTGAAGACATCATATTCCTATGAGGTAATAGTCCTAACCCTCATCCCCCAAGTATCTACTGTTCAAGACAGGCACAATACATACAGTACAGGATATACAACATCTATTTTCATTTAGCTGGACAGGCTTGCTCTGGAGCTGGTAATGTAAGGATTTGTGTTTTTTCAGGGACCACTGTTTATCAGATGGCATGAAATCTTCCTCAGAACCCTGCACACACTAGGGCTCAAGAAAGCCAAAACACACACAAAACCCCCAGTCCTGTGATTATTGTACTGTTCAGAGTACAGCATTAAAAGAAATAAAATCTACTTTAAAAAAAATCTAGTACCTCCAGAAAAAGTTGGTCAACTATGACACATGAGAATTTTAGTTTGAGGGGTAGACCTCAATTTTTTTCCTCCAGCAAGTTTCTATAAACAACTCAGTAATTAAGAATTCCCACTCTTTCATATCTCAGCNACTGTTCAAGACAGGCACAATACATACAGTACAGGATATACAACATCTAGTTTCATTTAGCTGGACAGGCTTGCTCTGGAGCTGGTAATGTAAGGATTTGTGTTTTTTCAGGGACCACTGTTTATCAGATGGCATGAAATCTTCCTCAGAACCCTGCACACACTAGGGCTCAAGAAAGCCAAAACACACACAAAACCCCCAGTCCTGTGATTATTGTACTGTTCAGAGTACAGCATTAAAAGAAATAAAATCTACTTTAAAAAAAATCTAGTACCTCCAGAAAAAGTTGGTCAACTATGACACATGAGAATTTTAGTTTGAGGGGTAGACCTCAATTTTTTTCCTCCAGCAAGTTTCTATAAACAACTCAGTAATTAAGAATTCCCACTCTTTCATATCTCAGCATGTTAGTGCTAAAAATAAACAACTTTCCAATTATACACTCTGATATTCTAATCAAAGTATGACTGACTTTTCTAAGGAAGAATGGATTGAAAGCAGACAGTAAATTAGTGTATTGACCAATTATAATCTTTAGAAAAGATTTTCATTAAGGATAGTTTGAGCACACCTACTAAGCAAAGAACACATCCTAGGCAAGAGTTCAAAATCACAGCAAAAAGATGCATTTCTGTTATAGAATTTAAGAACTTTTAGAAGTGCTTGCTAAATGCTTAAAGATTTCCTGAATTAATTGGAAGTAGGCTTTCCCAGAGATCTACCTCAGGAAGCAAAAAAAAAAAGTTATTACTGTGAAGAAACTTCTTTCACTTGTCCCTAGCTCCTTCTCCTCCCACTCCGAGCCTGTCCTGCTCTAGAACACTACAGAACAGAGACAAAGCTTCAGCAGTAGAATATTACAGTTGCTTACTGGAAGTACAATTTCACAATTTTTTTTAAAAAAAGCATTGAAAGTTAAATAAAGGGTTTTTTTCCCCAAGATTAGAACAAAAATAGAAACTTTGGAAACAAAAAACTCTCTCCTAGTGTCATCTAAGGCAATATTTCAACAGCTTCACGGAAGCCAGTATACCTCAAAATCTTTTTTAAGAACCAATGTGTAACTTAAATATTAGTACAAAACCCATAATGAACCTTACATGCATGTCATTCTATTGGAAAAAATTAGAATGTTTATTTGTAGTTGTTGTTCTTTTACCATTTTCATCTTATGCAATAAAACTAAAAGTACCTTCTCAAATGCAAATTGTACATACAAAAATCTGCTATTTAGTTTCTTCGTCTCTTAGCAAGGTTTTCCCGAGACTGAAGGCAGATGCCAAACAAAGAAACACTGATTCCAGCTGAACTACAAATGCAAAACTAAGTATGATGTCCCCTTATTCCTCTCACCTCCCAACACAACTTTCCCTTACTTGCCCTTATTCCTTCAAAGGAATAAAAAAATAATCATACATCAAAGAATCTTCTCAGCCATCTAATTTCCTTTCATTGAGGCTTTTCTCTCATTCCAGAGGCACTCTGATTGCAACACCAAGCTCTGCTTAATGCAGATAGGAGAAATTTCTTCATAACACAATACAAAAACCTTCACAGAAAGTAGTCATCTTATACTCTAGACAATTAATCAAGACCATTTACCAAGTACCTGAACATATTGCACAAAGCCTTGAAGACAGAAATCTTCTTCAAATGACCTCTTAAACTGATTACATAGTTAATGTTTGGCAGAATTATAACCTCTGACCAGCTGAGACAATTAATGAAATGAATAAATCTTTCAAAGTTTTCCCAAATAAGCGCCAGAAGCAACCTTGGTTCATTTTTAATATGTTCCCTGAACAGGATGGGGCAGGAACTTGTAGCACTAATAGTCTACCCTAAAATTCCAGGGTAAAGTATAGTTCTGCACTGTTGTTTTTCTCTTCTGGATTTGCAGGTGGTCTACAATCTGCTCTATGTAGCCAGCAGGAAAACAGTGTCTGATTGAGTAGCTACCAGTACAGTCATTCAAACCTGAATGGAGTGAAAACACTGACTTTTGCATTGATTTAAGAAGAGAAATCAGGATGATCCTGTCATCATCTATGCAAATCAGAGAGGGGGGGGGAAAAATAGACAGTGTATTTCAGATTATTTCACTGACAAGGCAGCCATCAGTTCAAAGTCCTTCAAGACAAACCTATACCCTTTTTTTAAGGAGAAAAAAGCCTTTGCTCTCAAGCACTTTTATTCTGCATTCTGAACTCATTAGAATGAAAAAAAAGCCCAGCACTGAGTGTGCTCAGTGGTGCAGGCACCCAATATCCTCTCTGCTTCTACAGATCCACTAGAGGGAGATCCTAAATTAAACAATCTCCAGTTATGACAGGACCAGAACAGGTGATGATGCCAACTGCAAGCAAAAATCAATGACATTCTTCAGGTATATTGAAGAGGAGGAGACTATAAGATTTTAATTTTTTTAAGACCACAGGTAACAGCTGCTTTGCAAACCGAAATGTAACCTCAGAAGTAACTTAAATTTCTGCGAACCCTTGCATAAAGCTTGTCACCTACAGCTACCTGAATTTCTGAACAGTATGTCCAGCTAACATTAAATCTGCTTTCCTTTTATGCATAAAGTACAACTTAAAATAACTAAGTTAATAAAAGAAATGAGAAAACACAGTAGAAAATAAAGACACTGTAAAAAACCAAACTTTAGTTCTAAGCAATTCTAGAGTAAAAGGGACATTACCTATGTATATTTTCTTTATTTTACTTGGAGATCCTATACGCTTTTTTTATATATACTAGGAAACAAAATAAATTTGCATGAATTATCAGAGATGAATTGTCCTCTTCAGGTACAGATGTTTGAAGCAATATCATCAGAATACCAACACATTTCCTAAAATGAAGAGCTAATATTAGAGCCTCAGCACTAGCCATCTGTCTCAGCAAAGATTAAACTATGTCAGAGATTCTAAGAAAAATAAAAACAAACAAAAACCCCACCAAAACTATTAACACCAAGGATTCATTTCTAGCTGCACTTCTAGGAAATTATACCAACCATAGAGAGAATAAATATATTAAACTTTGAGTAACGAGTCCAATTAGTGTATTTCTAAACTGCGAACTACTTAGCATCTTATTTCCATTACTGAAGCAGGTAGGTTCAGAAAGGTACTTGATCTTTTTCCACTTCTGAATTTTTTCTGACCTGTATCAGGATAAGTGTTATGTAGATCATACGAGCTGGGAGGCTTGTCAGCGTAAAACTTAGGAACATTTGTTGACAGCATATTAACACAGATATATTACAAACATTTTTCTTTAAACACTGTCTGGAAATGGCAAGAGGCTTACAAAGCAGTTCTATACATGTAATTATGATTTTTTTTTTTTTTACAAGCAGCAGTGCAAAACTACTCATCTTTTGACAACTGCTAAAGCAACACTGGTAACGCTAAGCTTCGGTTTTATTTCCTCTTGTTGAAAGCTAGAGCATCTACCTGTCAGTGAAACAGGTAAGAAACAGTCACAGTACTTGTTGGCTGACAGAAGTCACAGAAGAACATTAGTTTCCTCTCGTGCTGACAGTGTCCACCATCTGTTTGTGATGCAGCTAGTGAATGCATTTAGTATTGTACCTACCACTATCAATTCAAATCACAGGAGAGTGAAATAAAGTGACTATCCTACAATTCAGAAAACTTTAACGTTTCAACCAGTATCAAACACAACTATGCAGCTTAATTCCTTATCAGACCTGTATCTCAAAGCTGTTAACAAAACTGACAGACTACAGCACTTAACCAGCAACCAGAACATGACATTACAGTTATACTCAACTTTCATTTAACAGATCACATAAAAATCCACCTGAAAACAAACAACCTCCCAATCATCAGGTAACAATTATTATTAATCTGAATGAGGCAAACTCAGTCTTGAAGTAACTATCAGAATGATAAAATCAAAGAATCACAGAATCACCGGGTTGGAAGAGACCCACTGGATCATCGAGTCCAACCATTCCCACAAAACACTAAACCATGTCCCTCAGGACCTCGTCCACCCGTAACTTAAACACCTCCAGGAAAGGCGAATCAACCACCTCCCTGGGCAGCATATTCCAGTGCCTAATGACCCTTTCCGTAAAAAACTTCCTCCTAAGTCATCCTTTCTTGCTTTCATTGAGACAGCCCTAGTAAGGTTACCTACAGTCTGTCTTTCTACAAGAGAAAGAATTGGCATAGAGGTGCTACCTCTTGTTACACGGGCAAACTTTAAAGTTTTATGAGGACAAAAGAATTCTATTTGATTACAAGCACACAAAAGTCTCAGAAGTCTTTTAGAATAAAACCTCCCTCTGCGCATGTCCTAGGGTTACGCTGATCAATTTGCTGCAGAGCCTATCTAGAACATACTGCAGACACCACCTCAAGAGTGAAAGCCACTACATTCTCCACCAATGGTTTAAACCCTGTATGTCAACCTGCTCTCCACCTAAAAGAAAAGGAATTGTAAGATCCGTTGTCTAAATTATATGTGCTAATCTTCTTAATGTTACCCCTGAATCCAAGGTCTCCAAGTTAGAAACTTCTGTATGGTAACGTTACCTTACTGCCAAAGAGGATGGCCTGAATCCCAAAGTCCAGAGGAAAAATAAAACATAACATTCATTGAGAAGGAAAAATACCAATACATATTAAGTATACTGGATGTTTCTAGAAATCCTGAAAAGTATCCAGTTTAAAAAGAGGTATGCTTGGTGGTTTGGTTTGGTTTTGTTTCCTTAAAAAAAGCAAAGACAGCAAGTTTCTATACGTAATAGATAGATTTTCACGTTATTTACTTTTTAGGAATTACATGGATGGCAGTCAAGTTGAGTCACTATTAAGAAGCAGCAATTCGGCAGACAAAACACCCAAACTATTAAAATGGCTAGAGGATGACTCATGACTGGAGACAAGACTTACTGCCTTTTGTGCATAAACATTTGAACAATCTTTAAAAAAAAAAAAGTTAAGAGACTCTTACCAGCTTCCTGTGAATTTAATACTTCTAAGGCATGCATCATGGCACTTGCGAAGACATTGGCATCTTCTTTGCTGCCAAAATTCAGACCATACACCTGCCGAGCATCCCGCCACTGGTGGAAGGTCTGTGTGGCCTGATTGTACTTCAGCCCTTTTGGAATGGCACAATTTATTACCACCTATAATTGTAAAAAAATATTCACTGTATTTAAAATTGCCATTTCATGAGTTGTAGCTTCAGGTAGACTTTATTTTCTAACCAGGTGGGTTAATTCCAGTCCCACAATCCACAAGATCATGATGTTGAAGCACACAGTCATTTCAACTATAATTGAATGAAATCAGGTATGAGAATACACAAGGGGACTAATGAGATATTTTGAATGAACTTTTGTAGCTTAAGCATCCTCATTTGAAATGATGCACCAATGTCTTGTAACACCAAGGTAGTAATACCAACAGTTCTGACTTCTAGTAGAAGAGTACTCAACGTGAATACGGATATTTGGATTTCAGAAACTCCATTTTCCATTAACTCATGGAGTACTTGTTAGAAATATGTTTGCTAACCAAGTTACCACCTTCTCACTGTGGCTGCTGTGCTCTTTCAGCTTGCCGTGCATTCAGTAGCAGTTTACTCGTACGTCTACTGTGTATCACTAGGTATCATTTTGCAAGATCATTCTGGCTCACACAAAAGATGAGAAATCCTAGCCAGTAGGACAACCATTTATTACAAATCATCCACTAAGAGGATCCCATTGCACTTGGATAACTATATCCTCCCACCTTTTTCCATTGAATAATGGGTGAACAAAAATCTAGGTTTGTTCTTGGATGAATGCACAGAGATCATTTATTATTACAGTAAGTATTTAATGACAAATGCCACAAGACATTATCAGTTTGATTCAAGTGTGTGGTGAATGACCAAGAACAGACCAAAAGAATGCGATGAAATGCCGGGAAATAAAGAAACAGATGTAGAAGCTTTCCTCAAACAAAAGTTAGATCCTTAACTTCACCCCAAGTATTACGAGGCGGAGCATATTTCAAGACAGAGTGCAATGTTTTCCACTTAAACAAGATCTACTAACATCTCTGGCAAGGAAATTAAGATCTAATGTTTGTTGCTCCCTTCTCAGCCTATCGAAGTGGCAGATGATCAGCATTATCACACGTCAGAAGGGTTTGGTTTTTTTTAATGAACTGACCTGGGGAAATGCAAAATCATGCATCCAACTACAAAAAGCTACAACAGAACTGTTGGTACCTATGTAGGTTACATCTAAGAGCAGAAAGTAGAGAAGAACAAAAGCTCTTGGACTGACACTTTGCCTTAAGGAGAATCAGATGACTTCTGCATATACCACTAGCCTTCATATCTGTTTGCATGAAGAAACAGTAAAGAGCGCACAAAGACACAAGCCTTGGATGCACGTAAAGTGCTTTCGAGGGGGAAGCCACAATACACTGTTGCCACATCAGTTTGAAATAAATGTATCATCTATAGCTCCCATTATTTCACTGAATTTTACCTATTTCTTAATGTTAAAAACAATCAGAAAAACAACTTACGCTTCTCATTCTAAGTTTCCAGATATTCACTTACCTGATGATCTTGAATCTTCCTGCCCACTACTCTGAATGTGTTGTTGCCTGTGTGATGATATATATGAACTCTGCTGAATCCAGCTGATCCACCAGCTGGTACCCATTTCTTATTGGCATCATCGTAGACCATTACAGCAGCTCGTGCTTGGCAGATGCTCTGTTCACTGTTAAAATACAAATATTTTGGAATAGAACATAAAATTACTTAAGGCAAATCATCATATCATCATCCTTTCAGTAACTTTTTTTTAAAACTCAAAACATTAAAGAAATACTTCTTGCAACTTGCTGAAACATTCACCTTTCTAAGTATAGACCACTAGACCTTTGCTTAAAGGTGTTTGTGCTGAAAAGTTGTCGTCAAGACAAACAGGCCTAAGTACTAATGAACAAGAGAATTACTTCCATTTTTTTTTTTGCACTTTTCCCCCTTGCAGGTTTTTTTTATTCCTTCACTTTTGCCCCACCACCAACCAGAAAATTTAATTGCACCCTGTAAACATACGCGAAGTTTTCTGCAATGAATAGAGAACAAGGAATCTAGAGTCATACTAGCATCATATAGTTTACATTTTCCTGTTGCAACTACTTGTAGTAGGAACAAGACTGGAAGACCCCTGCTCTTTTTAACATATACAGAAGAAAAGACACACACGGGATGAAGTTTGGCACATGAAAAAAAGTCACCTTTTCATAACTGAAATGCTCTTTAGATTTGACATATTTTGTAACAGTTGACACCCAGATGTGACTACTCTCTCTGAGAAAAAGTTCTATTGTTTACTGAAAAGTACAATTTCAATAGTAGCTACTCCAGGTTGTGGCAGTCATCATCTGGTAGCTAAGGTACAGCCTAGAGCTAAAAAAGAAGCATGTCATGGATGTTCCAGTATCATTAAATGTTCTAATATTCTAGTATGATGGTATTAAACATAAGAAAGCAAAACATACCATAACCAGACTATTTATTGGGAGAGGGTGATACTATGCAAGTAATCTTTATGGGAAATGTCCAAATGCAGATGGGAAATAAAAATAGAAAGGAATGATTTCTTATCAGTAAGTCGAACTCTCTGAACATACCACTCCAGCACATCCAATGTTACAGAAAGCACATGAAGCCTAGCTTGTAAGGCATGTGGCCTGCCACTTGGAAAGCTGAAAAGGCTGAAGAGACATGCATTCTTCATAAATTACAGAAGGAAAGCAGTGAAATATTTGTTCATGTTTTATGAAAGAGGAAGAGGATTAGCCACTCCCTACTCTTTCTTGGGTTTTCTGTGAGTTTCTATAGGTGTGTTGGGCGGGGAGGGGAGGTGCCATGCTTGTTGTTTGGGTATTTTTGTTGGGTTTTTTGTTTGTTTGCTTTTTGTTTGGTTTCCTTTTTAAAAAACAAAGCTCATGCTGAATTTCCCAATATATTATTTACATACACCCGCACAAGAAAACTCAGCAGTACATCTAACTATTTTGTTAGCTTTAAATACTGACTTATTTGAGGAAACCGAGTACCAATTTCTATCACACTTCCCATGGTACTCCAACAACAGGAAAAGCATTCCACACTGGAATGCTTTTCAAGGCTAGAGAAGAGAGAATACTGAGCTCTTTCTTATGCACATGAGGGCTTCAATATCAGAGGAGGAAATATATTCTTAATTTTAAAAAAGCATATCTTCTAGTCTCATCACCTATTTCACAACTATATCAGAACAGGACAACCACCTTAAATTAGACCATTTTTCTAGTCAGAAATTAGTTCAATACAGGGACAGCAAAATTACAATATACACATATAAGTGCTTCTTTTGTACGCATAGTTCATCTTATATTTACAATTTAGACTGAAAAGACCACAGCTGATCCAAGAAGATCTGATACAAATAAAATAATATTACAAGCTTCAGCTGTTTCACAGTCCCACTGAAAACATGACACAGGTAAATAAGAAGGCTCCCTCATGTGAGAAGAGGACAAGGCAAGAACCTTATTTTTAGAGTATTTGGCATACAACTATCTTAAAAGTTCAAACCTAGAAAGATTCTGTACTCTTCATAAAGTAGAGAAAACACAGTAGTGTTTTTTCTAAAATGTGTAACAGTACTACAGAAAACCTCTGCAAAAGTTCTGAACTTGAAAAACATTTTTGCTACATTTTAATTTCTATCAGCTACTGGCATGATAAGCCATAGGGGTCAGGCCCTAGACAATGACTTGGAAATGCAGCCATGTGGTTTGCAAAGTCCTTGACAAAAAACTTCATTTCAATCATGCCTCAGAGAAAAAAAAAAAAAAACACATTTAGAATCTATTAAAAAATGAGACTATGATTGTAATTTAATAGGTTCCAATTACAACAAAGGTAGAACCAGAGTGTGACTGAGTAACAGCAGTGATCCAAAGACTTAATTAACAATTCAAACATTCCCATTCTCAGTCCTTGTCCTTCTACAGGTCTACGTTTTATAAAAAGCCCTGGGTTTGCATAATTTTATTTAACATAAGAATAAACACCTTCTCATTTTAGAACTATTTGGTATTCAAGTGGCACAATTCCTAAGTACAAATAAGATGACCTTGAGTAGAATTGCTAGCATTTCTTTAACAACTATTAAACTATTTTTAGTTCCACTTCTCAGTCTGTGCCTTGTAACTAGAAATATTATACAAGTCTAGATCTCAAATATTTCATGCTCCATTTAGAATAAAAGAATGTTCTTAATAGCAGGGGATTATTCTAAACCATATAAATATACAAGACGATTCACATACTTTATAAGATGAAAAATAAAAACAATTTCCAGTTGACCTATACAATCATTAAACAATAAATAAGCCTTCTGCTTTCATTTCACATGAATCCTGTAACTAAAATTTTAATGTTCCACATCTATAATTTTTATACCAAGCTGCTAATTTGAAGCTGACATACTCCCCTCCTGCCAGCAGTACCCACCAACCATCACTTTGTTTATCAGACTGTAGCATTAAAATGGAAAAATGAAGTTATTGCCATGAGAAACAAATTAAACCATCACAGTCTGCTAGCCTTTTCACAGGTTCAATAACTGCGCATTACTAGATGTAGGTGAGATGAATTCAATTGCTCTCTCTTAGTAAAATATCTGCTCTCTAAAGTGATTACTTTTTGCTTTGAAGAAAAGCAAGGAGACAGGAGCTTTGAATAAGAAGAATATTTAGGTTTTCTCTTCAATCACCATTTGAGAGTTCAGTAGCTGAATATAGTATATTACAGCGATTAGACACTGCAGGTTTCACATTTTTCACTTTAAAAAATAAAGTGCATACCTGAACCCCACCAAACTCAATGGGTGCCACCAAATCAAAAATCCATGCTATTAGTTCATGATTCTACCTTTGACAGGTCTAATGAAAAACAAGGTTTAGTTTTCTTTACATGATCCACTTTTTCCTAGGAAAATGCCAAGTGTAACATGCAGACTGCTACTAAAACCTGAGCCATTGCCCTTTGTATTACTATCCTATTTATGAAATTAAATTTCAGTTCAAAGGAGCTGGAGCCAAGTGAATTGGAACAGTGGCGTTTTTCATATTTCTTGCTCTTCAAGCTTATTATGCTTCCCTGCTGTCCTTCTAACAGGAGACAGATCTTCAATGATATCAGTATTAATTCATGAAGTCTTCACAGTCCATGGGGTTCTCTGCAATACACCCTTCTCTTAGATTGCAGGAACTGAACATGCTAGTAGATTACTTCATTCACTGCACCAGAATCACACTGGTCTGATCACAAACTCATTCTTTTATGCCCAGATTACTTCAGCAGTACTGGGAAACAGCTCACATACAGCCATGTTGTAAGAGAAAAGGATGACAGTCTTCATCGATTTGCCCCCTCATCAGGCCTTCAAAAGCATCCTGTCAGGTTTAGTTGCCCAACAACAAATTTTCTTTTGATGTACTGGTGCAATGGTTCCAGAAATCATTACACTTGAATTAGCCTGCATCTTCCCAACATGAGAGCTCGTTAGGGATGCAGCAGAATGAGTGAAGGGACCCATCTCCAGCTGCTAATGCTACTGCCAAAACACAGCTGCCCAAAGAACTAATCGCTAACTTAGTGCAGTGGGCTGGGGAACTAAAGAAACAATCTACATATTGACTAAGAAATGCTAAGAAATTTTCTGTTCTCAAATAAACTTACTAAACTTAGTGTATGAAATTATATGCAAAAAGGGGAAAAGTCATAAAAGGGAACACTCACGCACAACAGTGCTTACCAAAACTTAGGAAACAAAGTATACAAGCTCTCTTCCCAAAATGTAAAGCTTGACAAATAGCTAGATAAATATATGTTAGGAGGAGTTCTTCTCTAGACAAAGATCTAAGGCTCTGATTGTTAAAGCCAACCATTATACTGGAGAAGTCCACCTACAACAATACCATATAAAGCCAGAGACAGGGTGGTTGTTTTTTATTTGGGGTGTAGAGTAGGGGGAGGTCTGGCACTCAAAAGGCTCACACAAAAAACCACAGTAGTAATGAATCATAAGATTATTCTTATGGGAGAATATACTTTCCTCCTCCAGTGATGAGATCATGCAGAAAGCTCTAAAATCATGGCAAACCAAACCCTAACAGACAACAATCTCGCCCAAATGGAACGTGCTCATTCTTTCACATCCTTAGTTCTTAAGCTAAATGCACAGTGACACCAACGCACAGTCTGCTGACCTAAGCGCCTTTTATTTTTTTAAAAATCTCACTAAAAAGTGGATGCTTGCCTTTCCTCTCTCAAGAACTAAAAAGGATAAACAGACTTAATGATCAGACTCATATGGAAAATAGCATTATTTCAGCCACACAAAAGATCATTTAAATACACGAACAAGAGCACAGAAAATCTGCAACTGCTCTGATTCCCAAACTTCAGTGGTTTTGTCAGTGATGTAACAATGAGGTTTTTCGAAAATCACATCCCACTACATCTTCTGATAATTCAGGGGTTTGGAATTTTCTCAGTTCTCAATTTACCCAGCCATAACAACATGTTCCTAAATGTGCAGTCTTTGTGAGGTAGAAAGGAATGGAAAGAGGCACTGGTTCACCAAATGCCTGTTTAGGTTTTTCAAACCACGTGGCACAAAGCTATAAGGAAACTCCAAACATTTCCAATACTAAAACCTTAAAATGCATACTGTTTTCCATGCTTATTCATGGCCCCAGACTGGTGCATTACAGTGAAAATGAGTGTTCTCTGCTCCACTACAACAACCTCGACAAACCCAACCACCAACAAAAGAACTTACAATATACTTTGTACTTTACGCCTACTTCCTACTAAACAGGTCCTACGGACAGCTGGGGTTGACCTCTTTATTAGGAGCACAGTGATAGCACAAGGGGTAATGGTTTTAAGCTGAAACAGAGGAGATTTAGATGAGATTAGGAATAAATGTTTTCCTGTGTGGGTGGTGAGGCACTGGAATAGAGAAGTCTGGATGCCCCATTCCTGGAGGTGTTCAAGGCCAGGCTGGATGAGGCTTTGAGCAGCCTGGTCTGCTGGAAGGTCCATGGCAGAGGGTTAGAACTGGATGATCTTTAAGACAACCCCTTCCAACCCAAATAATTCTATAATTAACTTAAACAGATACTTCCTAGTTGCCACGTATTCGAAGTAGCTCATTTAGTTTAACTCAATAGTAAACCTACTTGCTAGCACCTTAAAGATAATGTAAAAATATTTCCAATGCCCTCGCAGATATGCTCCTCACATTATCTGCCGAGAAGCCAACTGCACCCAACTACACAGATTAATATTTATTTACGGGAATGGAGGAACAGTTTTGGGTTGATGGGAATAACTTTGGGACACTTAAATTTTTTAAACTTATACTCTACTGCTTTAATTCTGCTTTTTGGTTTAGTTGGAGATTTAGCCAAAAGCAAATCCCAGAGGAAGCCGAGTTTAACAAGCACAGTTTCCTCCTGCCAACTAGATCAGCATCCATGCCACAAACAGGCCATCATGAAAAAATAGCATAAATTTGCACTCAGTAAGGTTTAATTTTCTCTGCAACTCATCCTAATTTGAAAGGCCAGAACCTCAACTTTCTCTGCATTACTAAAACCTAACTGAATGTGCTGCTGCAGGAGAAAGAATTATGCCATGCTATACTACTCCCATCCAGCTTCAAAATGTGGCTTGCCCAATACAAACACTTCAACTTGCACAGAATTTGGTTGCTGTTCAGGTTTTAGAATAAGATTAAATTGAGATCAGCTTATGTATTTGACCAGTTTTCATGCAGATTCTTCTTCTGACACTACAACCCCTCCTAAGGACAAGAGTGGCTGTCGATTTCCTCTAGCAGATCAGACTCCAACAAGAGCATCTGTTCAAAGAACTGTGGAAGGAGTAGTTCCAGATTGCTTCACTAACAGCTCTCCTGCTAATGAGTTAGTAACTTGCCTGTGCCTAGAAAACTTTTGATTGATAACACATTCATTCACCTCCCCACTTTTTCTTCTCATGAATTACTCAGAATACAGATTAGCTGCAACACCAGAAACCAGAGGGAAACACTGCATGGGAAAGTTCCAAGTACAAATAAAGCAACTACTGCTGAGGGAGCAGGGGAAACTGATTCTAATCACTGGGGTTAATAGCTGGCAAAGGTGGTTTGCTTTCAGCACAGAATTCTGCAACACACAGTTCCCAAGTTTTAGTTGGTACACAGTTTATTAACACTAAACTTTCTTTGCTTAAAGAGCACCTTCCATCAAAAAGAAATGTTAATGTACTACAAGCCTTCATTATTTAGTTACGAGAATAAGAAGCAGCCTGCAAGCAATGAATGCAATATTTTCTTTTTTTTCCCTAGAATTTCCTGGATTTTGCATCCTATAAAAATCAGAATTGGTTTGGGGTTTTTTCTTTGGTTCAGAAATCAGAACTACACAGTGGCTATTTCGTTGCAGTGTGCTTGCAATGAGGGAGACACACATAACACATGTTTCTAGCCATTATTTATTTTACCAGCATAAGATGTCTTACACTGACATTCCACAGAACCATGAAATAGGATAATTTGGTTCACGCTTCTTCAATGCATTCATCTGTGTTCTTGATTTCTTTTATCCTCTTACACAGGGTATTCTCTTAAATATGGCATTTTGGGTAGTTTATCCAGATTTTTTTTTCATTAAAATACTGCATTGTTACAATCAAATCCATTTTTCCACTGATTCTTCAAAACATATTTCTCAAGGGCATTTACTACTTTACTTATGCTAAAAGGTTATGCAAAATCTATGCAGTAATTTAAATATATTTCATTTCCTCAATGAATATTTGATACAGTGGCACTGCAAGCCAAAGATTTTGCCACAGCAAGGTTAATACTGCCTGGATAGCTATTTTACTCAACAGTGACACAGGAGCAGAAGACTCCCACTATGATATTTTATCCATCTCAAGAAAGATTTTTATCAAAAATCAGTTTCTTGATTCGTCCACCTTTAGACCTAGCTAATGGAAAATCAGCTCTACAGAACAATCTAGAAGGAACCAAATTGTGAGCACTGGGGGACTCCAGTAATTGAACAGAGGTAACAGCCATAAAATCAATACCTTTACTGAACAGGAACAATCACGACACATTTAAAAGTTCAAATCTTTTAACTTAAAGGTTGTGAAGACCAGGGTGAAAAGACAGCCAGATACTTTCTTAGTACAAGTAGTCTGGCTTTGATGGCTTGTAGTTTTCCTTACAATTCCATGAATCTGAGCCCAATCATACAGTGGAAAGCCTTTTTAAGTGGGCATGAAAATCACCATCTTCAGCAACTAGACTGACAGTTGATGATTTCCTGTGAAAAAACACTTAACATACATTTCCTATCTTCTATACATATTTTAACAAGAAGTGACCCTATTATGTTATTTTTAAGCTTTCGACACATGGTACAAATCACAGCTTTCAAAGTCCATATTCCCCAGGCAATCTGAGTTCCCAAACACACACTGCAACAAAATCCATCCTTACATTTCCATCACAGCAGATCATGTAACTCATTTTACTTTCAGATAAGAACGCCCAACTCCTCCTGGAACAGCAACGGAGTAGCATTTTTACCTTACCTATTTAATATAATGGTTGCCTCTGATGTAGAGCTGTGTAAACAGTATGTGGCTGATCTTCAACTGAGACATTATAGACCCAGCGTTAACATATGAATAAGTAGTTTATAGTTAATTGCAAGAAAGTTTCTTGTATGAAGAATCTTTCTAAAACTTAATTTCAAACAAAAAAAATTAAAGTAAAAGCCATGTTTGTTAACTGAGCATTTGGTTTTGAACACCAACTTGACATTTACATGAATTAATCAAGGAAAACGTGGGTCTACTGCAGAAACGGGACAGGTTATCTAGCACCAAAGGACTCAGGAAAGACTATGTTTACCTTGGTCTCTGCAGGTGAGATTTGTTCTTAGGCTTCCCAGGTCTGCAGAGGTACTGCAGTATTTCCAGCGGTAAAAGATTAAGTTAGGGGCTCCAGTTAGATAAACTGGATGCAGAGTCTACTGAATTGAACAGCACACACCCAACAAGGATGGAGGTAGCTCAGTGGTAATGTCATGAGGCCACTCTAACATCTTTACAAGGTAATCAAGACAACTTCCTGACAGAGGGGGAAAAAGGCAAATGTCCTTACAATCTTCCAGTGGTCCAAGACCCAATGTTCAGGGAGCGAGATGCTCAAAGGGTAGCAGCGAGCAGTTTTGATGACTAACTGGTAAACTGTTACTAGTGAATTTTGCAGGAGTTCTCATACTGTTTAATGTCCTTGTAAAGTGTGAGGAAAACAGGATGGAATGCAACTTCAGAAGATCTGCGGATGGTTTTCCCTAAACTGAGACAAACTGATATACTGCAGAGTAGAGCCACTGTTCAGAGGAGTCTCAGCAGGCTGGAGAAACTGGCTGACACAAACCTCGAGAAATTTGAAGAGCAAAAACTTGCACTTGTGACAAAATAACCACCTCTCTGTATAAGGCAACTATTCACATCATATCTGGCAGATTGTGCCAAGTTTTGGGCTCCCAGAAGAAGGAAGACTTTGGCACACTGGAGCCAAAGAAAACTATGAGAAGGGATAAAGAAAAAGATGCATTAGGAGAGGCTGAGACAGCTGGTTTTGTTCCGTTCTAAGCTAAAGCAGGGACGTAACTGCAATGCACAGTTACTCAATATGTCATTACACAGAACAAAGAGTCAAAATCTTCTTAAAAGCACAAAACAGAATGATGAGAGTTAATTGTCGAAAGTTACATGAAAAGTGCTTTCAACTACATTAAAAAAAAAAAGTTGCACCAAGGGAGCAGTTAAACACTGGAACAGGTTTCCCAGAGGATCTGTGGTGACTCCATCCTTGGAGACTTCCAAATTCAGGTGGACAAGGTCCAAGTAACCCAACCTAACTTAGATGATAGCTCCTTCCAAGCAGGTGACTAGAGCAGATGAGGTCCAAGAACTCCTACCTTGACTAAGTCACTCTATGGCTCTAGAAGAAATAAAATTCCTTTGAGAAGGTCCCACTCAATTGCAGATATATCCTAAGTACCTTCAGACAAGTACTGCCTTAGCCCCTCATTTTATTGGTCTGTTCATCCCAAAAGTAGTATCATACATTTCATACAAAGTTTCAACCAGTCTATCCCTCTGCAGCCTTTAATTAAAGATCTTAAACACTAATAGGTCTAATGCTCAGTGTTTAAAAGTAAGAGGTTTAAATAAACTATGTATTTTTATCACAGATGTGTACTACAAAATAAACGCCTCAATATTAAAATAGCAATTTACTACGCTATTTTAGGTTATCATGATTAGCAAAGTAACTCATTGAATTTGACTGTGAAAGAAAAACAAAACACTACAGTTCTCAAAAAGCAAGAGCAAAACAAAAACCATTGAACTCAATTATTTGGTAAATAAAGATCCAAGAAAAACAAGACCACTCACTATCATCTTTTCTAGATCAAACAAACCAAGTTTTCACTCTTGAACAATCTGAATCTCTTCATAAAAGTCTCATAATTCTTTATAGTAGAAAGAAAACAAAAATTATCTGTAAAACAATTAGAGGTATAGGAAAATGAAACAGAGAAATGTGAGTATGTTATTTCAACAGAGACTACACAGAGTGAAATGGAAGGCTACCACAGAATCACTAGCTTGGAA